>JANAVB010011799.1:1719516-1967016 GCA_029216955.1 Iris pallida | reverse complement strand
CCTCCTCCCGAAGTCCTCCGCTCAGCACGCACAATCTGGTACCATGCCTCAACGACCCATCTCCCGCTATAGAGAACTCATCCCAGTCCTGCCCGGACCTGCTCCCTGATGACCCTCAGAGCCTCATCCTCAAACTGAGCTGCTCTGACTCTGTCCATCAGTTCTGACTGCACCTGAAGACCCACATCTGCTCCTCAAACCCAGGAACTATCACCTCAATGCCCAAACTCTCCAGATCTGTCAGAAGGTGACGATCCATCGTCAAACACATGGCCACGGGATACCTGCTCAAAGCATCTGCAACCACGTTGGCCTTCTCCGGATGGTACTGTAAGGATATATCAAAATCCTTCATCAGCTCTAACCATCGCCTCTGCCTCATATTCAGCTCCTTCTGGGTAAACACGTACTTCAAGCTCTTGTGGTCCGTGAAGATCTCCATACGCTCTTCGTACAAATAGTGTATCCACGGCTTCAAGGCAAATATGACTGCTGCTAACTCCAAATCATGAGTCGGGTAGTTCTTCTCATGTGGCCGTAACTGCCTAGATGCATAAGCAATTACCTTTCCATGCTGCTGAAGAACACAACCCAGACCCTTCCCCGAAGCATCACTGTAGATCGTGAATCCTCCGGACCCAGATGGCAACGTCAAAATAGGAGCCGACATCAACCTCGTCTTCAGCTCCTCGAAAGCAGCCTGACACTCATCAGTCCAGACGAACTCCACGTCCTTCCTGGTGAGTCTAGTCATCGGCTCTGCTATTCGAGAGAAGTCCTGCATGAACTTCCTATAGTAGCCTGCCAAAACCAGAAAGCTTCGAATCTCGGCAACTGAACTGGGTGTCGACCAAGACTCCACCGCCAAAATCTTCTTCTGATCCACTGAAATCCCATTACCGGATACAACATGGCCCAGGAACTCCACTCGATCTAAGAAGAACTCGCACTTCGACAGCTTCCCATACAGCTGCTCCCTCCTCAGAGTCTCCAGCACAACCCGCAGATGTTCCTCGTGCTCCTCAGGTGTCTTAGAATAGATGAGAATGTCATCAATGAAGACCACCACGAACTTGTCAAGGTATGGATGAAATACCTTATTCATCAAGTTCATGAATACCGCCGGGGCGTTAGTCAACCCAAACGGCATGACGGTAAACTCATACTGGCTATAGCGGGTACGAAATGCAGTCTTCGGGATGTCATCTCCCTTCACTCTCAGCTGATGGTACCCCGATCGCAAGTCTATCTTCGAGAACACCCTTGTGCCGCTCAACTGATCAAACAAGTCATCAATCCTGGGCAAAGGATACCAGTTCTTGATAGTGAGGTTGTTGAGCGCTCGGTAGTCGATACACATCCGTATCGTACCGTCCTTCTTCGGGACAAACAGGACTGGCGCGCCCCAAGGCGAAGAACTGGATCTGATAAAGCCCTTGTCCTGCAGCTCGTCGACTTGCTCCTTCAGCTCTGCCAACTCGTTGTTGTTGATCCGATAGACATGCTGAGAAATAGGCTCAGCGCCCGGTATCAAGTCTATCGAGAACTCAATATCTCTGTCCGGCGGCATACCCGGCAATCCTAATGAAACTCTCTCCGATACGAAGATTCTTGAAGAATGGACACTTTCACCTTGCACTTTTCTTCCAAACTTTGGTAGCTCCCTCCCTTGATGATATAGAGAGGATCTATGGAAGAAATTTGGGGAAAATGGAAGTTTTAGAGATCAAAACTCAAATCTAGGTTTAGGTTTTGGGGAAAATCAAAAGAGGGAAGAACTTGAGAGTGGAGAAATGAAGTGAATGAAGAGGGAGGGTCCTCCCATGGTGGCCGGCCATGTAAAGGGGTTTGGGGGCATTTGGCTAATGTCCAAAATGCCTTCCAAGCCTCCTTTAGGCCAAAATTTGACTTAAAATTTTTTCGGGATTGGAACGACAAAGTTAAAATCTACAAATTGACCGATTAAGTTACGGAAAGAATGTCTAAAGGTACCAGACTAATTTATGGGATTTTATGGGCCTTGTCTAACTTAAAATTGGGTCCCGATCAGAGTCTAAGCTACCCCGGGTCCCCGATACAAGTCAGAATGAGCTGAAATTTGAACCCGACTCTAAAAATACCTAAATTATAATAAAATTAAATAAAAATTTCTAAAATTCCCAGAAATGCAAAAATGACCATTTTACCCCTATTTATGAAAAGTGGGAGTGACAAGTCTACCCACCTTAAAAAAAAATTCGTCCTCGAAATTGAAGGCGAACTATCACAGCAACATAAAAGAAAAATGGAAGAAATTTTTTTTTTACCTCAAGGCTCGAAGAGATATGGAAATAGCTCCCGCTTGTTGTCCTCTCTTTCCCAGGTAGACTCACCTGGAGAGTGGTGCCTCCATGCAACGCGAACCAAGGGTATGACCTGGTTCCGGAGCACCTTCTCTCTTCGGTCCAAGATCTCAACCGGCTTCTCTGGATAGCTGAGAGTCGGTCCCACTTCGATCTCGGAGTGGTCCAAGATGTGACTGGGATCTGCCACGTACCGTCTCAACTGCGATACGTGGAACACGTTGTGCATTCCCTCTAGTGCGGGCGGTAACTCCAGTCGGTAAGCCACTGTACCGATCCTGCCCAAGATACGGTAAGGTCCGATGTATCGTGGACTAAGCTTTCCGCCACCACCAAAACGAATCGTGCCACGCGTCGGAGAAATCCGCAGAAACACAAGATCACCAACCTAGAACAAAAACACAAGACTTAAAGCTTGATCTAAAATAATCACAATCAGACTCAAATGGCCTCCGGTGGCTATCGGCCAATGCTGCTGCCTGTCCTGCGCCACCCGAAGTCTATCTCTGATAACCCTGACCTTCTTTGCAGCATCCACTACCATCTCAGGGCCAAGCAAAACCCTTTCGCCGACATCATCCCAAGATAAGGGAGTACGGCACCTCCGTCCGTATAGAGCCTCGAAAGGTGACATCTCTATATTGGCTTGGTAGCTGTTGTTGTAAGCAGACTCTACCAAGTGAAGGTGGTCCTCCCAAGATCCTCTGAAGTCCAAGATACAGGTATGAAGCATATCCTCGAGGGTCTGAATCGTCCTCTCCGACTTCCCGTCTATCTGGGGGTGGTATGCGATACTGAACTTGAGCGATGTGCCCAAGCTAAGCTGCAAACTCCTTAAGAAGTGGAAAGTGAATCGGTTGTCCCGATTCGAGACTATGTTCACTGAAACCCCGTGCAATTGGACTATCTGTCGCACATACATCTCGGCCAGCCTCTCCGTAGACAAACCCACCTTGAAAGGCAAAAAGTGGGCCGATTTGGTCAATCGATCAACAATGACCCAAACTATATCCTTCCCTCCTGGAGAGCATGAAAGTCCAGACACAAAGTCCATAGTGATATTCTCCCACTTCCACTCAGGAATGGGTAGTGGCTGGAGCAATCTACCTGGTCTCTGCCTCCCGGCTTTCACCTGCTGGCACACCAAGCATCTAGAAACGAACTGAGCCACCTCGCGTTTCATGCCATACCACCAAACATGCTATCTCAAGTCTCTATACATCTTGTTGGCCCCAGGATGCATAGAGTACTGAGAACGATGCGCCTCCTAAAGAACCTCCTCCCGAAGTCCTCCGCTCGGCACGCACAATCTGGTACCATGCCTTAACGACCCATCTCCCGCTATAGAGAACTCATCCAACAGTCCTGCCCGGACCTGCTCCCTGATGACCCTCAGAGCCTCATCCTCAAACTGAGCTGCTCTGACTCTGTCCATCAGCTCTGACTGCACCTGAAGACCCCACATCTGCTCCTCAAATCCAGGAACTATCACCTCAATGCCCAAACTCTCAAGATCTGCTAGAAGGTGACGATCCATCGTCAAACACATGGCCACGGGATACCTGCTCAAAGCATCCGCAACCACGTTGGCCTTCCCCGGATGGTACTATAAGGATATATCAAAATACTTCATCAGCTCTAACCATCGCCTCTGCCTCATATTCAGCTCCTTCTGGGTAAATACGTACTTCAAGCTCTTGTGGTCCGTGAAGATCTCCATACGCTCTCCGTACAAATAGTGTTTCCACAGCTTCAAGACAAATATGACTGCTGCCAACTCTAAACCATGAGTCGGGTAGTTCTTCTCATGTGGCCGTAACTGCCTAGATGCATAAGCAATTACCTTCCCATGCTGCTGAAGAACACAACCCAGATCCTTCCCCGAAGTATCACTGTAGATCGTGAATCCTCCGAACCCAGATGGCAACGTCAAAATAGGAGCCGATGTCAACCTCGTCTTCAGCTCCTCGAAAGCAGCCTGAGACTCATCAGTCCAGACGAACTCCACGTCCTTCCTGGTGAGTCTATTCATCGGCTCTGCTATTCGAGAGAAGTCCTGCACGAACTTCCTATAGTAGCCTGCCAAACCTAGAAAGCTCCGAATCTCGACAACTGAACTGGGTGTCGACCAAGACTCCACCACCGAAATCTTCCTCTGATCCACTAAAATCCCATCATCGGATACAACATGGCCCAGGAACTCCACTCGATCCAAGAAGAACTCGTACTTCGACAGCTTTCCATACAGCTGCTCCCTCCTCAGAGTCTCCAGCACAACCCGCAGATGCTCCTCGTGCTCCTTAGGCGTCTTCGAATAGATGAGAATGTCATCAATGAATACCACCACGAACTTGTCAAGGTATGTAACCTCCGTAAATTAAATTCTTGGATATTTTCAAAAATTGGTATTTTTATTTTATTTCGTATTTTTCAAAACTTCGAATTTTCTAAATCTCGAAGAACGTGCAATTTCTAAAATTTTGGGAAAATAATTTGACCGTGATTGCTATCGGTCCTTGTTGGCTTCGGCTTACTATTTTTAAGCGATTTTGTCCTATTGCGTTTTCCCTGTTATTTCTCGAATCAACGAGTTTTAATTATTTTCTATATGGAAAATGTTATTGAATTTTGGAATTTCAAAATTTAATTATTTACTAAATAAATAATTTCTAATTATATTTAAATAATTAAGTGAATATATTAGTATTTTATTAATTAGAAAAATTCTGGCTAAATTATAGTTAGCCACTTGTTAAATTAGTATTAACTAGTAATTTTAATTGTTAATTTATAACTAATATTTATTTTGTACTAATTATTGGCAGACAGTAAAATGTCAGTGTTAGCAGTTAGCAGTTAGTCTTTTTTTTACTATTTTCCTATTCTATTACATTGTACATTTGTTAGGGTTTTCCCCACTCCCCTATAAGTAGCACATTTCCCAAGACCCCCACAAATCCCCAAACCTAGAATTTCTAGTAGCCCCCATCCTTCATATCCCAATCAAAACCAAACCGACCCCCAGGCCATTCTCGGCCGACCGACCACCACCTCTGCCACCATCCATCATCACAACCTCCACCCATCTCCGTCTATTCCGTGGCTGCCGACCACCCTGCACCACCATCCCGCCACTAACTGTAGCTCAGTGCCGACCTCCTCCTCACCCCTGCCATCCCCTTCACCGCCACCATCATATTCCCACTAGATCCACCCCGACAGCCACCTCCAGCCTCTAACACCACCGCCGCCATCCCGGCCTCCTGCAACCGACCACCGCCACCACCGTTCACCCATCATCCACCACCATCGCCGCCACCACTGTACACCATCAACCACCGCCGTCCTCCGCCATCACAACCCCTGCCACCACCGTTCACCACCACTATCGCCATAAAAAAACCCTTTTTCCAAAAATCCACATCATAGAGAGAGAGAGGGAGAGAGAGAGCGGACCTGTCATCGCTCGCGCCGCCGCGCGAGCCCCCATCCGTCGCCACCCTGGCCGCGCTCCTCCCAGCGCCGCCGGTGAGACCCGCTCCGACCGACCGGTGCCCTAGATCCATGCGTCCCCGTGGCCAGCGCCCTGCTTCCGTCGGCCGCTCTGCGCCGGAGCTCCTCCTGCCGGCGATGAACCCCTCCGCCGACCTCCTCGTGAGTCTCCCGGCCCCCTTTCTCTTCTAAATATTTAGGTTAGTTTTTGACTCATTGGGATAGAGCACCCCCCCTTTTCTTAAGTATAAATTAGTTTATTAATTAAAATTAGTTTATTAATTAATGTTAGTTTATTAATGATATTAGTTTATTAATTATAATAGTTTATTATATATAATATATTAGTTTATTATATATAATATTTATTGGTTTATGTATATATATATATAATATGTATTTTTATATAATAAATGTATAATTGTTTTATATAATGTATATTAGTATATAATATTGTAGAAGCATGGAATTTCACAGCCAGAAAGCTCATGCGCCAGGCACTATATGCGCCAGAACTCAGACAGCAAAATCAAATAAGCCATTCGAAGAAGGACTTTTTATTTATATATAAAAGTCTATTACATGGCTAGAAAAGGTTGTACAAAGGAGAATTCCTACAAAAGAAAGATCCTAGATCTACAGCCAGCGGCCACCATGTGCCTCCAGATAGGCGCAGCGGCCACCAGGCACCTCCAGATAGGCGCAGCAGCCACCATGCGCCTTCCGATAGGCGCAGCAGTCATCATGCGCTGTCAGTTAGGCGCAGCAAATGCCATGCGCCTCCAGCCAGGCGCATCCCACCATCTCTTCAGCAGCTCAGTTATGTGCATCCAGCTCAGTTATGTGCATCCCTTCAGCAGCACTCTTCCAACCAGGCTCACCTGGCCGAGCAGAGCCCAGTTATGTGCTGCTCTTCCAGCCAGGGTCACATGATAAGTGCTTCGATTACACAAAGTATTTAACCCTCTGGCTGGAACCAAGGAAGAGAAGAGCACGGCAAAGCTGTGGCCAGGGGAGGCTTCGAAAGAGCCTCCAAAGACCAAGGAAGACCGTGATCGAAATCATGGCACAAGGAGCTTTCAACACAATCAAAGTGGGCGGTACCCACTTTGAAGGAAAAGAGAGCCTAGCACCGCCATTCCGATCCACGGCTCTTCCGGAACAACAGAGACGAGGCCCGAACATCCCTATCTTTGGATGTAACTGGCACCTTCTGCCTGCCTCAGAAGCCCTCGACTCCGTCTTTTGGATGTAACAGTCACCTTCAAGTGCATCGAAGACAACACGACGTCTCATCTTCATCCTCGGGAGCACTTCGTCAACAGAATGCACCCGCATATCCAAGTTTATGTTGGAAGTACGTGAGGGAACGAGGAGCAAATCTTCTCTCCATGCCACTATTTATAGGCCGGGCAAATCAAACCCATGCGCCAAGTGGATGACTCTCCGAATTCTGTACAATGAATTTGCATTAAATGGATGAACCGGACGCCTCGAATTCAGCCAAACGGCTATTTTTAGCACTCGAGGAGCGAGACAGCCGCATCATTAAAGGATACGTCGGATGCGCCAGCCAAACAGCGCATCACATGGACGCGCCCTCCAGCATCAGACGCATCACACAGACGTGCCCCACAGTACCCGGCACATCACAGAGGATGCGCCCCCTCACATCTCCATACCGAGTGGAACACCAACCAATGTGCCCACTCAGCTGTCCATCGAACGTCACAACATTAAATGCTGAACTGACACCAGAGTTGGCAGCACGCTTCCCAAAGTCTGAACAGTTGACAGCTTTTTCAGAGAACGAAGCGTCGGCAACGTCAGCATCATCATGACTCTATTCCGACGGCTACTGCCACGTGGCCATCCGCATGCGCCTCTACGGCCATGCGTCCAAATTGCCATGCGCCTCTACGGCCATGCGTCCAAATCGCCATGCGCCTCTACGGCCGTGCGTCCAAACCAGCATGCGCCTCAGACTCTTCACTGATCCCTAAAGACAGAAGAAGAGTCTCCAGTTGAAGCTTTGCATGCGCCTCAAAAGCCATGCGCCCCAGACTGATCTCTGATCCCGAAAGACAAAAGGAAAGTCGCTTGCATGCGCCTCAAAAGCCATGCGCTCTAAACGGTGTGTAACCCCTAAAGGTTATGAGCCGCAGCCTCCTCCTGCGCCCAATCAAGGCGCAGCTCACCAGATTACTTCCCTCCACCGAATCCGAGATCTTCGAGCCATGGGTCGATGACACGTGTCCTTTGACTCAACTCGTCCAAGATTTCAGCAACAGAAAGATCTTCTCCTCTGCTACGTGCTGGCTCACAACAGCAGTATGAAGAGTTCTTCCCCCCAATCAGGGCACATCATCTACGCGCCTCCATCAGCAACCTCCACGTGGCGTCCCCACACCGGCACATCCCACATGCGCGCATGAGCAGCCAGCCTGCAAAACTATAAATAGAAGGATCGTCTCCTTCACACACACAAACAGAATCCACAATGAACATACAAGGAATCATTAGAGAGGCAGATACAGACACTCAACGTCTTCCTCCTCTCAGCAAGCTCCAGCACCCAGAGCAATCCACACCTTCAGAAAACCGATAACCGTCGTCAGCCCGTCAACGGAGTCAACGCATTACCACTCGCTCCATTGGCACTAAGGACCCAGCTTAAACAAAAGTGTACTCCTAGGACTACATCTAAGTCCTATATTGTAATACTGTTCTGTTTGTATTAAAGTTTTCATTCAAACAATTTTAATGGCAAACAAGCTGGCGACTCTGCTGGGGACTTCTTTCTCCTCTTCCGAGAAAGTCGTGTCACAGGCCGACGACGTGAAGGTGGGCTCCTTCCACAAGACGCTGGTCGTGCGCCTCAATCAACAGGCGTACGAGGAGTTCATTTCTAAAGGAAGTGCGAGTCCTTCGAAGCGGCTGCCAAAGCCGAAGAAGATCCGCACGGCCTGGGTGCGCAAGGTCGACGCCTCGGGCACCACCACTGAAGGGGATGCAGCAATCCAGCCTTCCCTTCCTGCTGACGTTCTCAGCAACCAAGGTGCGCCCGTCGATGCGGCGCATCTCTTGGGGAAGCGTGCGGCCGACCACGTTCCCCAGCTATCTCCCTCTCAGGCGAGGAAGATGCGTCGACGGAGCAGGGGTGCAGCCAATGCCCCGCGCATCACCTCTGATGCGCCACAAAGAGCCTCTGTCTTTGACAGACTCACTCGCTGTAATGGCAAGGAGAAGTTGGATGCTGAGTACTATGCGCCCCAGCAGGCTAGTACGAAGAAATCCAAGGCGGCACGGGCCATGCGCCATAAAAGTGCTATGCCAGCAGCAGGCCAGAGGCACGCGCTTACAATCACGCGCGCTGCCGATGGCAAGCTGTACAAGGTTGACTCAGGTGCTCCTGTACCAACAATGAGTCGACCTTCAAAGTCCTCATCTCGCTTGGGCGCATCTACTGCGTGCACAACCAAGTCGAGTAAGGCAAACTCGGTGGTCTTGAACTCCCGCTCCTTCTCTGGTTGTGCGTTTGAGGTTCGTTCAAGTCACTTCAAATATTGTGGTTCCCCCACTACTGATCGTAATGCCTGCTTGGTATTAGATCAGGGGGCGCAGCACTCACCTGACTACCCCGGCGTTTGGCCTTGCCATACGTCTGAAGGGGGTGTGAAGGCACCACTCTCCTCCAATGACCTGCGCAACGTGATCACTCACAAGCACTGGTCAGGAGAGTCGACCAACAAGCACGATACGCCTCTCACGGGGCATACTTGTGCGGTGGTCACCATCAACTGCTGTTGCAAGGCGGCAGCTCCACCAAGACAGTCGGTCTTCCAACGGCTGCAATCATCGACACCTCTCCGACGTCGCCTTGGGACGAAGGTGCCAACAGAAGAGGAACCAAAGGTTGCTTCATGCAACGTGATCTCCAACTCCTCGTCAATCCGGAAGCCGACTGCCAATTCCTCGTCCTCATCCAAAAGCCAGCCGAGGAAAACTAAGGCAGCTGTCTCGACCTCTGGAGTGTTTGAAGGCACTCGGTCGAGGAAGAAGTTCTTGGAGGAAGCTGGGGGTAGCCAGATCCTTGTCGAGCCTCCTTTCGAAGACGAAGATGTCCAAAGCACAGCTACGGCGGATCTTCATCATCAAGGCGAGGCTAGTCTTCCTGAAGCCCCTCAAAATCAGGAGGTCCTCCAGGACACCGCCGGGGGTAGTTCTGGAAATGAAGAGGTCCTTCAAGACGGAGCTGAGGGCAATCAGACCCTTGCAGATGTGCCTATTGAAGATGAACACTAGAATGTGGCTGGGGGTGGCCAAACACCAGGAGAAGTAACTCCCCCGCATGAGAGTGAGGCCGAAAGCGAAGCCTCAACCCATCCATCCACTCCTGGCCGTGTCAGGACAGTATACATGGCTAGGGATGATGTCGAGTCTGATGCGCCGTCACAGGACATAGTCCAGCGCATAGACTCATTAGAGGGAGGACTCAAAACCCTCTCTGTCTCTATGCAAGCACTGACTCAAGCAGTGTTTGAGATGCGGTCGGCCTTGATCAGGACACCTTCAACTGGTCCTGACCCAGGAATTAATGGGGAGTCGAGTGTGCCCCTCCAACGGGCGCCCTCGGATACAGAAGCACCTCGGACCTCGGAGCCCTCAAACGCTCCAATCCAGATGGTACCTCCTTCCCCGACTCCTAGCTCTACGGAGGATGTGGTCGAAATGATCAAAGACCTGCGGGAGCGCTTCGAGTCCAAGAACAGGCAAGAGGAACGCCAGAAGATGGGCATTCCCCAGCCTTATCCCCTCGAGTGGAACAAGGTGGTTTATCCCCCAAAGTATAAACCACAAACACTCACCCCATACGACGGGAAGGACTCTCCGCGACGGTACCTGACGTACTTCCAGTCACAGACAGGGCATCTTCCAAAGGAGGACGCGCTCCTCACCAGTATCTTTGTCGGGGCCCTGAAAGGGGTGGCGTATGACTGGTACTGCAGTCTCCCCGACAATTCCATATCGTCCTTTGACGACCTGACGCGCCTCTTCCTCGACCGCTTCTATGACGGCGGGAAAGACATGACGATGGCGTCTCTCAAAGAGATACGCCAGAAGGAAAAAGAAACGGTTCGGGTGTTCATCGAACGCTTCCGACAGGCCTGCTTCAGGCTACCTCCAGGCATGCCAGAACATGCGCTCCTCTCCGCTTGCAGCATGAACATGTTGCCTGCAGTGAAGCTCTGGCTCAACTCTACTCCCCCTTCTGATTGGAGCTCCCTGATCATCGAAGCTGAAGCTGCAGAAAAGAAGGCGGCCAATGCACGTCTTTTGGGTGTCAGCTTCCCCGCCTTTGACGATAAGGGGAAAAAGTCAGCAGCTAACAGCTCCGGACGAGAAGCAAAGGGGAAACAGGCATTGACTGTTAATGCGTCGAAAGGCGCATCTGCGCCTACTCAGAAACCTCCACTGGCACCGAGACCCAAGGAGGTTTATTCATTCAATGATGACGACACCCTGCAACTTTTCGAGATATTGAAGCAGGGTGACAAGATCAAGCTACCGGACCCAAAACGGCCCGATGAAGTCGGGAAAGTGGACAACCCGAGGTACTGTCACTACCATCGGTTTGTCAGACATCCGACCAAGGACTGTTACGTCCTCAAGAATTACATCCAGCGCATGATCAATGCGGATGTAATCTCTGTCGACTATGAAAAGAAGACGGCGTCAGCCAATGTGGTTTTGCTTCAGTTCGACACCTTGCCGCCAACTACCACACAAGATGGCGTCGTCCCCATCCCTAAGGCGACAATGGAGGTGGTAAACTTACCACCTACCCGTGACAATGTGAGTGGACTCACCCCGCTCACCACATCTCGAGGAGAGGTCCTCTGGGTTCACCCCGACCTCGTCTCCGAGGTGACTCAATCGGAGGTACGCCCTACCTCCAAATCAAAAGACAGGAAGATCAAGTCTTGCCGTACCGTCTCTTCTTCAACAGAAGAGGCGCTTCCAGTGCAAACACGTGCACAACAGAACTCCCAGTCCGGCGAAGCCGCCGCCGAGGTGGTGCCTCCTAGCACCATCCCTGAGGAGGGTCCATCTAAGCCCTCAGCAGCCAATAAGCAGAAGCAGGTGGAGGCCCGTTTTGACAGACCTTTACGGAAGGAGAATGCTTCGGGGCTGTCCAAGCCTCACAACTTCGACATTCTGGCACAACTAGCCAGTACACCTATACGTCTGTCTTTGTTCGAGCTCCTGCGTCTTTCTAAAGACTCCCGAGAAGCTCTCTGCGAAGCTCTGAAGGACGCTGAATCCTTTCTCAGTCAGGTCAAGCAGCCTGAAGACCTCCCAACTACTTGTGCGCACTGTCATTGCGCGGATGAAGTTATCCCAAACATAACTTTCACCCAACAAGACATGCTGCTCAAGTATCACTGACATAACCGACCGCTGTATTACACAGGGTACATTAGCTCGGTCAAGGTGAGCCGAATTCAGATCGATCCTGGGTCTTCCCTAAGCATCATCCCGAAGGCACTGCTATCTAAGCTGGGGATCCCGATGTACCGGCTGGCGCCCTCCAATACAACCATCAGTGGCTTCAATGCTAGCAAGAGCGAGCCACTGGACAAGATCCGACTGAAGTGCCACATTGGCAGCCTCAAAACTGAGGTAACTTGTTATGTGGTAGATGCCGAGGTCAACTACAACATCCTGCTCGGTCGACCATGGCTACACGAGTACATGGTGGTGCCCTCCATGCTCCACCAGTGCATGAAGTATGTATCCACTAATGGCGTCATCCGGACGGAGTTTACAGACATCGATCCTTTCAAAGGGATTGAAGCCTACTTCACCGATTCCGACTTGTACAAACCCATTAACGAGGAGGAAGCCAACGACGCTGATGATGAGGCAGAGACGGCAACAGAGCCGGACATGGAGCCTGAGACGACTCCCGACGCCCCCTTGAAAATTCGACTGAAGGGGAAACCACCCCAGAAGGCGCCTCCAATGAGCATCAAGCTATCAGGGAAAGCGCCGGCTCGCGAAGCACCCCTGAAGATACGCCTCAAGGGAAAGCCACCTCAAACATCGGCTCCCCTGGTGACAAAATTACAAGGGAAGGCACCACTCACCGGAGGCGCAGCCGAGGCGCCTCTCAAAGTGCGTCTCAAGGGCAAGCCGCCGCAGTCATCCAAGGTGTCAGAGAAGGCTCATATAACCCTCTCAGACCCCAGAATCAAAGCTGTGGTGGACTCTCCTAGTCCGCCCCCAGTTCTTACACACGAGGAGCTTGGTGAATATATCTCGGCTGACGTAGAGGCACCCTCCTTTGACAATGTAATCCCACGGAATAAGATCTCGTATTTTATCAATAATAGAGTGTCTTTTAATTATTCTTGTCTTCCACACTGGAATGCCATGTATACATTAGATAACGCTCTACGGTCGTTGCAAACACAAATAACGACCGTCCATCATAATCGAGTAGTCCCGTCTCAAGGAGTCTTCATAGTTCCTCCACGGAGCCGAGACGAAGGCACCATCATCTCGGGCAAAGTCGAACGTCATCAGGACCTCCCGTCAATCGAGCCCAAACCTGATACTGGCAGAGTACAAGTCTATCGGTATACAGATACGGCAAAGCACATCATCCAAAAGATGGGCTACGACCTGAAAAGCAACAAAGGCTTAAACTATGGCAAGGGTCGGCATCTCCCTGTCCGGCTTTCGATGCCCAATGAAAAGCCACAGGACTACTATAATCGGACTCGACGGGGGTTAGGCTATGTCACGCCACCATCAACCCCAGAGAGTTCAGATGCAGAAGACGTATAACATTCCCACTCGTCCGAAGCATCGACTTGGAATTCCGATACCAGTATCGGATCAGTCTTCAGGAAAGTGCTGTCAGCTAACATGACGTCAGCACAACCTCAAAAAGATGAAGGCGAAGACCAAGCACCGGAACCCTTCGAAGAAGAACCCTGGGCCCAACGCCTAGGAGAACAATGGGAATCTCGTTTTGAGTTACGCGTACCTCCCACCGAAGACGAAGTCGAGCAGATCGACCTCGGGGATGGGTCTTCTTCCAAACCCATCTTCATCAGTAAAAGCCTAGAAGGAGAAGATCGAGAATCTTTAATCCAACTGGCTAAAGAGTATATCGACGTCTTCGCCTGGAGCTATGAAGACATGCCGGGACTCGACCCACAGATCGCAATGCATAGGTTGAACATCTTACCTGATGCCAAACCTATCAAACAACAATAGCGACACTTCCGTCCAGACATCATGAATGCCATCGATCAGGAGGTAGACAAACTCTTGACCAGCGGCTTCATCCGTGAGGAACAACACCCGGATTGGGTAGCCAACGTCGTTCCTGTCACCAAGAAGAACGGAAAGATACGAGTCTGTATCGACTTCAGGGATCTCAACTCTGCTTGCCCGAAGGACGAATTTCTGCTTCCAATCACTGATGTGATGATCGACAACACATGTGGCTTTGAGCGCATGTCCTTCATGGACATGTATTCAGGCTACAATCAAATCAAGATGTTCCCCGATGACGCGAAACACACGTCATTCAGGACTCAAAAGGGTGTTTTCTGCTATACAGTAATGCCCTTCGGCTTGAAGAATGTCGGTACGACATACCAGCGAGCTATGAGCACCATCTTCCGTCAATATCTTCGCAAGACAGTCGAATGCTATGTTGACGACATCGCAGTCAAGAGCTGCCTCAAAGAAGATCACATACAGGACCTAAAGACGGCCTTCGATCTCATGTGGGCACATCAACTCAAAATAAACTCCGCTAAATCCTTTCTGGGGGTTTCTAGCGGCAAATTCTTGGGCTTTGTCATCACAGCGAAAGGCATTCATGTTGATCCTGAGAAGACCAAAGCCATCCTCAATATGGACCCTCCGAAGAATCTTCGAGAACTTCGGGGCTTACAGGGACGTCTGGCATACATCCGGAGGTTCATAGCAAACCTCTCCGGTAAATGTCAACCCTTTACTCAGCTCATGAAGAAGGGAGTCTCCTATGTCTGGACAGAGGAGTGCCAAAAGGCTTTCGACGACATCAAAGCCTACTTGACGAGCCCACCAGTCCTGGTGGCACCTGTCGCCGGCAAACCATTTCTCCTCTACGTCCGTGCCATGGATCATTCTCTTGGCGCTCTGCTGGCTCAAAACAGCGATACAGGCTTCGAGCAAGCAATCTACTACCTCAGTCGAACACTCATCGGGGCCGAACACCGGTACAACCCCGTCGAAAAGGAGTGCTTGGCTTTGGTGTTTGCCATCCAGAAGACTCGTCATTATGTCTCGGGTCAGACAATTCATGTCATTTCCCGAGTCAATCCGCTCAAAGTTCTCAACAAAGCCAGGATCATTGAACTCCCGGCTGGCTACATGGGCAATCCTGCTAACACCGTACAATATGGTGTTTGTTCCGTAAAAGGCTGTCAAGGGTCAAGCTCTGGCTGACTTTTTAGCTGCACACCCCATCCCAGAATCCTCAAAACTCTATGAAGATATCCCGGATGAGGTCCAAGAATCCAACGTCACCGAAGGAAGCTCCGTTTGGCGGATGTTCTTCGATGGCGCTTCGAGAACAGGCCCCAAAGGCCAAATCATCGCAGGAGTGGGGGTAGTCTTAGTCTCCCCCGATCAGCTGGTCATCCAGCGTGCGTACTCTCTTTCAAAGCCGTGCTCCAACAATGTTGCCGAGTACAACGCACTCGTCATGGGACTCCAGCTCGCACAACAGCTGGGGGTCGACCATCTGGAAGCCTACGGCGACTCAAAACTCGTCGTAAACCAGGTTCGGGAACAATACGAAGTTCGCCATGAAGATTTAATCCCTTATCATGAAGTCGCGTTGAACATCATTTCAACCTTCACCGGGTTCTTCATCGAACATGTCCCCCGTTTACAAAACTTGGAGGCCGATGCTCTGGCTGGCCTCGCAGCCTCATTGGCAGCGCCCCTTGGGACTCAACACTATGTCACGGTGACTGGCCGAGATCTGATTTGTCCCAGAAACAACCTATGCTTGTAGGTGGCTCACGCCATGCCGACAAACACTGGTGTTAATGTCCGAGACTGGAGGTTCCCGTTCATCGACTTCGCTGTCTACGGAATCCTTTCAGAGGACCCGAAGGAAGCCGTCTCAGTCAGGGGACGCTCTCTTCGATTCTACTACGATACAGCTACCAAAACGCTGTACCGACGCTCCTTCGATGGGCTCCTCCTTCGATGCCTGTCCAACGAAGAAGCAGCCGAAGCTCTTCAAGAAGCTCATGACGGAACTTGTGGAGCTCATCAACCCGGTCCTAAGTTGCAAGATCGACTGCGACGTATGGGCTACTACTGGCCAACCATGGCCGCCGACGCTGTTGAATATGCTAAGAAGTGCCACGCGTGCCAACTTCATGCAGACTTCATACATACACCAACGGAGCCGCTACATCCTACAGTCGCCTCCTGGCCCTTCGAAGCCTGGGGCATGGACATTGTAGGGCCAATCACCCCTCCTTCATCGAGAGGACACCGTTTCATCCTGGCCATCACCGACTACTTCTCCAAATGGGCGGAAGCAGTTCCACTGGCAGAAGTAAAAAGCTCCAGGGTGGTCAGCTTTATCAAACACCATGTCATTTACCGTTTCGGAGTACCCCGACGGATCATCCATGACAATGGTCCTCAGTTTATCAGCCACATTTTCAGCAGGTTCTGTGACAAGAATCACATTCAGAACGTGGCCTCAACCGCCTACAATCCGGCAGCAAACGGATTGGCTGAGGCATTCAACAAAACTATCGTTAGGCTGCTCAAAAAGGTTGTGTCATCCAACAAACGCGACTGGGACGAAAAGCTTGGCAAATGCCTTTGGGCCTACCGCACAACGGTACGGACCCCAACAGGCAACACTCCATTCTCCCTGGTCTACGGGAGCGCAGCGGTACTGCCTCTCGAGATACAGATACCTTCGCTCCGCGTAGCAATCACAAACAAACTCACAGAAGAGGACAATCAACGTCGTCGTCTGCGGGAACTGGAGGCACTTGACGAAAAGCGTCTCCTAGCTCAATAACGCATCGAGCTCTACCAAGCCCGTATATCACAGGCTTTCAACAAGAAGGTCAAACAGAGGACTTTCCAAGTTGGCGACCTGATTTTAGCAGTCAAAAGACCAATAGTGTTGACCCACAAGACACCAGGAAAGTTCGAGCCCAAGTGGGAAGGACCTTTCATCATAGAGACGGTATACTCAAACGGTGCTTACCGCCTCGCCAAACCCAATGGGGACTTGTTCATGATGCCCATCAATGGCAAGTTCCTAAAGAAGTACTATTCTTGACATCCTCCAGACATGTACTTCCCCAAACAACCTCTTTCCACAAACTCATACGCTTTCGGAACCCAGCTGTTCCGTGGCATCTTCCAGTAGAAAGATAACCACGTCCATATTACCTCTGAGTTGTCTTTCTACACCCTACAAAGCAGAATCTCATACTTCGTAAGCCTACGCTACCCTTCATGTTTACCACGTCCACATTACCTCTGAGTAAACATCTTGTACAAACAACCCCTGCGTTATTGTACATTGATCGCAGAACTTCCACGTCCATATAACCTCTGAGTTGTTCAGCGTATCCCCCAAGATCATTCCTACCACGTCCATAATACCTCTGAGTAGGGAGATTCTATCATTTCGAACCCAATGATTGCCATGTCCACATTACCTCTGAGCAAACATAATGGTTCCTTCAAACTTATTATCTGTACCTGAAAACCAAGGTGCGCAAAAGATAATAGGTCCACACAAATTATCAAGTTCATAACAACAAAAGATGAACACATCACAAAAAAGGTTGTAGACTTCTTTATTCTTCTGAAAAAAGGAGTACAAGAAGCTACATCATCCCCCAGTAAGGGTTGCAAAAGAACATAAAAGAAAAAGAAAAAAGCTATGGTCCCGGAATCTCCCCAGGATGGGCTGAGAGCTCCCTGACTCGAAGCTTTAAGTCGACTGCGCGGGCCTCCACCGTCGCCAGGACTTGTCGCTCTGCTACTTGGCGCATCAATTCAACGGCCCCAGCGGAAGTATCACTTGCATGCTTCTCATCAAGCTGTTGTCGTTGCTGCGCCAAGGCAAGAGTCCGCTGAGTAAAAGTCGCTTCATCCTTCTTGAATGTTGCATGTTCAGCCCGGACACGCTCGACCTCTAACTGGAGTCGGGCCCGTTGGTCTTCAAGGCGACGCATCTGGGTGTCGATATCCGCGATATTAGCTTCCAATGCAGCTCAAGTTTCCACCGTCGTCTTCATGGACTGAGATAACTGCTCTACCGTAGCCTCAGTCTCAGCCACCTCGCACTCCCAAACGCCCACGGTGGCCTGGTATGAAGACTCGATCTCGGCAATCAGCTTCCCCTTCTCCGTATCTATCAGGATAGAGAGATTGTTTCGCTGGATGCGTTGAAGTTCCGCGAGCCGCTCATCCAGTTCAATCACTGAAGCCTCCAAAATTTCGGCCATGTGGTCGTGGCCTTGGTAAATACGAATCAGCTCGATGCAGGGCATTGCCAAAGCTTTTGCCGTCGTAAAACTCCTGTTGGCATCCATCACAGCAGATACACCCTTCTGCAGCATTTTGTATACCCCCTCGACGAGGAATTTCACATACTCGTCTGCATCCGCCAGGACCTGCGGCGTTATCGCAGGAGTTGGAGGAGCTACTACAGTTTGCGGACCGGAAGAAGATCCGCCAACCTTAATCAGCGAGGCTTGAACCTCAGCATCAATGGGCTCTTCATCAACAGGGGCTGGACTGCTAGCCCGAGGAGCCGAAGCAACAGAAGGGGCCGGCACAGGCGTCGAGATGGTCCCCCAAGTAGAAGGAGCGACAGAGGGTTCTACACCCTTACCCTTCTCAAGCCCGGAGGAACCACCGATGTCAACGGCCACCTCTTCTGCCCCCAACGTCCTATCAATAGTTGGTACCTTCCTTGGCAGAAAAGGGAGATCATCATTTGTCTCTTGACCCGTCTCAGCGGTCGCGATCGAAAGACGGGTCTCATCATCAACAGGGACAGAATCTGTCGCTGCATCCTGAGCGGTAGTCGCCTCAACTTCCACGGTCGAAGCCGGGATAGGACTCAGCAATGATACAGCCGACCTCCCCTCATCATGATAAAGAGGGGATTCAACCCTCTCCTCTGTCTCAACTACTTCTGTTGCCTCCGCAACAGGCTCTTGCAGCTCTGGAGTAACGTCATCGGAAGACGACGAACTCCATTCTTCTTTACCACCAGGAAACGGCGTGCTTGTTAAACCTTCGGCACTTGAAGCTTCCGTTGTGGCCTTTGCCGTCTCGAAAGCTGCTGCACCCTCAGTTTCCCTCCTGACATAATCCGCGGATACCGGAATCTCCACGTCAACAGCATCCTCCGGATCTTCCTCCATGGGAGACATCATGGTCGGCGGGATACGCACTTCAGACGAGCCCGCCGTCCCTTCTCGCCTGCTCCCACCTGACTTTGGGGTGCGAGGTTTTCTTTTTAACGGTTCCTACAAGAGAAGATGAAGCCTTGTAAATAGTGGAACCAAAATCAGATTATGTGGGATGCCTTTACCTCTGCGGACGTTGAATCCGATGACGCCGTCGGTGACGACGCCTTCTTCTGCTTCTTCGGTACAGGAGATTCAATCCCTACGTCTGCACATCGCTTTGATCGATCGCCCGAGGGTTCTACTTGAGATGCGGAAGGGGCACTCCGGTGACCTACCCCTGACGGACGATGTGATCGAGCCTTCACCGACACGTCCCCGGTCACTGCTAACTGGGTGCCTGCAATAAGACTGGTCTCCCTGTCATATTCGGAGGGCGCAGCAGCCATAGCACAGTAAAATTTGGCGGCTGAGTAAAGAATGGGCGGCCGCGGATCTGGGGCGGGCAACGTAAAACGAGCCCCGGTACATCCGGCATTATAGTAATGCCAAGCTCGTGCACCATCCAACAAACTTCCAATATACCCCAGAGAAATACTGGGGTTATCCAACATCATCTGGGCATAACCAAATTGCCGCGCAAAGCGGCTTAGCAAATATGGTTCCAGGTAGCACTGATTCCTGTTCCGGTATACCAGATGAGATGGCCGGATACTCTGCAACCAGCAGAATCCCCATTGAGGCAGAGTGGTGGTACCTTCGCCCAGATCCCTTAAATCTTCGTTGGCCTCAAAGCCCAAGTAGATTGGACCAACTTTGGTAATTTCCCAACCCTGAAGACGGGATAAAACCTTTCTACAAACAGGGACACCAGTATGTGACCAGCTCCTCCGATTGAAACGACGAAGGAGTGCATCTCCAGCCTTATAATCTTCTTCCGAGCCTGGACTCATCACACTGGGATGATGCAAAATCAGCCATCCTATCAAATAGTGAAACGGCAGTTCGGTGCGCGGGAAGTTATTGTTTCGGCCTCTGTCATGAATCATATTTCCAGCAAACTCTCGTAAATCTCGCTGCAGGTTACATACCATTGCGGGGAGAAGAGCCAAACGCCGGCCGAAGACCAGCTTCACGTGACAGGATTAAGTTTCGGGTTACCCTCTCTACGGCACCGGATCCGCCCGCGAACACGCAATCCCGGAGCCATATCATCAGTTAGGACGCCAACACCGCCTTGGGTGACATCCGATAAGCAAGATGCCAGAAGCAGCTGTAGGAGCGTGCATCTGAATGCTGGTCTTCATTTCCTCGGGGATTTTTCTCCCCTAACCTGCTCATTTCGGACAACACTTCGCTACGAGAGAGCGCCGGTGGAGTAAAAAATTGTGAGGGATCCTCTTTGTCGTGTCTAAAGACATAATCTCTCCAAGCGGTCACATGAGGCTGCGTCCCGTTCCTATCCCGTCTCTGTATATAGTAATGATGACTCGCCACTTCCTTGAAGACAGCCGTCATCTCCTCAGCCCTGTCCCCCAGGACTTGAAGTTCCTCGTTGGTGGGAAAGTACTCTTCATAGGGTTCCGACCCCCAAGGGAGTTTTGACACCTCGTACATCTCATGAAGTGCGAATCCTAATTCCCCCACCGGAGTAAAAAAGGTCCCGGTATGGACATCAAACATCTCCAGTAGTGCGAGGAACATGTGCCTGTTGAGATCAACACCCGTCTGGGTAGCACGGATCGCGGCAGTCAACCCAATCTCTCGAAGCTCGGTCCAAAACTGTGACAAGATCCAGAGTGTCAGTTTATTCCACTTGGAAACGTAATGGCACCAACCCTCTACCCGAAAATCTCCTTTCGGGTATGAGCGTTCCATCAAAAACATACGATGTGTAAAGGTCGAAGCACTATAAGCAAACGTATCAATGGGTACGTCACTGTAGAGGCTCCCGGGGCGTAGAGTCCGCCAGGTGAAAGAAGACCCAGACCGTGTGGCGGTCAAAGTATCCCTTTGGTCGGAGGTAGAATCAATTTGGATGACGCCAGTCACCGCTCCCCCCTGAGAAGGGGTAAGATCCCAAGACATCCTCCTCTGGGAAACAAGACGACAGAAGGATGTCAAAGGCCATTGACGTTCAAGTTGCTTAACAGTCATATGCACCCCATTCGCTGTAAAGAACCAGTCCTCCTTGACCTTCAACACCGTCGCATCAGTAGAAGTGAGACGGTCTCCGAATAGGAACTCAGGCTTCAAGAAGGTCAATTTATCATATGTGGAAGATTTTAAAACACCACGTTCCATCATCCGTTTGAGGAACCCATACTGTTGCTCACGGATTTGGGTCATTCTCTCAGGAGGCTGATCCAGCATAAGAGCATCTTGAGCGGGGTTTATCACTTCCTCATCATACTCTACTCCCATCTGGTTGAAGACAGCCTCCAAGAACACTTCATTCAAAGGCGGAATCGCCACTGACACTAGCAAAGATCAGAAAAATGTTAGAAGCAAAAAGAGAAAGAAGAGCTTCGGCGCATTCAGGGTTTAAGCCCATTCGCGTCAGCAGCCTCGGCGCATCATCAGGGTTTAAGCCCATGCACGTCAGCAGCCTCGGCGCATTATCAGGGTTTAAGCCCATGCGCGTCAGTAGCCTCGGCGCATCATCAGGGTCTAAACCCATGCGCGTCGGCGAACAAAGACTGCGGCACATCATTAAAGACCCAAGGTCTATGTGCGTTGGTGTACGAAAAAACGAGACTTACCAACCACCTCTGGCCGAACTTCGACAGGCCGTCGGGGAACGTCAGCCGTTACAACTTTCGCAGGCTCCTTCGCTTTCTCCTTCTCCTTGCCGGCACCACCGCGAGGAGTCTTGGGAGCCATTCTCTCAAAGAAGAAAAGGTTAGGGTTTGAAGAAAAACTCTAAAGAAAGCAAAGACACAGAGAAGATGAACTCTCTCTCTCTCTCTCCAACCCTCACCTATTTATAGGGCATGGTCGCACGCGTGAACCGATGACGTGTAATCTCAGCCGTCGCTTCGGATTCCGTGAGGAGATAACAGCAAATACAACCAAAAGATCATCATTAATCTTTTGGGTTACCAAGGCGTCATCATCATCAACTGGAAGGAGCATGCGCCCGAACAAGCATGCGCCCAACAATCATGCGCCCTGACCTCCATGCTTCTTATTCAAAGTATTCCAAAACTTATTCAAAAGTTTTGAAAACTTTGAAGGGGGTCTTGTAGAAGCATGGAATTTCACAGCCAGAAAGCCCATGCGCCAGGCACTATATGCGCCAGAACTCAGACAGCAAAATCAAATAAGCCATTCGAAGAAGGACTTTTTATTTATATATAAAAGTCTATTACATGGCTAGAAAAGGTTGTACAAAGGAGAATTTCTACAAAAGAAAGATCCTAGATCTACAGCCAGCGGCCACCATGCGCCTCCAGATAGGCGCAGCGGCCACCATGCGCCTCCAGATAGGCGCAGCAGCCACCATGCGCCTTCCGATAGGCGCAGCAGTCACCATGCGCTGTCAGTTAGGCACAGCAAATGCCATGCGCCTCCAGCCAGGCGCATCCCACCATCTCTTCAGCAGCTCAGTTATGTGCATCCAGCTCAGTTATGTGCATCCCTTCAGCAGCACTCTTCCAACCAGGCTCACCTGGCCGAGTAGAGCCCAGTTATGTGCTGCTCTTCCGGCCAGGGTCCCCTGATAAGTACTTCAATTACACAAAGCATTTAACCCTCTGGCTGGAACCAAGAAAGAGAAGAGCACGGCAAAGCTGTGGCCAGGGGAGGCTTCGAAAGAGCCTCCAAAGACCAAGGAAGACCGTGATCGAAATCATGGCACAAGGAGCTTTCAACACAATCAAAGTGGGCGGCACCCACTTTGAAGGAAGAGAGAGCCTAGCACCGCCATTCCGATCTACGGCTCTTCCGGAACAACGAAGACGAGGCCCGAACATCCCTATCTTTGGATGCAACAGGCACCTTCCGCCTGCCTCAGAAGCCCTCGACTCCGTCTTTTGGATGTAACAGTCACCTTCAAGTGCATCGAAGACAACACGACGTCTCATCTTCACCCTCGGGAGCACTTCGTCAACAGAATGCACCCGCATATCCAAGTTCATGTTGGAAGTACGTGAGGGAACGAGGAGCAAACCTTCTCTTCATGCCACTATTTATAGGCCGGACAAATCAAACCCATGCGCCAAGTGGATGACTCTCCGAATTATGTGCAATGAATTTACATTAAATGGATGAACCGGACGCCTCGAATTCAGCCAAACGACTATTTTTAGCACTCGAGGAGCGAGACAGCCGCATTATTAAAGGACACGTTGGATGCGCCAGCCAAACAGTGCATCACATGGACGCGCCCTCCAGCATCAGGCGCATCACACAAACGCGCCCCACAGTACCCGGTAAATCACAGAGGATGCGTCCCCTCACATCTCCATACCGAGTGGAACACCAACCAATGTGCCCACTCAGCTGTCCATCGAACGTCACAACATTAAATGCTGAACTGACACCAGAGTTGGCAGCACGCTTCCCAAAGTCTGAACGGTTAACAGCTTTTTCAGAGAACGAAGCGTCGGCAACGTCAGCATCATCATGACTCTATTCCGACGGCTACTGCCACGTGGCCATCCGCATGCGCCTCTACGGCCATGCGTCCAAATCGCCATGCGCCTCTACGGCCATGCGTCCAAATCGTCATGCACCTCTACGGCCGTGCGTCCAAACCAGCATGCGCCTCAAAAGCCGTGCGCCTCAGACTCTTCACTGATCCCTAAAGACAGAAGAAGAATCTCCAGTTGAAGCTTTGCATGTGCCTCAAAAGCCAGGCGCCCCAGACTGATCTCTGATCCCGAAAGACAGAAAGAAAGTCGCCTGCATGCGCCTCAAAAGCCATGCGCTCTAAACGGTGTGTAACCTCCAAAGGTTATGAGCCGCAGCCTCCTCCTGCGCCCAATCAAGGCGCAGCTCACCAGATTACTTCCCCCCACCGAATCCGAGATCTTCGAGCCATGGGTCGATGACACGTGTCCTTTGACTCAACTCGTCCAAGATTTCAGCAACAGAAAGATCTTCTCCTCTGCTACGTGCCGGCTCACAACAGCAGTATGAAGAGTTCTTCCCCCCAATCAGGGCGCATCATCTACGCGCCTCCATCAGCAACCTCCACGTGGCGTCCCCATATCGGCGCATCCCACATGCGCGCATGAGCAGCCAGCCTGCAAAACTATAAATAGAAGGATCGTCTCCTTCACACACACCGACAGAATCCACAACGAACATACAAGGAATCATCAGAGAGGCAGATACAGACACTCAACGTCTTCCTCCTCTCAGCAAGCTCCAGCACCCAGAGCAATCCACACCTTCAGAGAACCGATAACCGTCGTCAGCCCGTCAACGGAGTCAACGCATTACCACTCGCTCCATTGGCACTAAGGACCCAGCTTAAACAAAAGTGTACTCCTAGGACTACATCTAAGTCCTACATTGTAACACTGTTCTGTTTGTATTAAAGTTTTCAATCAAACAATTTTAATGGCAAACAAATATTATGTGTATTAGTTTATATATAACTATATTAGTTTATATATATAAATGTACATTTGTTAATATAATGTATAATTGTATAATAAATGTATAATTATTTAATGTAATGTATATTGGTTATATATATAGTATATATAATGGTGGTATTATTATTATTATTATTATCATTATTTTTATTGGTATTATTATATTGCATAATCACTTACTTAGAAAATATATAAAAATATATAATTATATTTCTAAATTAGTATTGGTTTATTGAGTTTTGGTCTAAACTCATATTTGATAAAATAGAAATATTGGTACAGGATGATTTTCTGAGTTTTAAAATATTACTTAAAATATGTTGATTAATGCAGATATAGTTTTTAACATTATAAGGATTTCCAAAAGTTTATTATATTTATTTTCTAAAATCATAAATCGTGACTATGATAGTCATTTTCTAATTCTTGATTGATTATCGTACCAAATCCTGATTTTAGACTTTTATATACCAAACTAGACTATTTGGACTACTCTGGACTCATTGGGACTGCCCGTGTCGTCGTCTGGGACCCTCTGTAGAGCATAGCAGTGTACCTACCTCGTGTCGACACGTTCGTGTCGTGCACGTCGACTCCAACCAATCGAGGCGAGTACATTCTCTGATCATTTCATATCCTTCTTAAAATTATTTCCTGCAGTAGATTATTTTACTTGTACTGTCACGTTGGTCACACGGATTGGTACTATATGGATCCCTTTTTGAGATGTTATCCTTAGGGAGCATCGGGTACTCTATGTTCTGTGCGTTTCACTTACATAGCGTATCACTATGCTTCGTTGATTCTTCGATCACTTGTGACATATACTCTTATGATCACAGAGTCTTCCTGAAATCCTTATCCCATTTATAGGTCTACTATGTACCACCCTTCGGGGGCTACCACCTTTCGGAGGCTATTACCCTTCGGGGGCTTATCACCTTTCGGAGGCTTACCACCCTTCAGGGGCTGTACATAGTATCATAACATAACCTGATTGGATCCTTGTGTATTGATTGGGGGTACGGGGGAGTAGAAGTGGACATGTGAATAATACACCAGTAGTGTAGCATCAGAATCATTCCATAGTGTAGCATCAGAATCATCCCATGCCATTTACATGTCCATGTTGTACTCTGACTCACTAGCCACATGTTAGTTCTCTATTTATTGTAGATATTTCTATTACAGCCTTCTCTCTCTGTTTACATACTGCACTTCTTTCAGTACCTGTATCTTACTTTACTGCATGATTATATCTTATAACCTGCTATGAACTGTTGAGATGTACTGTACTCGCTCCTGTCCTGACTGGACCTGTTGATAAATTTTACAGATGGCCTGGGATTGCCTGCTAGCCTAGAGGAGACACAGTAGAGGTTGTTTAGACAGTTATTTCATTTTTGTCTGGAGTTGTATTTACTTTGTGGATTACTGTATTTGAGTTTTGAGATGTATTTCTGGGTTTATGTATCTTAGACACTTAGACTTCTATCTCCTGTATCTCTTTTGAATTTCATATTTTATCTATCCTTATCATGCTCTATCTTAGATGTGATTGAGTCTGTATCTGCTATGTCATCCCATTCGGGGAGTATATACTGCTTAGTATTATATTGTTAGATGTTGTGACCTAGGACAGCGTTCTACCGCCGACACTGCGGCGTAGGCTGGGCGTTGTTACGTTCTCGTACCCAAACAGTGGGTACGGGTCGTGACAAGGTATGGATGAAATACCTTATTCATCAAGTTCATGAATACCGTCGGGGCGTTAGTCAACCCAAACGGCATGACGGTAAACTCATACTGGCCATAGCGGGTACGAAAAGCAGTCTTCTGGATGTCATCCCCCTTCACTCTCAGCCGATGGTACCCCGATCGCAAGTCTATCTTCGAGAACACCCTCGCGCCGCTCAACTGATCAAATAAGTCATCAATCCTGGGCAAAAGATACATGTTCTTGATAGTGAGGTTGTTGAGCGCTCGGTAGACGATACACATCTGTATCGTACCGTCCTTCTTCGGGACGAATAGGACTGGCGTGCCCCAAGATGAAGAACTGGATCTGATAAAGCCCTTGTCCTGCAGCTCATCGACTTGCTTCTTTAGCTCCGCCAACTCGCTGTTATTGATCCGATAGACATGCTGAGAAATAGGCTCAGTGCCCGGCATCAAGTCTATCGAGAACTCAACATCTCTGTCCAATGGCATACCCGACAATTCCTCGGGGAAGACATCCAAGAACTCTGCAATAAATAGATGCGACAACTCCTGCCCCGCCAACAAGGCTCCACAGAATCCATCTCCCGGCTCCGCTGCTCCTCTGACAAACTGAAACTCTGGCTCTCCTGGCGGACTAAATAACACTCTGCCTGCTCTACAATCTATGCTAGCATGGTGCCTGCTCAAGCAGTCCATCCCGAGTACCACATCGTAGCTCGGAAGTGGTATTACGACCAAGCACGCGCTCAAATCTCGGCCTCCCAGAGTAACTCTCCGTCCCTTGCAAATATTATTAACCAGGATAATACCTCCTCCGGTCATAATCTTGCAAGTTCTACCCAGATATTCAGCAATAATGTTATGCCTAAGTGTAAAAGAAACTGACACAAAACTGTACGTAGCACCTGAATCAAACAACGCTAAGACAGAAAAAGAATCAAGAAGAACCGAACCTGCAACAACATCTACGACTGGCTCGATCTCCTCAGCTGCAAGAGCAAAAGCCCTGCCCTGAACACCCCGCTGCTGGTGGTGCTGAGCAAACCGCTTCTGCTGGGTCGGAAGTGGACCCCTCGGCTGCACTGCAGGTACTCTCGTCGGTGCCTCCTGAGCTGCTACCGCCCCACGGGCCACCCTACGAGGGTTCGCAGGACAATCTCTCAACTGATGTCCGGCGGCACCACAATAGAGGCACACACCCAGCCTCTTCCGGCAGACCTTCCAGATGTGACCAGGCTTCTTGCAGAAGTTGCAAGGAGCCCCATGTTTTGTCTGCCTCTGCTGAGTGTGCTGTACCTGCTGAACTGGCGCTCTGGCCTGAACCTGCGGCAGGTGATGCTAGAAAGAACGATGCTAGTAGCCCCCGAGAAAAGATCACGCTCCCTCTTGGGCTTCAAGCCCCACTCCCGCTGTACCTTGCGGGCCTCGGCATTGATCTAGTTATAAGTCTCATAAAAGGAGGGAATGAGGATCTTGATATCCCTGGTCAGCCCCTCCCTGAAACGGCTCGCCCTGATCTCCGAGTCTCGAACCATGTACTCCGTGTATCGGCTCAGACAGCCGAACTTTACGGCGTACTCCTCCACAGATAAATTGCCCTGCTGCAGATCCTGAAACTGCCTCACCAGGTCGATCTTGTCTGTAGGGGAAATAAACTTCTCCTTGAAGAAAAGCTTGAAATCTGCCCAAGTATGGCCCTCTCCAGCTAGGGCTGGCTCGTTTCTGAACCAGGTGCGTGCAATGTCTAGCAAATGCAAACCTACCGCCTCGACCTTCAGGTCGTCTGCGAGGCGGGAGGCCCTCATCTGCCGCTCGATATCCTCGAGCCAATCATAGGCATAGACCACACCCTCGGTCCCGCTAAAGTCACGGGGCCCGAGCTTCTTGAAGTCCTGGATATCTCCGTACCTCGTACGTGTCCCATGATGTGGAGCCCTCTGCTCTACGACTGCAAGGGCCAACTGATGGGCATCCTCCATGTCCTGACGCATCGCGTCTGTCTGCCTATGTTGAGCCTCGGCCTGGGCTCTCTAAGTCTCCAGCATCTGCTGGAGGAAAGTAAGCATCTGCCCCACGTCTGTAGGCAGAGGAGGTAGAGGTGAAAGTACGTCTGCAACTGGTGGAGGAATCCGCTGTGCAGGAGGAGGAAGAACGCCCATATCAACCACTGGTTCTGCGGCCGGAATAGTCGTAGCAACCCCGGGGTCAGCCATCGAAACTGGCGGAGGAGCGCCCCCAAGGGCTGCTGCCGATACCCCAACTGCAACAGGAGTGTCTGGATCAGTTCCGTGAGTCATCGCAGACCTCTCCATGTTTGCGAACTCAGGATGCTGGGACCTAGTCTGCACCATCCTGAAGATAGAATAAAAGAAGAAAATCAATATGGTACATAAAATATTATATCAAGGAGGACAATTAGAATGCAGAAGTAAATATCAAAAGGACAGTTAAAAGATCAGCAAGTAAAAGTTTTTTCTATTTTGTGATTGAGTAACTTAGCATATAGCCTATCCTAGGTACGTACCACAGGCTCGTAACAACACTCTAAGTCGAGCGCCACTATGATATCGCACTAATTGCGACCTTCAACCTGCATGGGCCACCACTAAAAACGTGTCACGATCCGCACCCTAGGTAGGGGCACAAGTGCGTGACAATGCCCAGCCTATACCGTAAAAATGGCGTAGAACGCTGTAGGTCTACTAGCCAACAACAGTATATAATAACCTGTCATCTCCGTATGGAGGAATATAATATGAAATACTGATAAACTCAATCACAATCTAGAAGGAAGAATCATGGCACGAAAACCAGATAGATAAAAACCACAGTACAATATCCAGCTCAACAACGAGAGAGAGACACAAGTAATATAGTTATACAATCCCAAAATATAATAACATATGCATAAGTAGCAAGCTGGAGACAAGGTCCAGTCCAAACAACTCTAACTAAACAATAGGTAAAGTCTCGTCAGGCGGAGCTAAGTCCTGCTGAGCCAAGGTCTCCAAGTCTAAGCCCACTACATCATCCGGACCGTAGTAGGTACAGTAATCCTCCTCATCAGCATCTGTAATATTTTATTAATATATCCAGTCAGGATGGAACGAGTACAATCAACTAACAACAGTTCACAAGATATGACAAAAGCTATAAACTGTAAATAGAGAGTATATACAAGAAATCATGGAATGTACATGTGAGTATCATGGCATGGTAAGCTGTAAATCTAGAGCTAGAACAAGGTAAGTAAAAATGATCATGGCATGTACAAGAATCAAGAATCATATATCTAGGTGTGTGAGTACTAGCTTTGATATGTGGTCGGCTTGGGTCTGCACAAGGTCTAATGATCTAGCCAATCATACGTGGAGTGTAGGATTGGCATTCACAAGGTCTACAAGAAAAAACAAGGCAGATAATGACCACACACCTACACTAGTACTCCCCGTCCCCGACTGGTAGAGTGGATCCAAACAAGACATGTCACGACGTGGGATTCTACGAGAAAGGAGCAAGTCTCCTCGAGAATCAGCATCCATATACTGTACAAGAACTATAAAGGGGCTTGCACAAGACATACCAAGATAACAAGGAATAATATCTCATGTCGGGATCCATGAATACCAATCTGTGTGACTAATGTGTCGAGAACAAGCATATCTACACTAATTACATGAATTATAATAATTATCGTAAATTGGAAATGTATCAGAGAATGTACTCACCGGTAATATGATGGATAAGTCGACTGAGTCCAAGAACAGTGCCTCGAGTACCTATAGATGGAATATTGTATCAATATAATGGTTTAGAAGTAAAATTAAGTCATACTGAGTCAAATAGGTCAAGACACGTCAAACTAAGTCAATCTAGGTCAAACAAGATCAAACTAGATTGTACAGGATCAATCTAAGTCATATTAGGCCTAACAAAGTCAAACTGGGTCAATACAAGTCAAACAAAATTAAACTAGGTCGATTTAAGTCAACAGTTGACTTACAGTTGACTTTTGGTCAACTGGTCAACTCTGGTCAATCCTAGGTCAACTCTAGGTCAACTTTAGGTCAAACTTGGCTAACGTTGACTAATAGTTGACTTTGGGTCAACTGGTCAAGTTTGGTCAAGTTCTGGTCAAGTTCTAGCAAATTTTAGGCTTCGGTTGACTTTCGGTTGACTTTAGGTCAAAATAGTCAACCGTGGTCAACCAAGGTCAAAACTAGACCAAGTCCACTATTTCTAACCATTACCAACCATAATATCCTATTTATAGCTATATCTTAAGGTATTAAACCCATATGTTGAGAAATAGATATTATCTGTACTTATCCCGCTTACCCTTGTACTCTAGTACTAAGGCCAAGTAGTTTTACCTTAGGAGTTTCACTTCCGGCTTCCTAGGGTAGTAGGATACTAACCTACACTAACATTACCTACCAAGTTTCCTAGGTAAATTGGACATCCAGTCCATCTTACGGTCCATGTTGTCGATTTATCCGTTATCTTGAGTATCGATGATACTCAATGATATCGTGTGATACCATCCTCCTAATCCCACACAAAACTCCAATTTTTACTTAGGAGCCTACCCACAAAATCTAATTTACATATCTAAGTCCCATCTCAAATTTGGACGCGTTCCGACACTCGGAACTCAAAATCACCCTTCTACTCACTATCCAACTATTCTCTACTTCTCTCTATATCTAAACTCTAACCCACTCTTATCTCATTTCATAACCCACTCATAGGCTATTTTTAGGGGGATATATATGGTTATATATATAGGTATATATGTGGGTATATATATATATATATATATATATATATATATATATTTTATATATATATAAAATATATATATATATATATATATATATATATATATATATATATATATATATATATATATAAAATATATATATATATATATATATATTGGGATATATACGTATATATATAGAGGGGGTTTTAGGGGGGGTTGAAGGGGGTAAATGGGGGCTGTTTGGTTCTACTGCTGCTGCTGCTAATGTGTGCTACTGCTGCTGCTATAGCAGCTGCTATTGCTGCTGTTTGGCTGCTGTTTTGGGGGGGAGGGGGGCAGCAGCCCAAACCCCCCTATAGCTGCTGCTACTGCTCTTCCTTCTCCCTCTCTAATCTCTTCCTCTCATCTCTAAATTCCTTCTAATTCTCTCCTCTCTAATCTCACACACATCCATGTATATATATATATATATATATATATATATATATATATATATATATATATATATATATATATATATATATATAGACACACACACACATTCATATCTACATATGTATATATACACACACACATACATATCTATATATGTATAGACACACACACATATATATATATATATACATATATATATATATATATATATATATATATATAGACACACAAACTCACACATGAATATATACATCTACATATATATGGACACACACACACATGGACACACTCACATATAAATATAGATACATATACACATATACATATATTCATATATATATATATATATATATATATATATATATATATATATATATATATAAAATATATATATATTAATATATATATAAATATATATATATATATATATATATATATATATATATATATATATATATATATATATATATATATAATATATATATATATTAATATATATATAATATATATATATATATATATATATATATATATATATATATATATATATATATATATATATATATATATATATATACACACACAAACACAAGGACACATGGACACAAACACTAATCCTAGTCCTCCTAGGAGTCTCCAATAGGCCTCTAAACTTGACACAAAGGGACACAACCATGGTAAATTCCTATGGGTTCCAAAACCAAGTAAAATTCATGGGAAATTGATTTAGAGAATAGGTAATTACCAATTAGGAGTGAATTCTAATGAAACTCTCTCCGATACGAAGATTCTTGAAGAATGGACACTTCCACCTTGCACTTTTCTTCCAAACTTTGGTAGCTCCCTCCCTTGATGATATAGAGAGGATCTATGGAAGAAATTTGGGGAAAAATGGAAGTTTTAGAGATCAAAACTCAAATCTAGGTTTAGATTTTGGGAAAAATCAAAAAAGGGAAGAACTTGAGAGTAGAGAAATGAAGTGAATGAAGAGGGAGGGTCCTCCCATGGTGGCCGGCCATGTAAAGGGGTTTGGTGGCATTTGACTATTGTCCAAAATGCCCTCCAAGCCTCCTTTAGGCCAAAATTTGACTTAAGAATTTTTCGGGGTTGGAACGGCCAAGTTAAAATCTACAAATTGACCGATTAAGTTACGGAGAAAATGTCTAAAGGTACCAAACTAATTTGTGGGATTTATGGGCCTTGTTTAACTTAAAATTGGGTCCCGATCAGAGTCTAAGCTATCCCGGGTCCCCGATACAAGTCAGAATGAGCTAAAATTCGAACCCGACTCTTAAAATTCCCAAATTACAATAAAATTAAATAAAAATTTCTAAAATTTCCAGAAATGCAAAAATGACCATTTTACCTCTATTTATGGAAAGTGGGAGTGACATCTTCCAACTACAGGATGAACTCGATAGGGTGGCCCAAGACGAACGTACCATCTCTGAGTACGCAGCCCTGTTGAAGAAGTACTAGTCTGATCTGGATCACTGTGATCCTCTTGGGATGGAAGATGCACAAGTCTAACCGGCATTTGCAAAGCATTTTCAGACATTCTTGGCGTATATTTTGCGACAGCGGATGATGAAGTTCTTGAAGGGGCTCAATCTTATGTTTGAGCAGAGAAGGAATGAACTATTCGGACAACCCACGCTTCCAACCTTAGAAGAAGCCATAGCTTCCATGGCACAAGAAAAAGCTCGATTGAAGTTGATGTCCAACAAGGGCTACTTCCAGGGGGGAGTAAGCTGCTGTTGAAAAGTCTGCCCTTGCCGTCTTCAATCAGCCTCCATCTTCGGGCAGTGTTTGCCACAATTGTGGTAACTTGGGACTTTAGATCAGATTTTGTCCAAAACTCCTGCGAGGTCATTCGAATGATCGCGGACGGGGCCGTAAAGGACGTCATGGTGGTAGAGGAAGGAAAAATTATTTTGGAGGACATAAAGCAAATCGGGCGGAAGAAGAGGGAGACAATCAATTGACTGAAATAACCCCTCTTGAGAGGGAGTTCATCGCGAGGTTACGAGGCACGAATCTGGGTTCGGACGACAGTCAAGTTACTCCTAGGGAGTCATCTATTTCGTGGGATCACATCACTTGCTATGCCCGAACCAGCACATGTATACCTGTGCGTGCTCTCTCATCTGTCCATCAGCTAGGTTGGATTTTGGACTCTGGGGTATCTCGCCATGTCACGGGGTTCCGCGGTGTGTTCCAGGACTATACTCACCTACCGACGTCGGAGAACATTCAGACTGCTGATGGTACCTCCAGACCTGTAATGGATAAAGGCATTGTCGTATGCACCCCTTCCCTCATTCTTACCAATGTCTTACATGCTCCATCTTTTCCTGTCAATCTTATATCTATTAGTTCCATTATCCTTGACCTAAACTGTATTGTTTCCTTTGACATTCCTACGGTAACTTTTCAGAAGAAGGGTACAGGACGATGACTAGGGACTGGCACATGGCATAAGGGGCTGTGGTACTTGGACAGGACTGGACTGGACAAAATATTGGCATCTTTAGTAGCAGACGCACAACTGGACGCTTCATATCGCAGTGTAGAAGACGAATTACTACTCCACCACTAGCGTGTCGGGCATTCTTTATTTAAAGTTATTAGTCGAATGTATTTGTCCTTATATCAAAGGGCTAATAAAGAAAAGTTATTTTGTAATGCATGTGAGTTGGAAAAAACATACCAGGAGCTCGTATGTGAGCTCAGAGAATAGAAGTTCTGCTGCATTTGATATGATACATTCGGACGTATGGGACCCTTGTCCTACAATCGGTATTAACGGTTTTAGATGGTTCGTCACTTTTATTGACTGTTATACCCGCGTGACCTGGGTCTATCTTATGAAGAATAAAAGTGACGTCCTTGAGGCTTTTCAGGATTTTCATCGCCGTGTGGAAACACAATATAACGTTAAAATTAAGTGTTTCTGGTCTGACAATGGGACGGAGTATACTAATAAGAGGGTTGTTGAATATTTATCTACTCATGAAATACTACATAAAACTTCATGTGCCTATATACTGGTACAAAAATGGTGTGGCCGAACGGAAGAACAGGCACCTGCTAGAGGTCGCACGGACGATGATGCTGGCTATGAATATCCCGAAACACTTATAGGGACAGGCTGTATTGACGGCCTCTTATCTCATCAATAGAATGCCATCTCAAGTATTGGACTGGAAGACACTGTTGGAGATGCTTACTGGTGCAACCACGTACACTGTTCCATCGAAAGTATTTGAGTGTACGTGTTTTTTCCAAGATAATAGGCTAGGAGTCGGCAAACTGGATCCTAGAACGGTTAAGTGTGTATTCGTCGGGTACACAGCGACTCAGAAATGATACGCATGTTGGAGCCCAGTCGAGGGGAAGCTGTTTGTAAGCATGGACGTTACATTCAGAGAACTGGAACCATACTATGGTTCAGATGAAGGTTCAGCATTTGGTGACACACCTAACACAGAGGGTGTTAGACGTGAGGGGGAGATAATAAGTCCAAAAGTGGTAGTCGGATCGGTCCTGTGCCCGTTCGTGGTAAATTGGACAAAAAGGGGAGAAAGCAGTGACTCCGATACAGAGAATGACGAAGAAAAAGATACATATGTTACGCAGGGGGAGAAGCAGACAAGGAAAAAGGAGCTCCAAGTCTACAGAGGGAGACATCAGAAGTCAAGTACTGTGTCGTGTCCAGCGCCTACTGTACCAAGCCCATTGCCTACTATACCAAGTCCCTCGTCTACTCCTACCCCAACTCTTGAAGATGTTGTCCCCGTAACGAATCACTCTGATTCTGATGCAGATCTCTCTGACTTGGATGGTATGATCTCTCCACCACCTATTGCTCCCTTAAGAAGATCTTCTCGCATCATTGCGGGTAAGGCTTCTAGTCGTTATAATGATTATGAACATGGCATTGCCAACTTCTTGTCTTATTCTAACATTGCTTCGAATTATTGAGCCTTCATTGCATCGTTAGACTCTACTTCTTTGCCTAAGTGTTGGCAGGAATCAAAAAAAGATCCAAAGTGGAAAGCAGTAATGATGGAAGAACTTGGGACACTAGAGAAAAATAAGACATGAAAGCTGGTTCCATTACCCAAAGGGAAAAAAGTTGTGGGATGCAAATGAGTGTACATAGTGAAGGAGACGCCAGAAGGAAAAGTAGAGCGGTACAAGGCGAGGTTGGTTGCAAAAAGATACATACAATCATATGGCATCGACTATGATGAGACGTTTATCCCAGTAGCAAAAATGAGCACGGTAAGAACTTTGGTCTTCATTACAACAAACTATGGGTGGAAGCTATACCAGTTAGATGTGAAGAATACCTTTCTCCATGGGGACCTGCAAGAAGAAGTGTACATGGAACCCCCGCCAGGGAGCTACGCAACAGAATCAGATGGAGGGATGTCGCATGGTAAAGTATGTAAACTGAAGAAGTCGCTATACGGGCTCAAGCAATCTCCTTGAGCCTGGTTTGACAGATTCAGAAAGGCTGTTATAGGCATGGGATACCATCAAACAAATGCAGATCATACGATCTTTCTTCAGCATGCAAGACCACATCACTATACTTGCTGTATATGTGGATGATATAGTAATCACATGTGATGATGAAGTCGAGATCACTAAGCTAAAGTCAAAATTTGCGAAGGAGTTTGAGGTGAAGGATTTAGGAGTGATGAGGTACTTTCTGGGTATCGAGGTGTGTGACGGCGAACAAGGAATTATTCTCTCACAAAGAAAATACGCACTAGATCTGCCAAAGGAGACAGGAATACAGGGATGCAAAGCAGCAGTCACTCCAATTGACCAGAAGTGCAAGTTAGGAGCAGAAGCATGAGAGCCTATTGATCGTGAAAGGTATCAAAGACTTGTAGAAAGATTAATTTATCTGGGACACACTCGTCCTGATATCTCATTTGCGGTGAGTGTAGTGAGTCGCTACATGTATGATCCAAGAACGGGTCATATGGAAGCAGTGTTTCAGATTTTGAGATATCTGAAAGGGACGTCGGGAAAAGGGCTATGGTTCAAGAAGAATGGACGTATAGAAGTTGAGGAATACTGTGATGCAGACTGGGCGAGCTGCATAGACGACAGAAGGTCTACCATGGGGTACTGTGTTTTTATAGGAAGAAACCTGGTCTCATGGAGAAAAAAGAAACAGTTAGTGGTAGCACTGTTGTCACACCCCGCTCCCGTAGGAGTGATCGTCCTCGCTAAGGCGTGATGCCGTACGAGCCTAGATTACGATCGTGTAAGGCAGTTTCATAACGGCCGATTACAGCGGCTGCGACGGGGTCGTCGTACAGAAGTCTCAAGCAGAAATATTGAACATACAGCAAAAATTTAGAATCAAAACACAAGTTATTCAAAAGAGCTCTTTATTGATATTGAACAATCAGATTACAATAGGCACAAGGCCATGATCACAAGTCTCTCGTGCTCACTTTTCTCTCATTATATAGGTCACTCTGCTCTCTCTCATCTCTCGATACAAATGCTTGAGCCAACGGAAGCTTCGGAAGGCGATGTCCATACATTATCTCCCGTATAAATCTTGACTTCACGCGGCCGCACACTTTGAGTCGCCAAGGAACTCTGTGCCTCGACGCATCCAAACGAGCTCCGCACCACGAGCTTCTACCTGTGCCTGCACATGGAAACCGTGTGGGTGTCAATACTCAACTATACTGGTGGAGTGAGCTCCTCGTCCACCCATACAAAACTGACACGTTCATTTACTTTGTGCAGTTTAAATCCCTTTCGATTGTCTTACTAGTCTTGCCTTAGGATCAATTTTAGGACAAGGACGTCCGACCAAACCGAGGTGCCATGACATGGTCTTGCTATAATTCCAATATGTATTTTGATCGAGGCAATGCCTCATCGCTTAGGTACTTGACCGAACTTTAACTCGGGACGGCAGGGTCGTGCCATACTCTATTCGTGACTTCAACATATTCGAGACAGTGCTTTGTCGAGGAACAACTTATGCGAACTCGGCCATGCCAAAATTTCACTTAAACTCAAGTGCCTCTAGACTAATTCTCTTACCAACGATGTCAAGGGGACGACTCGTGCTGGTCATGCCGCTAGACTTGATTGTGCCTTGAGACCTTGCTTAGACTTGTTCGTGCTTCAAGATTGGGGTCGTGCCTCGCAACTTATCAAGACTTATCCATGCTACCACCTTGCGGCCTTCCTGCCCGACTCATAAACCAACTTAGACAAGACTTGTCAAACCTAGTGTCGATTTCATGAACATCCCGACGCCAAGTATCGTGCCAAGCACGATGCCTAAGCTGCAGCCCAATCTTAGGCCCAGATATTTTGTTATCGACTGGACATGCATTCAAGTTCTAAACTCAATCCAAAGGCATACACGCAGTTTTTCCCTATTCTGCCGACCCATCTACATGAGTGGTCACTAGCAATGTCAAGCTATCTTGGACTCGGCTCGAGATATCGGCTCTTCCCTCCGCGGATAGCTAGTCCCAGAAGCGCCAAGTATCTCCTATGCGGTTATCCAGCATCCTACCTTGAGCCGCCTCGCTCCTCCCGGGCCGACATGATCCCGGTGCCCCGGCGATCACTCGAGAAGACTTCATCTTGTCGACAAGTTGTCCAATGACCATGCAAGACTTAACTCGATCTACCAAGTCCTTCCTTACATGACCATACTTTCCATCTTTCTATCGAGACTCCCAAGTAGAGGGACCGATCTCGCATGATTCTTTATCCAGACTTATTGAGACTTAACGAGACTTCCAAGTAGCGGGACCGATCTCGTGTGTTACCTTGTCGAGACATAGCGAGACTCCCAAGTAGCGGGACCGATCTCGACGACAACCAGTCGCGTGGACTTCCTTTGTCCGTGGCATACTCTTTACTAAATCGATCGTGGCTCGTGCCTTAGACAGGCCTGGTTCTCTAGATGACGCAATCGCTCAAGTCATATACTTTATATGACGAGCCTTATTCTCAAGGGACTACGCGACTTAACAACGGCAGATAGAGCGGGACAGTGCTAGAAATGGCTTCGATAGCCTAGCACAACTCTTGTCTAACTTATTCGGGCAACGACTCGATGAACAAAGGCTACGCCGAGCTTCGCATCGAGCTAACGTGCTATGCACGGGGTCAACTTGAACAACCAAACTATTGGGTGCCTAGACTTAAGCCAAACGCCGTGCAAAGCGACTTAATCCACGGGACGTGCGAAGGCTATGCCAAGCCTTGGACGATGGGACCGTGCATGCTTTATCAAGCATTCACGCGGGCGACGCCTATGACTTAGGCTAATTCAAGTGTTGGGACAAAACGACGGGACAGTGCATGCTTTATCAAGCATTCATGCGGGCGACGCCTATGACTTAGGCTAACTCGAGCGTCGTGACAACTTAACAACTTAGGCCAACTTTTTTCTCCCAAGCCACGGGACGAAGGATCGAGTGTCATCTTAAAAGCACGCTGAGCCGACTTCTAAGCAGACCGTGGGACCATTTTTCATGTTCTAAGACATTTTGACCCGTCGAAATTATTTCCTTAGCTATGTGGATGCGTCTCTTTTATTATCAAGCATAACTTGTGCAAGTTGAAAACATGCGAGTTATTAAGTGAAGGCTAAGATGAAGCGAGTTCACCAAAACTATCCCACCTGAGCGAGTAGTCGCCTCAACCGAGCGAGTCTTCGAGTAGCCGTTGCAAGGCTAAGTCCGAACGCCGTCAGCGTTTTGATTTCTCCGATTGACTTTGCGGGATGGGACACTACAACGGTCGTCAGCTGAAGCAGAATACAGAGAAATGGCTCTGGAAGTGTCAGAGTTGCTGTGGGTGAGAGCACTGCTAACAGAGTTAAAACTGGACAAGGGAGCACTGTTACATCTTCTGAGCGATAGTCAAGCTGCAATAAGTATAGCTAACAATCCAGTTCAGCACGACAGAACGAAGCACATCGAGATCGATCGATTCTTCATCAAGGAGAAGCTGGAACAAGGGATACTGAAGATTGACCATGTTCGCTCAGAAGAACGCAAGTTGCAGACTGTCTGACTAAATGTCTTAGTTCATTGAGTCTGTCAAAGCTATGTAACAAGATGGAGATGATTAATATCTATCGTCCATCTTGAGGGGGAGTGTTGAGAACCAATAAGGGACTTTAGTCCCACATCGAAAGATGTATTATGAAGAGGGGTTGGACCCCTCTATAAGTAGTGGCAGTAACCCATCAATAAAAATAATCAATTATTCATTTCTACAGGAATACAGATAATAGATACAAGTTACAAGAACGAGATACAAGTTACAAGAACGAAATCACGAAGAACACTATGAAAAAAAGAGGAGTAGATGAGACCGGATATCGGGAGGGGGGGCATGGAAAAAAAAACAGGTTATTAAATTTCATACAACAACGGAAAAAATCAAGATGAGGAAGATTTGTGCTCTTATGGATGAGAGTCCATTGATGGATTCTATTAAATCTTTTTATTGGAATCTCAATTTTTGGGGCACATTTGGTCGGTCAAAGCTCCAATGAAAGTTCCGAATATTCGTATAACTGAAGTGTTTTTGTTTGATTCAGTTTAATACTTTGGTACTGAGCTTCACTTTTGGTTCAACTTGTCAATGCATATCCATAGACAATGGTGCAACTTGGGCGGGCTAATTCCAAGCCTGATCGGTTAAATCCGTTAATAGGTTGGATTAGGGTTGAAGATATTCGGATTCGTGTTAAAATATTTGAATCCAATCAAAAATCGGGTTGGACTCGAGTTTATGTGTTGGATTATCCGAAGAACCTGAAACCCAACTTATATATATATATATATATATATATATATATATATATATATATATATATATATATATATATATATATATGGGAGCGGATCAAAATTCCTTCTTAAAAAACGCCCTAAAAATCCTCCCCCACTATCAACCGTCCATTTAATGTTAATATTAACGTTAATGTAATATTAATGTTAATATTAATATTTATTTTATTTTTATTTTTATATTAATGTTAATGTTTATATTAATGTTAATGTTAATGTTAATATTAATTTTAATATTAAATTTAATGTTAATTTTAGTATTTAATATTAATATTAACATTAATATTAACATTAATATTAACATTAACATTAACATTAATATTAATATTAATATTAATATTAATATTAACATTAAATGGATGGCTGAGAGTGAGGAGGTTTTTAGGAAATTTTCTAAGGAGGACTTTTGATCCGCATATATATATATATATATATATATATATATATATATATATATATATATATATATATATATATAAATAAAAAACTATATATATATATAAATAAAAAAAAATATATATATATATATATATATAAATAAAAAACTATATATATATATATATATATATATATATATATATATATATATATATATATATATATATATTAAAAAAATAAAAAACTAAATGCAGAACTTCCCTTTTCGTTCGATTTGCCACGTTCCATTGCTTCGTCATACAAATATCCGAATCCATTCGCCGACCACTTATCCCGAACGCGCTTCGAACGCGTACAAAAACTTTTAGCCTATATATATATATATATATAAACCCATGCAATTTAAACTCTTACTACACTAGCTTAGCTCCCCCCTCGGCTCTTCACTTCCTCATCGATCATTGCTAAACTTAGTAAGTTTTTCAATGTCTAGCTGCTACGCCACGGCGTCGTCGTCGGCCGCCCCGAAGCGGCGCGCCGGGCGGACCAAGTTCCGGGAGACGCGGCATCCGGTCTTCAAGGGGGTGCGGCGGCGGGGCAGCGGCGCGAGGTAGTGGGTGTGCGAGGTGAGGGAGCCCAACAAGAAGTCGAGGATATGGCTCGGCTCCTACCCGACGCCCGAGATGGCCGTGCGGGCCCACGACGTCGCGGCGCTGGCCCTCCGCGGCCGCGACGCCTGCCTGAACTTTGCGGACTCCGCTTCGCTCCTCGAGAAGTACTATATACCCTTCACTAATCATACTAATAATTCCTCCTCTGGTTCTAGCTCTAGCTCTAGTCGTCGTAAGGACATTCAGAGGGCAGCTGCCGCGGCCGCCGAGGAGTTCCATGGCCCAGCGGCTGCCTCTGACGGGACATTGACGGCGACGTCGATGCCGGCAGTCGAGATTGTCGCTGCTGTTGATGCGTTCGATGCGGCCGAGTACTACAGGAGCATGGCGGAGGGGATGATGCTCGATCCGCCGCAAATGCACTGTGACTCGTGCGAGCATTTCGATTGCGAAGGACTAGGACTCGATGATCATACCACATTCTCGTTGTGGAGCTAGCGACCTACTCCCATCTCAATCTACGTACCTACTCCATCTCAATCTACATATTTTTCCTAATTGTGTTTTGTAATGTAAAACTATTGTTAAATAATGGCTTATTTTTAATTTGATATCCTCAAATATTTTTTTTTTCCGCAACAACTTAATACCATCAACTTTTTCAACTTCATGTCCTAAGAAAAAAACTACCACTCCCCATTTTCTCTCTCTCCCCTTCCTCTTTCTGGCAGTGACGAGTCAGCAGAGCCCGCAACTGGAGGGGGGGGGAGGTGGGTAAAGACAATAGCCGACGGCAGGAGGAGGCAGTCACAGGTGGACGACGGCGAGAGCGTGGGTTGGTGTGTGTGTGTGGGTTGGGGGGGAGGGTCGACAAGAGGAGGGGGTTATGGGAGAGGCCAGCTAGTAGGGGGACGACAGGAGGGGGGAGGGGGCAATCGCGGGCGGACAACATGAGGAGGGGCGGTGGGGGAGGCGGCCGGGTGGGGGCCGGAAGGGGGGGGGGCAATCGCGGGCGGACAATAGCTGATGGCGGTGGGGGGTTAGTGACGAGTCAGCAGAGCCCGTGTAACACCCATATTCTGAATATGTATTTTGTCAAGCTTGCATGTATTTCAGATCTGTATTTATTTTCTCGAATTTTGGCATGTACTTGTAATTGGCTTGACGTGCAGATTTTGGTTCTCGTAACTGGGTTTTACCTGGCTTGGTTTATTTTGTGGAGGAGAATTGGTTTGGTTTGGTTTGGTTTGGTTTGGTTTGGTTTAACCTATATTCCACCCTCAACCAACACAACCCACCCTTATAATATCTCCACCAACCTTCTCTCTCTTCATTATTCTCTCATTTATTTCTCCATCTTCTTCTTCCTTCCTCTACACAACACCAACACTCCTTAGACAAGTGCAACTTGCTTCCACAAGAGAGCCCATTTTATTGTTCCATTAGCTTCTCCTCATGTTTCTAAGACACATTAGAACTTGTCATTTTCTATTTTGAGGCTTTGATTTTTGTAGATCTAGAAATTAATTATTTTCGGATTTTGGTGGTTTTGATCTATCAAACTTCTTTGTTTTCGAGTTTTGATGGTTCCATGTTGTAGAGAATTTTATTCTACCCAATTTTGACCTTTGAAAAGTTGGATTTGGACTTGTTTTGACCAAGTTATGGACTTTTGAAGTTTTAGGTTCAAACCATAGAGTTCTTGCTGTTTTGGAGAAGACAGTGAGCAGTGCGCGAGCTTTTTAGCTTGCGCCACTGAGCTGCGCGCGCTCTTTAGCGCAGCGCAGTCTACCTCATACGCTGCCTTTTGGAAGCGTATGTCTTGCATACGCTGACTTGGGTGACAAGGAGTCGTATGGACCTCATACGCTGCCTTTTGGAAGCGTATGTCTTGCGTACGCTGACTGAGCGTCTGCTGCCTGAGCGTATGCTGCCTGAGCGTATGCTGACCTGAGCGTAGGCTGACCTGAGCGTATGCTGCCTGAGCGTACGCTGACTGAGCGTATGCTGCCTGAGCGTATGCTGCCTGAGCGTATGCTGACCTGAGCGTAGGCTGACCTGAGCGTAGCCTGACCTGAGCGTAGGCTGACCTGAGCGTAGGCTGACCTGAGCATAGCCTGACCTGAGCGTAGGCTGACCTGAGCGTAGCCTGACCTGAGCGTAGCCTGACCTGAGCGTAAGCTGCCTGAGCGTAGCCTGACCTGAGCGCAGTCTGACTTAGGCGCAACTGGACCTGACCCTACTTACCCTGGATCTCCTATAGCCCTGTATATTGATATTTTATTAGATATTTAACGTCCATTTTATATCCTTACGCCTTTTGTCATGAACTTGATAATTCTGAATTTATTTATTTATTACGTTTAGAATGATAATTGATCATGATAATGCTTGATAGTGGCCCGACGTGGTGCACTCTTGACTTGATAACTTGACCTGATAACTTGACCTGCTACCCATGACACGGCAGTGATCCGTAGTGGTGCACTCTTGACAAGTACCCTGATAATACTTGATAGTGGCCCGTCGTGGCGCACTCTTGGTAAGTAATTATGATAATGATAGTGGCCCATCGTGGTGCACTCTTGACAAATCAACTCCTTAGCTTGGACACCGTGGATGATTGTGCTTGTATAAACTACTAGTCCGGTTGTGTCTTGCATCATGTCTAGGGCATGATCCCTGAGTACCACGGTCAGGGATTCATACTGAATCTGGCTAGGTTAATGACTAGATTGATCAAATAGTTCATGGAGAATTTTTCAGTTACCTGTTGCCCCTTGGGTCCCGGCCTTGTATATATATACATGGGATTTGTTGCTATCCGTCGAGATGAGCGCACTTTCAGCCCGCCGTCGAGTGTGGTACCTTAGGACACATGTATCTTACTACAGTGTGTCTGCTATATCCTGCTATCTTTTCCCTTTCTTGCTGGGATCACTCAGGTAGTAACAAACAGGTAACCGGACTTGGGATTCTCATTGCATCTTGCTAGTAACTAGGCCTGTGATAACCCTAGTTAGTTAAAGTAGCAAGCCGTATTTATTGCTTGGCCGTGATTGATTGGACGGAGTCTAGTCCAGCTTTGTCTCGTCCTGATTCTGTACCATTTCTGGCATGACATGATTACTCGTGCTTTATCTTAGTTCTATATCATGAATAATTGCATGACCAGATTTCTTACCTTGCCGATAAATGGTGGAAAAAAACCAAGTTTTGTTCAGACGAAGGGTTACAATCCTCGGTCCTTGTTTGGTTTACGGGTTGTTACCTGGTTATCTGAATAGTCCCATGGTTATCTCATCGTATATCATCCTGTCATGCTCTTCCATATGTTCTGTCTTTTATCGATTCTGTACAAGATTGTCTTTTATATTCACCTATCATGCTTTTTCTTAAATTACTGTCTCTTATTATGTAATTATATTATTGTGCTAATTGCTGGTTTTAGTTCTTAAGTGAAGCCTCCTTTGTGGCACTTGCTCTTTCTGGGGTCTGACCCAGCTGATTTTGTATGGCCAGATACCGGAGCAGCAGCAAAGGATCTACCTGCCTTCCAGCCACATGGTGACCACTAGAGGGAATCCTGGCAGCGAGTGGGTTATTTTGGCTCTCCCACTCTATTGTACATTTTCATTTTGAGGCGTTTAGCCGACGAGCACTTGTTAGCTCGATGCACTTTACTTCTGCCTGCCTACGGACTGTAATCATGATTGGCAACTCGAGGTTGATCATGTATGACTTAACTCTTGCTAGTCCTTATATTTGCACGACTAGCTTCATGATCATCTGGATATGTAATGTTTGGGATGCCTTACAATTGTATATTTGGTGATCTGATATCTTGTGATTATTACTAGTTGGTTGAGATTGAGACAATAGGATAAATTATGACCTTAAGAGACTGATGGCTTGTAGATAAACTCTCATATATCTAGACAGCCGTGACTGTATGGTGAGATGGATTCCATTTCATTATACGTAGCTGGCTATGTCTGCCTCCGCTCTCCAGTATTCTGGTTCTGGGACGTGACAGCCCGCAACGGGAGGAGGGAAGCAGAGGTGGGTAACAACAATAGCTGACGGTAGGAGGAGGCAGTCACATGTGGACGACGGGAGGAGGAGGGCGTGGGTTGGTGTGTGTGAGTGTGGAGGAGGGGGGGTCGACAAGAGGAGGGGTTTATGGCAGAGGGCAGCTAGTAGGGGGACGACAGGAGGGGGGAGGGGGCAATCGCGGGCGGACAACATGAGGAGGGGCGGTGGGGGAGGCGGCCGGGTGGGGGGAGGGGGGGGGAGGGGGCAATCGCGGGCGGACAATAGCTGATGGCGGTGGGGGGTTAGTGACGAGTCAGCAGAACCCGCAACGGGAGGAGGGGAGCGTAGGTGGGTAACGACAATAGCTGACGACAGGAGGAGGCAGTCACATGTGGACGACGGAAGGAGGAGGGCGTGGGTTGGTGTGTGGGGGGGGGGGGGGGGGGTGGGGGTGGGTCGACAAGAGGAGGGGTTATGGCAGAGGGCAGCTAGTAGGGGGACGACAGGAGGGGGGAGGGGGCAATCGCGGGCGGACAACATGAGGAGGGGCGGTGGGGGAGGCGGCCGGGTGGGGGGAGGGGGGGAGGGGGCAATCGCGGGCGGACAATAGCTGATGGCGGTGGGGGGTTAGTGACGAGTCAGCAGAGCCCACAACGGGAGGAGGGGAGCGTAGGTGGGTAACGACAATAGCTGACGACAGGAGGAGGCAGTCACATGTGGACGACTGGAGGAGGAGGGCGTGGGTTGGTGTGTGTGTGGGGGGGGGGGGGGGGGGGGGGGGGTGGGGGTGGGTCGACAAGAGGAGGGGGTTATGGCAGAGGGCAGCTAGTAGGGGGACGACAGGAGGGGGGAGGGGGCAATCACGGGCGGACAACATGAGGAGGGGCGGTGGGGAGGCGGCCGGGTGGGGGGGAGGGGGGGGGGGGGGGGGGGGGGGGTGGAGGGGTCGCCTGATGGCGGTGGGAGGAGGGAAAAAGAAGAGAAAAAAAAAGAGTGAAGAAGAAATTTTGGAATTTCTTTTCCTTGAGAGTATCAAGTTATTGATTAAAAAAGTTAGAGTATCAAGTTGAAAACATAAACAGTTAAGGGTATCAAATTACATATAAGCCTAAAATATTTCGAGGTAATTATAAGAGAGAACAATATATAATCTTAACAAAATACAAATCTATACTACTTTATAATGTGGAAAATATGATTCACCGTAGAACTTTTGTTCCAAAACTATCCTCACCTGTGCTTATTAATTAAAATTGTTTAGTAAATTTAATATGGATAGTTATGTAATTATCTATAGAAAAAAAAATAAAAAAGTTGTTATTTGTTTTATTAAGTATTATAAAATACGTACAACATACGTACATATATACTAATATAAATAAATTTTAAGATAGTAATATAACACTAAGTGGATCACACAGTCGTGGGAGTATTTAAGATGACCAGATATATATTGCTATCACCATTATGAATTTATGAGGCTATTTTAAATGCTATGCCAACTATTATATTGCAAAATAGTGTCAACTGGTGGCCAGTCTGATATTTTTAACAAAAATGCTATTTGGCTTTCAAAATTTTTGGGTGATATCATCTTTCATTATGTGACAGATGACATAGTTGCTGACATGGCAGCTGATATGACAAAATTTAACAATAAAATTAATATTAAAATTAATAGTAAATTAATAAATTAATATTAAATTAACATGATAATTAACATTAAGATTAACCTTAACATTAAAATTAACATTAATATTAAAATTAAAATTAAAATTAATATTAATATTAATATTAATATTAATATTAATATTAATATTAATATTAACATTAACATTAAAAAATTGGGTAATTAATTTTTTGGATTAAAATTTGTCATGTCAGCGATTATGTCATCTGCCATATCAGATACCACGTAATGGAAGATGACATTATCCAAATATTTTGGGAGCCAAATAGCATAATTGTATTTTTAAAGACTGAAAACTGAGAATGGGACCGTATTATAAACTCAAAAACAAAACCAAGAAAAAAAAAACAAAAACAAAATTTTTTGCACTTAACAAATGACTTACAATCTAACAAAATTCTAGAGCCTACCATCCATTTTGAAATCGTCTGTATTCATATGGACTACAAACTAGCAAGCCAGTATCATTAACCGGTTCCAAATCAAGATCCAAGTCGAAGCACTATATTAAGTTGAATCCAAGTATAAAAAAGTACAGAGAAAATCTCAAAAACACAACACACAACATCATGATCTATTTAAGAAAAAAAAAAATCTTCACCTCAGATACAGGAAGGAATGGTTGAGCCGAGAGCAGATGTACTGTTCCTATTTTTGGTGTATCAAAATAGTCTCTTTTCTATAAAAATGTGAATTTTACTTGCTGTATAAAAATAACACTCAAAACTCGTGGAATCTATATTTCTATAGAAAAGCGACTGATTTGGTACACTAAAACTGGAGACTGCTTACTTTACCTAATAAAATACATAAACTACAAATACTCTTGGACATTTTTTTGAATCCCAAATCTTGGGTCCTGTAGTTCAAGTTGTAAAATGGGCCGGGCGGTCCGGTGCCCGGCCCAAGCCCGCCCGGCCCGCCGCCCTATTAGCCCGGTCCGGCCCGCGACGAAGCCCGGACCGGCCCAGCCCCCCCCTGTCCCAGTGGTCCGGGTCGGGCCTCCCCCTCCGAGCCCAAGCCCGGCCCGGCCCGGACCGGAAATTTTTTTTTTTTTTTTAAATGTTAACGTTAGGCCCGGTAGGCCCGGCCCGGTCTAGCCCGGTCTGAACCGGTTTTTTTTTTTTTATTTTTTTTTTTTTTATTTTTTTTTGAATTGGAGGGGGTATTTTACCAAAATACCCCCATAATATAGCTGTTATTAAAACGTTGGAGGGGTATTTTGGTCATTTTCAAGAAAATGACCAAAAAACCACTCCAACAACTCTATTTTGAGGGTAGAGGGGGTCATTTGGCATGGGAAAAATCCTATAAATAGCCCATAAAATTTATTTTTCATACACAATTCACTCATTCAATCTTCATACAAGTTTCTCTAAACTAAATCCGGCTTTCCATCAGTTTGCGAAGAAGCTCCCAACCCCGCTCAAGGCTCAAGCTCCGAAATCCGGCGTCCGATTTAATATTTTTTCTTCTCTTTCTCTCTTAAAAATTCAAAATTGTTTTATATTGTTTGAACAAAATTTGTTTGTATTTTTCTTACTCTCTCTCTCCCTCTCTTACTTATTAAATATTACTTACTCTTTTTTTATTTTTCGGGAATTTTTTTTCGGTGTATTTTTCTTCTCTCCCTCTCTTCTAAAAATTTACATTAATTTTTTATAATGGCCGGACAAGGTTCTAACCCACCTACCGGTGATGCCGGAAATACTTATGAATATTTTAATACTTATTTTGAGCAAAATTCTATTCCTGATGATACTCCTGAAGAATTAGTAGGATCCCCTCCTGAAATTGCGAGTTCCACTCGGAATGTGCCAAAAAGAAAGAAAAAATCAAAGTATTGGGAATTTTTTGTTATTCTTTATCAAACTAATCCCGATGATTCTCTTGTTTTAGATCCGAAAGGAAATCCAATAGCGTACGCGGCACAGTGCAAGAAATGTGCCAACATATACAAATGGAAGACTGGAGGTGGCACGGGTACAATTTCAAGACACTACGAGACCTGCTACGGGAATGACACAATTTCTGCATCTCAAACTCAAATAAATTTTGCTGGAGGTAGCACGGGATCGTCAATGGGTACGTTTTCTTATTCTGCCGCTCGGCATAAAACTGAGTTTACAAAATATTTGATTTCTGATGAACTTCCTTTCACTGCGGGTGAAAGTGAGAATTTATATGATTATGCCACATCTTCTTTAAATCCTTGTTTTAGTAAAGTGACTAGAGGCGCCGCTAGAAAAGAGGCTATTAGACTTTTTCATGAGAAAAAAGCGGCTTTAAAAGAAAGTCTTTTGCATGTTAGTCAAATAGCCATTACTTCTGATATTTGGACAAGTAAGCAAAATTACGCTTACATTTGTATCACAGCACATTACATAGATTCACAATGGATGTTGCAAAAACGCATCATCTGTCTAAAGATATTAGAATTTCCACACACAGGCTCCACAATAGCAGGCGCTATTATAGAACATGTGCGTGAATATGATATTCACCAAAAAATATTTTCTGTTTCATTTGATAATGCTAGTAATAATACTTCTGCCATCTCTTCATTAGCGCTAATATTTCAGCCCATTTTAGAAGGTAGATTAATGCATGTTAGGTGTGCTTGTCATATTATTAACTTAGTAGTAAAAGAATGTCTTGATTATTTTAGCTCACATTTAGATACTCTTAGACAATGTTTACACAGTTTAAACACGTCTCCTTCACGGCAACAACATTTCAAGGCCACATGTCTACATTTTAGTATTCGTTTTAGAAGATTTGTAAAGGATGTTCCACATAGATGGAACTCAACTTATTTAATGTTGAAGTCCGCAATTCCCTTTAGAGATCCTATTACATATTATTGTAACACGGATCTCAATTTTGAATTTCAAGTAACTGAGGATGATTGGGAAGTTGCTTCTTCAATTTGTGAATTTTTAGAAACTTTTTACAATGCTACACGTACTCTTTCCGGTGTTTACTATCCAACTTCTTGCTTAGCTTTACAAGAACTTTGTAACATTTCTTTCTTATTTTCTAAATATAGAACTGCCCACCATTTTGCTTACGTTGTACAGAAAATGGAAGCAAAATTCAAAAAATATTGGGGCGATGTACCTTTATTGTATTGCTTGTCTTCAATTTTTGATCCTAGAATCAAATTAGATGGTGTAGATGCATTGTTAGATGACTTTGGAGAGAACATGAATATTGATGTTAGTGGCACAAAAGTAGAAGTTAAGCTAGCTTTGGATAGATTAGTTATTCATTATGAAGACAAAGCACCAACTCCCCGCCCAACTCAAGGGCCTAGTAGTAGTAGTAGCTCTGGTTTGGTGTCTAAGTTGACACACGCCAAAAGTATACTACAACGGAAGAAACAAAAACAATCTTCCCAACCGACCCAAGAGTTGTCTTTATACCTTAGTTCTTATGAGGAAGAAGACGATTCTTCCACTCACTTCACCATTTTAGAATGGTGGAAAAAACACGAAAAAAGATATCCTGTACTTTCTATGATAGCACGTGATCTACTAATGGTCCCGGTGTCCACGGTAGCATCGGAGTCATATTTTAGTACAGGTTCAAGAATTTTGAGCAAGAAGAGAAGCCGGTTGCTGCCAGATATCTTGGAAGCATGTGTATGTGTTCAAGACTGGGTCCAAGCCGAGAAAAGAACTCAAAACAAAGTAGATGAAAGTGCCGACATCAACGAGCTAGACTTCGAATTGCTTAGAATGGGTGAATCATTTGGAGCGGAGCAAGAAGAATAAGGCAAAGGTATGAATACTAACTTTGATATTTACACTTTCGAAATTTTTACTTTAAAAATTTACATGTTTTGAAATTTATACTTTAAAAATTTATACTTTCAATGCATACTTTAAAAATTTATACTTTAAAAATTTCTAATTTATACTTTCAATGTATACTTTAACAAACAAAGAAAGTAAGTAAATAATTTTTAAAAGTAAATAATTTATACTTTAAAAAATTATACTTTCAAAAAAAACAAACAAAGAAAGTAAATAATTTAAAAGAAAGTAAGTAAAATATAAGTAATTTAAAAAAACTAAATAAATTATAAATTATATTACTTAAAAGAAAGTAAGTAAGTAAAATATAAATAATTTAAATTAACAACTCAAACAAACTAAATAAATTAAAAAATATAAAAAAAATATTTTTTAACTTCGCCTATGCCGGTCCCAAGCCCGGAAAAAGAAGGAGGGAAAAATGTTTAAAATTTAAAAAAATACTTAAAAAAACTTTAAATAAACTTTATACACTTAGAATAAACTTTATAAATAATTTTATATACTTTAAAAATTTAACTTAAACAAATAAAAATATCAATTTTTTCAATTTTTTCAAATAAAAACTTTATAAACTTTATAAACTTTATATACTTTTAACATAAACTTTATCAATTTTTTTTAAAAAAAAAATCAAAAACCAAGCCCGGACCGGCCCAACCCAAGCCCGGGCCTGGCCCGGCCCGCTGGCCCGAACCGGCCCGGCCCAGCCCCTCACCCACCGGTCCTGTGGGCCGGGCTGGGCTGCAATTTCCTCACCGGGCCGGGCCAGGCCCGGCCCGCTTTCTGCTCCGGTCCGGGCTGGGCTTGGCCCGAGCCCGGTTCAGCCCGCCCAATGTGGGCTTCGGGCCGGCCCGGCCCGGCCCGTTTAACAACTTGACCTGTAGTGTAGCTTGGGTTTAGAGCATCTCCAACCCTGTTGTGACTTTGGAAAAAAGTTGTTGTCACATAGGAATGACAATTTTATTCAAAAAGTTCTTCTCCAATGCAATTGTCAAGTCAATTGTGAGACTTATGTGGCAAAAATTAAAGAAGACATTGTGAAGTTGATTGTCTTATTCTAGACAATGCACTTGACAATGTCTTCTCTTCCATGTCATCAATTATGAATAAAAAAAATATTAGAAAAAAGAAAGAAGATGAGTAGTTGTCTTAAAAGTTGCTTGAAAGTTGAAAAAAATAATTTTTATTGTCTCCTCAATACTTTTGCATTGGAGAGAGTTTTTCTATCTCATTGTCTTCTGAGATATAATTTTGCCACATAAACAAGACATTATCTTGTGGCTCATGCCACATAGGAGCCACCTAAGGCTCACAACGCTTAACAAGACAATAGGGTTCGAGATGCTCTTAGACCATCTCCAATGGTGATTTCTAAAATTGAGTTCTTATCCTACTTGGCATTGTATTTTAAAGAGATTTCTATCCTAGTTGGAAGAGTTTCTACATAGAAATTGTAGACATACAAAAATGCTCTCCAATGGTTCTCCATTTCTATCCTATGTGTCACATAGTAAAAGGATTAATTTAATGGTGTGGGACCCAATAATAATTGTTATGAGAGATAGAAGAATTTTTATGAGAGTTTCTACATGTAGAAACCTTAGACCATCTCCAATGGTGATTTCTAAAATTGAGTTCTTATCCTACTTGGCATTGTACTTTAAGGAGATTTCTATCCTAGTTGGAAGAGTTTCTACATAGAAATTGTACACATACAAAAAATACTCTCCAATGATTCTCCATTTCTTTCATATGTGTCACATAGTAAAAGGACTAATTTAATGGTGTGGGGCCCAATAATAATTGTCATGAGAGATAGAAGAATTTCTATGAGAGTTTCTACATGTAGAAACCCTCCTAGAAAGTTTCTATCCTACATCATTGCCACCTAGGATAGAAATGATGATAGAAACTACCATTGGGAGAAGTTTTTTTCTAAAATGGATTTCTTCCATAGAAATAGGGAAGATAGAAACCCCCATTGGAGATGGTCTTACTAGAAAGTTTCCATCCTACATCATTGTCATCTAGGATAGAAATGATGATAGAAATCACCATTGGGAGAAGTTTTTTCTAAAATGAATTTCTTCCATAGAAATAGGGAAGATAGAAACCCCCATTGGAGATGGTCTTAGATGCTCGCCCCTTTTTGCTCTGGCCCAAGGCGAGCCTGATCCATATACTTCATGGGATAATAAAAATCGAACTTACCATTGAATCAAAGAGAGTTTTCTACGAAATGCACAGAAGACGATATATAACCCATGCTATAGCACGAGAATAAATTGTGTGACAACGAACGATAGCATAGTTATAGGGTTATGTACCACAAGAGTGTGGAATGTACACGTGTGTGACGGGTGGAAATAGTTACAAGTCACGTACGAATTTCATTCTCCAGAAATGTAAGCTTGGGGGGAAAATTAGTTAAATGTATGTAAAGAATTCGATGCAAAAGTTTACATAATAAACTGTTAACAACTTCACGGAAAGAGCTAGTTTTGTAGCATAAAGATTAGTGGTCCAAGTATATCTAAGTTTGGAAAATATTTTGTAATGAGTGACGCTATATGTACCTCCAAAAATTTCATTTCTTCATGTCTCTCTATCACGTGGCACTCCCTTATTGACTCAAACAAATAGGGAAGAAGGTTGGAAAAGACATGAGCAAATAGGAGAGGACCACGTGACAGAGGAACATGGAGGAATGGAATTTTCGAGGTACATATAGTATTTTCCATTTGTAATACACCTACAAAATATTTTTTCCACAAAAAAATCAGTGATCGCCCATGGGCTGAACTGGGAATTTTAGCCGTCTTGGGCTGAGCTATTTTTTTTTAAAAATTTTTTTGGAACAACGGATTCTTGTGTATGTGTTAGACTAGACTGCAAATGAGCTAAGCTGATATTTGGACTATGGTGTACATTGGTGTCATATAGTTTTTTTTTTCTTCTAATTTTGGCTGGGCTGTAGCCCACCTAGACACATACATAGGCCCGTTCTATTGAGAATGCGGTGTGACCCGAAACGAAATTGGTCCATGAGGTACGATATTGAATTGAGTCCATATGCCTTAAAAAGAAAATTCTCATGTAAATCTGAACCAATTTCAATTATCTACACCTCATGATCCCACATTTCTCCCCGATATGAGACTAAATTACCAACATCATTGTCACCCGCTTTGAGGGTGTTATGCTCTAATTTAATTCTTGATAATAATTAACAAATGAGGAATATTGATAATCATAATATTTCTATTTAAAATATAAAACTTTACATTTGGATCCCTAGGAAAATTTTGTAATTACATTTGTTTACCAACTCAATTGATGATGAGTTATCATATGAGGGTATGTGGCAAACGATGGAGAGGCTTAGGTGTCAAGTGCTAGGAGTGAGTGACACTTGACTTGCCACTTGGCAATATTCATGAGAGAGACTCCTCTCCCTCATGACACATAACCCTCTCTTTATCCCTATTCTATTTCTACTTCTCTCCATTCCCTCTTCATTTCACCACCACATCTTCTCTTCCCTCCTCCCTCTTACTCCCACTACTGCTGCTATTGCTATTACTACTGCTGCTACTGCTATTGCTCCTGCTGTTGCTGCTACTGCTGCTGCGCTGCTGCCGCTGCCTGCCGCCGAGCCCGCCGCCGGCCACCCCGTCGCCGGCCACCACCCCCTTCCAGCACCTCCTTCTCCTTCTCCTCCTCTTCCCCAACCCAAAAACCCTAGGTAATTCCTTTATTCCCTTTCCTTTCCTTTCAATTTCAAAATTTAGGTCAAAAGAATTTGGGTTTATATATATATATATATGTGAATGCATATATAGTTAACACAAATTTTACTTTGGGTATTATGTCAGGAAGAAGTTGGGAAGACCAAATCTAAATCATCATCAACCCAAGGCAAGTCCTCTCCCTCTTCCTTGAGACTTCTCTAATTTTTTTGCTCTAAATTTTATCATAAGTAAATTGGGGATTAATTCCATTTTCTGAAATGTATATAAATTATGATTAAAACTCACCATGTAAGATTGTAGCATGAATATAGAGATAGGTATGCATGTTTGACACAATACGTGGACACATTACACTTGAGTAAATATACATGATGGACACAAATAGATACTTGGACACAACATGGTATAAATACAAATATATATATATATTGGACGCAATACAAATATATATATATATATATATATATATATATATATATATATATATATATATATATATATATATATATATATATATATATATATATGAAGCGGATCTAGGGGTGCAACTCGGGCGGGCTAAACCCGAACCCGATCGGGTAAACCGGTTAATGGGTTGGGATAGGGTTGAAGATATTCGGGTTTGGGCTCGGGCTCGGGTTAAAATATTTGAACCCGATCAAAAATCGGGTTGGGCTTGGGTTCATGTGTTGGGTAACCCGAAGAACCCGAAACCCGACATATATATATATATATATATATATATATATATATATATATATATATATATATATATATATATATATATATATATATATATATATATTGTTTTATGCTACTTAAATAAAAAGTTAAACTATAATTTTTTTTTCACCCGAAATCTTCAATTCCTTGTCCTAAATCTCATTTCAGTTTTATTTTGTAATGATCGAGGCTTGATTGCTATTTGATTATGCATTTAATATTACTCTTGTTTAAAATTATTTCAAATATCATATTAGAGTCCGATAAACCCGATGGACCCGACCCAACCCGAGCCCAATCCGATCCTCCGGGCTTGGTCTTGGGATTCATATGTTGAACCCGAAGTCGGGTCGGGCTTGGGCTTGGGCTAGGCTTATGATCTATCGAGTTGGGCTCGGGTTGACCTCAAACCCGACCCAACCCGCCCGAGTTGCACCCCTAAGCGGATCAAAAGCCCCCCTTAGAAAACCTCCTAAAAATCCCCTCACTCTCAGCCGTCCATTTAATGTTAATATTAATGTTAATATTAATGTTAATGTTAATATTAATGTTAAATACTAAAATTAACATTAAACTTAACATTAAAATTAATATTAACATTAACATTAATTTAAAAATAAATATTAACATTAATATTAACATTAACATTAACATTAACATTAATATTAACATTAAATGGACGGCTGAGAGTGAGGGGGTTTTTAGGGGGTATATATATATATATATATATATATATATATATATATATATATATATATATAGCAAATGACCTCTAGCCTAGTGGTTAAGAGAGATGCATGCGGCCCAAGTGGTCGGGAGTTCGAGCCCCAGTGGAGGCGAGTTCGCCACAAGTACCCATTGCTAATATATATATATATATATATATATATATATATATATATATATATATATATATATTAGACACAATACAAATATATATATTGGACATAACACAAATAGATATTTGGACACAACACAAATAGATACTTGGACACAACATGGTGTATATAAATGTATAAGTTGGACACATGTTGCACTCAACACAAATAGATATAACGTTGATTGAACATGTAACTTGGACACAACAAGTGGACACAACACAAATAGATAATTTGAATAAAAGTATAATTGGACACAACATGTAGACACAACACAAATGGACACCTTGCTTAAATTTTATGTATATGTACACAATGTGTAGAGAAGGGGGACAACTTACGTGGATACATACACATATTCTACTAGATTTTGTATTAAGAAGGGTGCAAGGTCATGATTCATTATATATATAAATATATATTGAACCACTTTATATGTCCACAAATAGAAATTTTACACATTAAGGGTCTTATCAACCATGAATATGAATATAAATATATTAAGGAATGTCTTAAATTTGACTTTGTGATAGGTGTAATTGACAAATTATTAATTTAATGTAATATTCAAATCTGTCCAGAATTTAAATCATGCTTAAAAGGAACATTTTTTCATGAACACATTGTTAGAATAGACATTTATGAATACCTAACATACTGGTTAAACTTTTCAAGTGAAATGACTACTTAGTACACTCAAGAAGTCAATTGGGGTATTACAAGTTAAAAGAATTGAATGCTTTGTTTTTGTAAATAATTAGCATCGAGTCTAGAATACATCTAAAAGTATTCAATATGCAAGTAACATTGGAAGTTAGAATTGGGTATCAATATCTTGCTAATAATTGAGTTTTCTTGAACTTGTATAATGTTAAAAAAAGGGCAATCGCTGAAATTAAACTTCATTGCTTACTTGCTAAGAAAAAAATGTATAATCGTTTGCTTGCTTGCTAGGGTAACAGTTTCATTTAAAATTGAAATCTACATACTAGGGATTTTATAGACTTTTAGTATAATATGTATATATTAGATCTTGTCTAGTTTAATTTTGAATTATGAAAACTTGATAAGTTATTGATTTGATACAACAATTTAATTCTGTCCAGAATTAAAAATATGCTTATGTGACCTATTTTATTATGAACATTCAGTTAGAATGGGTACTTATAGGTACCAGGATGTTAGGATAACCCACTTGTTGAATTTTTCAAGTTAGAATTTGCTTGATTACACTTCAAGGGGTTAATATATGAAGTATAAGTTGAAATTGAGCATGTAAGGATTTAATTTTGGAAATCTATTCACAATATGTAGTATTTAAAAACTTGTTCAATAAAATTGTGCAATAGCTATGTGTTTACTTGAACTGTGTAGCACCAAAGAACATTGCAAATAAATAAATGCTAGCATGCTCAGGTATGAAGGAAATTCCCTATTTCGATATTTATTTATTAAATTGCATGGGTATCCGGTGTTGAGAGTTGCTCACCGAAGGGGTCGGTGAACCCGAAATATTAACTACGTGTTCCGGTGTTGAGAGTTGCTCCACCGAAGGGGTCGGCGAACCCGGAATTATTTTATTATATATTTTGTCTCTTGTAAATTTTCCGGAGTCAATAAATACAAAGGAGATTCTGCCGAAATTTTCGGAATTTACAAGAGATAGCCAAATTCTCGACCTTTCGAGAAATTGGGCGATTCCGTAAATTTAGAAGAATTTAGAATATGTATGACACATGACACGTGTCACGTAGGCACAATTTAGATGAAACTCTTTATAATATTATTCTTTAAAATACATAAGGATAATTATTCCATTTGTTAGTTTCGTGTCTAAACGCCAATTTGGAACAACTGATTTCTAAGAATCGTTCAAACGGACTTATGCAAGATGCACCCTAGCATCTTAAATAGATAAATTTTCTATTAATAAGATAATGGTAATAAAATTCAGTGATCGTAATAGTTAGATAGAAAGCATTGGGTGGGGGAGAACAACCCGAATATCACCTATACAACTCCGCAGCATAATAAAACTAAAGCTGATCAGTACATTAGCTCATTCGTAGGACCATACGAATTGAGTATGTGAGGCTTAGCTCACTTAGCCCAGGAGAGGCAGGACCAGTTCTGTAACAACCGTGCCATCCATTTAGCCCAGGAGAGGCAGGGCCGGATTTAATTCCGTGCCATCTGATATTTGTACCAATTTCGACAGTAACATCAAATTGGAGATTTTCTAAGTCCAAGAGAGACTTAGTACAATTAAGCCCAGGAGAGGCAGGGCCGGATTCTAATCACCGTGCCACCAAGTCACAGCCTAATCCCAGGTATACGGGATTGTTGTCGGAAAAACTGGTTAGGAGAATATTCGGAAAGGTTGTTCTCAAATTTGCATTTCATTTAGGAAATATATATATGCATATTAAGTGTCTATACAATAAGAAAAGGATAATAATATTGAGAAATTCAATTTATATACATAAAGGTAATTTTAACTTCCTAAATTTTGGTATATACTACCTATTTCCAATATATGTTGCATTTTCATTTCTTTAACCGTTCTTGACTGAGGACTTGCTTGTCGTTCTAAGCGACCTAGTATTTGTTCACTAGGTGAAGATGATGATCCTGCGAAACCATTACCTCTGTATGACGAACATAATATCGGAGAATAGATGATCTGGAGAAACTCAAAGGACGACAACCAATATTTTGTAGTCGGTCATATGTATAATATTTTGTTGTAACAGACTTGTAGTTAATGTAACTTTTAGAAAGACTCTTGATGTATAATATAGTTAAAGTTGTATTCATGAATGTAATAATTCCTTGTATTTTCCATTCTGCTGATTTACGGGCGACAATCGCAAATTCGGCGTGTAGCCTGGGGATGTGTTCATGACGTCACCGTTGTATCTGGAATGCGGGACATGACACGTCTTTTAGTGGTGGCCCATGCAGGTCAGCAAAGAATGGAAAATTTAGGACATGTCTAGGTCTAGATTAATAAAAGGTATAAAGTAGAGTATAGGTTATGAATTTATAGGTGGAAACCCTTAGTTTCAACCACAACCTAAAAGTCCTTGAATTATCCCAAGGAAGGTAGTACTGGTAATTAGTAACACTACACAAAATAATTATTTCTACACTATCTAATCCATTTATTTAAATCTTAGTTAGAAGGATACTAACCTAAGGGTTTCTTGGTGTAGATCATGTCTCGATTCGTACATTTTGTCAGATTGGGAAACGATAGCCACAGCCTAGACGAGTACTATGAGTTCATAAGAAAAATGTGGCGAGTGGCACCCAAGCAAATGATAGAGGTTTACGGGGTGCACTATGAACTAAAGCATCCGGTGGTAACGGATATTGTTGACGAAAGAAGGGAGTACTATAACACGGTGAACTATTATGTGCTTATCAAGGCACAACCATCCGGAGGTCCAGAATCCAAACACAATGGCACTCTGGAAGAATAGATGCTGACATTTCCGGAGGCAAAAATCATTAACATAAGAAAAATGTGGATCTAAAATTTCTAATGTATAAATAATATATGAATGTAAATAGCAAGAATGTAATGCTTGACTACGTACTGTATTGAAAATAAATAAAGTATGCACGTTCCATGTCCTTGTCTTTGTGCTCCCTAAAAATATTATTCTTATTTAAAGGATATTGTGTATATAGGTTATGGATCTATTCTTTCTAAGCTTACCATAGGATGGGAGCGACCGCACCCTATATGGGTACCAGCAACATGTAAAGGAACTTTGGAAGGTACCAGACTGATACAATATACCAGTCTATGAAGTATATTACGGAGTAATGAATCTCGTTATTAGAGATATCAAAAATGGTGCCGAAGTCGACCACGAAAGGCAGGTTTACTGCATTTATGTTCGAGACCCCGATCGTCAATACATATACCCCGTACTTGAAGGATATGAAGGAACATTAAATGACTTTCGAGAGTTACATCCTGAAGTGACAATTCTTAGTTATGAAGAGACCCTTATATGTAGGTAACTAGAAGTTAGGGGTCCTGTGTATATAAGGGTTGTTTTCTTTTCTCTGCCATACAGTATAGCATATATGCATGTATAATAACTCGCAAGTAAGGGTGAATATGTAAAAGAAGAAGAAGTATGTATGGATATGTAAGATAAGTCTTAGTAGCATATTTTGTATCATATTTTGATAAGAATGAATGAAATATGCTTGTCTTCCATTCTCGTATTTTACTTATGAATCGTATTCTTTATTGCTAACCCATGTAAACTTTCATCAGTGGTCGTTATAAGTTAAGGACCATTCCTGAGAAAATTTGTATATTCAATTTTTTCAGGACGATGTCTAATCCAGGACAGTCCCACGCATCATCATCTCAAGGCCAGGCTGAACCATCTATTTCGGACATGTACCGATTGTTTCAACAAGTTCTAGAATCCAACAGTCAACATGCGAACGCAGCCCAAGTCACTACTACTATAGTACTAGAACAAATGCGGACAACAAACTCTAAAGATGGAACAATAGCAGATTTTAGAGATCTTGGGCCATCGAAATTTCGTGGAACGGAGAGCCCGATAGAAGCAGGGCAATGGATAAGGACTATCGAAGGATGATTAAAAGTGGCAAAAGTTAGTCCTGAAAATATGGTTTCCACGGTCTGCATCCAGTTGGAAGATATTGCTGAGCATTGGTGGAGTGCGGAACATCCTGAGGAGTCTGACGAAGCAATATCCTGGGGAGAATTTAAAAGGAAGTTCGAAGAAAGATTCTTCCCAAAGTCGGCTAAAATTGAGCTGGAACGATAATTTATCCATTTGAAGCAGGGAAGGCTCACAGTCGATGAGTATACCGTAGAATTTTCTAGGCTTAGTCGCTTCGCTTCATATATGGTAGATGATGAAGAGACTAAGATATCTAGATTTTTAGAAGGATTGGAAGGTCAACTAAAAAGTAAAGTCGCAGCATATCGGTGCCAGACATATTCTGAGATAACAGAGGCTGCACGAAATCAGAAAAAAATGATAAAGGAGGAACAACCGTTCCGACCCCAAACTCAGAAGAGAGCTCTGGAGTCAGGGGCTTCATCCTTCAGGAATCAGTGGCAAGGACCATCCAAACGTCCACAAGTTGATAATTCGGATGGACCACTAATTTGCAATTATTGCCACAAGCCTGGGCACATAAAGAGAAACTGTAGGCGATTCCTGGAAGTCTTCAGCTAACCACCAAACTGGTCAATGTCCATAACCATCAACCACGAGGCCAGTAATGCAAAATTCGGGGCAGGAAGCAAGGCAAGAGTTCCGGGGAAATCAAGGCAAGCCCATGCTCCAAGGAAATGGTTCTCGACCATTGCTACCAGCACCTGTACACCAGGCTATGATAACTTATAATCAACAAATACCACCCCTCGCATCCCAGGCTCACCAATTCAAACAAGTTCAGAAGGCAAGACAGCCTCAGACTGGCAGGAAGAAGAAGAAACATGGACAAGCATTTATGATGAATACCGAAGAAGCAGAAATCGCAGGGGAAGTGGTGACAGGTACTATATTAGTTTCGTCATATCCAGCATCAGTTTTATTTGATTCAGGAGCTACACATTCTTTTATATCTGCTAGTTTTATATCACAACGGGACATTGAATCACAACCCTTAATTAAGAATCTGAATATTCTTACGGGGAATGGCGTAGTAAAAGTTAGCCATGTTTGTAATGCATGTCCAGTAAAATTAGGCGGTGGAGCTTTTCGGGTAAGACTATTAGTCTTTCTAATGAATAATTATGATATAGTACTTGGGATGGATTGGCTAACAAGGACGTCAGCCAACATAGACTATGGTAAAGGAAAGATTTTATTTCAACTTCCAAATAAGAAAGCATATAAATTTAACCGAAACCAGAAAGAATTTGATGCTGGAGAATTGGAAAAACTTGAACTACCGATTCAAGGAAGATTCCAAGAACTAGAGGAAGAACAATTTTCAAAAGTTGTAGAAGATTTTAAGGATGTATTTCCAGAAGAGTTACCAGGTTTGCCCCCAGATAGAGAAGTATAATTTTCTATCAGTTTAGTACCTGGGACAGCACCTATAGCTAAAAAGATATATCCAATGAACAAGGAAGAGTTAGCGAAGCTAAACAAACAAATAAAAGAATTACTATCCAAGGGATTCATACAACCGAGTGCCTCCCCCTGGGGTGCACCAGTATTATTCGTAAAGAATGAGGATGGAACTTTACGACTAGTAATAGATTACAGAGCCTTGAATGAAGTAACAATAAAAAATAAATATCCCTTACCTGTCATCAATACGGGGTAATTTTTAAGAATACATGCTCACGAGGTTGGAACTCCACGAGGTAGTTCAAAAATAAATATCCCTTACCTGTCATCAAAAAATAAATATCCCTTACATGTCATCAACTTTTGGAAATTGATCTTCCTCCAGTTCTTGGAATCTTCCTTGAATCGGTAGTTCAAGTTTTTCCAATTCTCCAGCATCAAATTCTTTCTGGTTTCGGTTAAATTCATGTTTTCTTATTTGGAAGTTGGAATAAAATCCTTCCTTTACCACAATCTATGTTGGCTGACGTCCTTGTTAGCCAATCCATCCCAAGTACTATATCATAATTATTCATTGGAAAGACTAATAGTCTTACCCGAAAAGCTCCACCGCCTAATTTTACTGGACATGCATTACAAACATGGCTAACTTTTACTACGCCATTCCCCGTAAGAATATTCAGATTCTTAATTAAGGGTTGTGATTCAATGTCCCGTTGTGATATAAAACTAGCAGATATAAAAGAATGTGTAGCTCCTGAATCAAATAAAACTAATGATGGATATGACAAAATTAATATAGTACCTGTCACCACTCCCCTGCGATTTCTGCTTCTTCGGTATTCATCATAAATGCTTGTCCATGTTTCTTCTTCTTCCTTCCAGTCTGAGGCTGCCTTGCCTTCTGAACTTGCTTGAATTGGTGGGCCTGGGATGCGAGGGGTGGTCTTTATTGATTATAAGTTATCATAGCCTGGTGCACAGGTGCTTGTAGCAATGGTCGAGAACCATTTCCTTGGAGCATTGCCTTGATTTCCTTGGAACTCTTGCCTTGCTCCCTGCCCCAGATTTTGTATTAATGGCCTCGTGGTTGATGATTGTGGACATTGACCAGTTTGGTGGTTAGCTGAACCGCACCTTAGACAGACTCCCAGGAATTGCCTACAGATTCTCTTTATGTGCCCAGGCTTGTGGCAATAATTGCAAATGAGTGGTCCATCCGAATTATCAACTTGTGGACGTTTGGATGGTCCTTGCCACTGACTCCTGATAGATGAAGCCCCTGACTCCAGAACTCTCTTCTGAGTTTGGGGTCAAAACGGTTGTTCCTCCTTCATCATTTTTTCTTGATTCGTGCAGCCTCTGTTATCTCAGAATATGTCTGGCACCAATATGCTGCGATTTTACTTTTTAGTTGACCTCCCAATCCTTCTAAAAATCTAGATATCTTAGTCTCTTCATCAGCTACCATATATGAAGCGAAGCGACTAAGCCTAGAAAATTCTGCGGTATACTCATCGACTGTGAGCTTTCCCTGCTTCAAATGGATAAATTGTCGTTCCAGCTCCATTTTAGCCAACTTTGGGAAGAATCTTTCTTCGAACTTCCTTTTAAATTCTCCCCAGGATATTCTTTCATCAGACTCCTCGGGATGTTCCGCACTCCGCCAATGTTCAACAACATCTTCTAGCTGGATACGGACTGTAGAAATCATATTTTCAGGACTAACCTTTGCCGCTGTTAATAGTCCTTCGATAGTCCTTATCTATTTCCCTGCTTCTATCAGGCTCTCCGTTCCATGAAATTTTGATGGCCTAAGATCTTTAAAATCCTCTATCGTCCCATCTTTAGAGTCTGTTGTCCGTATTTGCTCTAGTACTATAGCAGTAGTGGCTTGGATTGCGTTCGCAAGTTGACTGTTGGATTCTAGAACTTGTTGAAATAATTGGTACATGTTAGAAATAGATGGTTCAGCCTGGCCTTGAGATGATGAAGCGTGGGACTGTCCTGGATTAGACATCGTCCTGAAAATTTTGAATATACAAATTTTCTCAGGAATGGTCCTTAACTTATAACGCCCACAGAAGAAATTTTGTATGACTTATCAATAAAGAATACGATTCATAAGTAAGACACAAGAATGGAAGATGAGCATATTTCATTCATTTTTATCAAAATATGATACAAAATATGCTGCTAAGACTTATCTTACATATCCATACATACTTTTTTTTACATATTCACCCTTACTTGCGGATTATTATACATACATATCTGCTATACTGTATAGTAGAGAAAAGAAAACAACCCTTATATACACAGGACCCCTAACTTCTAGTTACCTATATATAAGGGTCTCTTCATAACTAAGAACTGTCACTTCAGGATGTAACTCTCCGAAGTCATTTAATGTTCCTTCGTATCCTTCAAGCACAGGGTATATGTATTGACGATCGGGGTCTCGAACATAAATGCAGTAAACCTGCCTTTCGTGGTCTACTTCGGCACCATTTTCAATATCTCTGATAACGGGATTCATTACTCTGTAATATACTTCATAGACTGGTATATCATACCAGTCTGGTACCTTCCAAAGTTCTCTTACATGTTGTTGGTACCCATATAGGGTGCGGTCGCTCCCATCCCATGGTAAGCTTGGAAGGAATAGATCCATAAATATCCTTTAAATAAGAATAATATTTGTAGGGAGCACAAAGACAAGGACATTGAACATGAATACTTTATTTATTTTCAATACAGTACGTAGTCAAGCATTACATTCTTGCTATTTACATTCATACATTAGAAATTTTAGATCCACATTTTTCTTATGTTAATGATTTTTGCCTTCGGATATGTCAGCATCCATTCTTCCAGAGTGCCATTGTGTTTGGATTCTGGACCTCCGAATGGTTGTACCTTGATAAGCACATAATAGTTCATCGTATTATGGTACTCCCTCCTTTCGTCAACAATATTCGTTACTACCAGATGTTTTAGTTCATAGTGCACCCCATAAACCTCTATCATTTGTTTGGGTGCCAATCGCCACATTTTCTTTACGAACTCATAGTACTCGTCCAGTCTGTGGCTGTCATTTCCCAATCTGGCAAAAGGTACGAATCGAGACATGATCTACACCAAGAAACCCTTAGGTTAGTATCGTTCTAACTAAGATTTAAATAAATGGGTTAGATAGTGTAGAAATAATTATTTTGTATAGTGTTACTAATTACCGGTACTACCTCCCTTAGGATAATTCAAGGACTTTTAGGGTGTAGTTGAAACTAAGAATTTCCACCTATAAATTCATAACCTATACTCTACTTTATACCTTTTATTAACATGGACCTAGACCTGTCCTAGATTTTCCATTCTTTGCTGACCTGCATGGGCCACCACTAAAAGACGTGTCACGTCCCGCATTACAGATACAACGGTGACGTCATGAACACATCCCCAGGCTATGCGTCGAATTCGCGATTGTCGCCCGTAAATCAGCAGAATGGAAAATACAAGAAATTATTACATTCATGAATACAACTTTAAATATATTATACATCAAGAGTCTTTCTAAAAGGTACATTAACTACAAGTCTGTTACAACAAAATATTATACATATGGCCGACTACAAAATGTTGGTTGCCGTCCTTTGAGTTTCTCAGATCATCTATTCTTCGATATTATGTTCGTCATACAGAGATAATGGTTCTGCAGGATCATCATCTTCCCCTAGTGAACAAATACTAGGTCGCTTAGAACGACAAGCAAGTCCTCAGTCAAGAACGGTTAAAGAAATGAAAATGCAACAGAGATTGGAAATAGGTAGTATATACCAAAATTTAGGAAGTTAAAATTACCTTTATGTATATAAATTGAATTTCTCAATATTATTATCCTTTTCTCATTGTATAGACACTTAATATGCATATATATTTCCTAAATGAAATGCAAATTTGAGAACAACCTTTTCGAATATTCTCCTAACCAGCTTTTCCGACAACAATCCCGTATACCTTGGATCAGGCTGTGATTTGGTGGCACGATACTTAGAATCCGGCCCTGCCTCTCCTGGGCTGAAATGTACTAAGTCTCTCTTGGACTTAGAAAATCACCAATTTGATGTTACTGTCGAAATTGGTACAAATATCGGATGACACGGAATTAAATCCGGTCCAGCCTCTCCTGGGCTAAATGGATGGCACGGTTATTACAGAACTGGCCCTGTCTCTCCTGGGCTAAGTGAGCTAAGCCTCACATACTCAATTCGTATGGCCCTACGAATGAGCCAATGTACTGATTAGGTTTAGTTTTATTATGTTGCGGAGCTGTATAGGTGATATTCGGGTTGTTCTCCCCCGCCCAATGCTTTCTATCTAATTATTACGATCACTGAATTTTATTACCATTATCTTATTAATAGGAAATTTATCTATTTAAGATGCTAGGGTACATCTTGCATAAGCCCGTTTGAATGATTCTTAGAAATCAATTGTTCCAAACTGGCGTTTAGACACGAAACTACCAAATGGAATAATTATCCTTATGTATTTTAGGGAATAATATTATAAAAGAGTTTCATCTAAATTGTGCCTACGTGACACGTGTCCTGTGTCATACATATTCTAAATTTTTCTAAATTTATGGAATCACCCAATTTCTCGAAAGGTCGAGAATTTGGCTCTCTTGTAAATTCCAAAAATTTTGGCAAAGTCTTCTCTGTATTTGTTGACTCCGAAAAATTAACAAGAGACAAAATATATAATAAAATAATCTCGGGTTTGTCGACCCCTTCGGTGGAGCAACTCTCAACACCGGAACCACGCAGTTAATATTTCGGGTTCGCCGACCCTTACGGTGGAGCAACTCTCAACACCGGATACCCACACAATTTAATAAATAAGAAAAAAAATTGAAATTGTGAAACCCAGAATTTTAGAATTAATTAATTATTGGTTTTGTAGCGTAAATTTTAGTTAGTGATTATTATTACTATTATTATTATTATTTTGTGGGTTCGAAAATTAATTTCAAAAAAAAAATAATAATAATAATTGGCTTTTTGGTTGCTGACCTGACCCGAGCCTGGACCAGTTCGAACCTGAACTCATTCTTCTTATTTTGTTCTGATTTCATATTTATTACTAGTTATTAAAAAAATAATACTAATCATAGTCTATTCCCACCCCCACGACCAGCACTCCCCCATCCTATTCTTCAGCCACTCCCTGCTTTCCCTCTCCTTCTTTTTCACCCACTCATTTCTCCTCTCCCCACTCCTTATAACAACCCACACGTTACTTTTTCCCCACAAAGAAAGCACAGCACACTTTCCCCACTCCTTAAGTATTTCCCACCACCAACTCTCCAGTTCATCACTCCCCTCTCCCAAGCTTTTTTCCAATACCATCTCACTCCCTCTCGACCCGCGCACCTCCCCGCGGCTCCCTCCGGCCGATTCCCGGCCGCACCTGCACCCTCCGACCCCGATCCGCCTTGGAGCAACTCCGGCAAAGCCCGAGCGCCCCGCGAGCCCCCGGCCCACCTTCGGCACCCGCGCACGCGGCTCCTTCCGGCGCCGAGTCCGACGACCCCCTTGGCCGGCCACCTCCCAGCACCCGCGAGGCCTTCCTCCGGCGCTGTACAGTCGCGTGCCTCCGGCGATCCGCCCCTGGCCGACGCCCCACCGACGACCCAGCCTCCGCTACTGTCGTTCCGTGCCCCGTCGATTTCCGTTCCCGATCTGGTCTGCGGTTGCACAGCCGAACTCCGGCGAGGCGTGTCCCGAGTCCGAGGCAACCCTTCGGATTTCGTCAATTTGGGTAATTTCTGGATAATCACAGTAGTTCGTCCCTCCCGTAATTGTCTATGATGAGATTGGTCCCCGATTCCCTCCCGGGAATTCGGTTTTTGAGCGACGTCGTAACCCCGGATTTTTCGGAGATGTTCTGTGATATTCTGTGTTTATTTCGGACCTTTCCGAAATATATTTTCTGGATTTTCGGCGCTGTGATTTCCGAATTCATTTCGGGAATTCCCGAAACAATATTGCGGGTTTCCGATTAAGATTCGGGAATTATTTCTGTGAATTTAATTGTGGTATAAAATGGTTTGGAAGTTGAATTATGAGTGTTCCCTAGTTTGGGACTTTTTATAAATGGTGATTATGGCGCACTTCCCAGTTTTTGGGTTGACCGAAAATAGAGGAGGTGCTGCCGAATTTTTCTATAAAATTAATTATATAATTTTAAAAATGGTTTTTCAGAAAAGAATATTATTTTAGGTTTTTGGGCGACGACCGTATTGGTCAATGGGCCCTGGCTAAGTGCAAACGAAACCGGCTTCGCCCGGACGTTGAGGCATTAGTCTATATGACGATTGGACCAATATCTAAGACTCACTATTAAATTTATTTTAATTATTAGTTTTATTTATAATTAAATTGTAGGAGAGATTTCAGGACTAACCCAGGTCTAATTCTTATTTAAATTCAATAATTTGTAAGGGCATAAGCCCAGCTTTTCTATTTTTTTCTCAGTGGCCTGTAATTATTGTAGCGTAGTTTTTCTTTCATTCTCTGGTTTTACTGTTTTTTAGCGTAAACGCGTAAAACTAAAATAAATATTATTTTGATATAGAAAAATTAATGAGATTTTTCTCACATTAAAATTTACAAGTTTGTAATATTTAAACAAAGATCATGTTTTCTCATTAAACAAGAAATTTAGTTTTATATGTATAATTACGAAAAATACAAAGTTTTAACCAATTAAATTGGTAACTACGAGTTTTCCAAAATAAAAAATTAAATTGATCTTTCCCTCGTAATTAATTACAACGCACCCGATAATCGAGATTTGTTTGTGATAGTATGATAAAGATTAAAATTTGACTAGGACAAACTTAGAGATTGTAACTAGCATAGTTAGCATGGTAACTCTGGAATCTGAGACAAACTTCTCGAATGTAGGATTTCGAGTACGAGTCTAATTTCCATCTCGAAGCCTTCAACCTTTTAAATCCAGTCAAACCAAGGCAAGTACATTTTGTGTTAGTTTACAATTATTTAATAATTGTTTTATTGCAAGTTTAAACCACGATGCAACACGGAACTCTCTCTGAGAGCACTGACTGTAACTATTGTAACTACTGTAACTGTTTGGGGACTGGGGGAATAGTGTAATGAGTATGACCACATCCAAAGTAATAATTTAGAACTGTATTAGCTTACCCTCATACACACGGGGATAAGCCATATCATTCACTGTACAACCCAAGCCGGTCATATTCATTGCCTATTCACATCACAATGTTTTAACTGCTGGAGAACTATTTATTTTCAAATTATTTAAAAGTGCATGATTCTATTATTATTTCAATTGTTAGATTATCATGAATTGTATTTTGCTCCCTCCTGACTGGAAATAACATTTTTAGGGGATTTTGAGGATGCTGAGCTGTTATACAACAGTTATTTTGACCCGGTTCTGTACCCTGTGGTATTGCCAGAGTCCCCATTGGAGGACGCAGGATCTGAGGCCGACGAGCCGAACGCTTAGCTAGATTTTCCAGTTTCCAGTTTGTTGTTTTGAAATTTTGTTATTTGAATTCTGCATTTAATTCAGTTCTTTTACATTCTAGCTGTATTTATTTTAAAGTTGAATAAAGTTTTAAATTCCCGGATATTGAGTTGTGACAAATATTTAGATGTTGTTGTGATTACCTGCAATAGTGGATACAGCTTACTGCCGCCGTCTCAACAACGGTGCAGGCTGGGCATGATCCGGTTCGACCCAATTATTTGGGATCGGGTCGTGACAAGTTTTTAGTGGTGACCCATGCAGGTCCTAACAACAACTTAAGAAAATATACCTAGAAACAACTAGAACACTAGAACATTGATTTGTCACAACATAGGTCCGAATTATATACATAAATATTTTTGTTTGATTATAGACTGGTAGGATACCTTGCTTATGTTTGCGTCCTAAAACTTCCAGAGAATGGCCAGTGACAAGACCAATCCTGCTGGCGATGAGGTGTCATCTCCGGATCATACCCCATCTCCTCAACCAAGTCCAGGGTTTATTCCCTCGCAGCTGATTGACCGTCCCCATAATGCATCCAGTGAAGTTTTCACTATACTGGCGATTCCTACCTCTTCTCAAACTGAGTTGCATTTCCTTGGTGAAGTACCCATTCCTGTTCCTCCACCAGTACCAGCAAACACCTCCCAAATGGTTGCCCTATTTCAAGAAATCCTGGAGTTCCAAAAGGCTCAAGCTAAAGCCCAGCAGGAACAGATGAATATCACGAGAGAAGTCATGAAGAACGTCAATGATGTAGCCTTAGCTATCTTAAACCAAGTTGGAGCGGAACCTCGTCCTAGGAGGGATACCCCTGAATCTAGAAGATATTTGAGCCCTATCCGGCAGTCATATCGTAAGAAGCTATTGGTTTGTGACTACTGTAAAAGGCTTGGTCACCGAGCCAATAATTGTCGCAAGAGATTGGGAAAATGTTTGGCATGTGGATCTGCTGAACATCGGGTAAAGGACTGCCCCTTATCTTTCCATCAAACCAGAGCACATATCCCAGCAACACCTGTTAGGCCACAACCTAGGGACTCTCTTCCTATCCAGCAGACATTGCCTCCTACAATAAGGCATGATGCAGACTCGAGGTTCATAGAAGATGAAGCAGTTGGAGACTGCTCATGCAAGAGCCAGAACCATGAAGAATAGTACCTAGGACTGCTGAATAGCATTATCTATTGTTATAAGAAGTTGTAACAGGATGTCCTTAGATCAATCATGAGAGTTTTTGCTGTAATTCTCCACATGAATAAAATTCTTAGTTACACCTTTATGGTAGATGTCTTCCCTGATAGTCTTCCCGGATTACCCCCAGATCGAGACATAGAGTTCACCATTGACCTAGTCCCCGGCTCTCTTCCTATTTCTAAGGGATGCTACAGAGTCAACCCGAAGGAGGCCAAGGAGATGAAGGACCAGATCAATGAACTGAAGGCTCTGGGATTCATTCGAGACGGAGCTTCACCCTGGGGAGCACCTGTCTTGTTTGTGCCCAAGAAGGACGGAACAGTACGGATGTGCATCGACTACCGGGCACTGAACAATATCACCATCAAGAACAAGTACCCTCTGCCCCGGATCGATGACCTATTTGATCAATTAAGCGGAGCCAAGGTGTTTTCGAAGATTGATCTTAGATCTGACTACCATCATATCAGAGTCAGGAAGGAAGATATTCCCAAGACGGCATTCAACACCAAGTATGGGCAGTTTGAATTCTTGGTCATGCCGTTTGGACTGACGAATGCTCCTGCGATGTTCATGAACCTTATGAACAAGGTTTTCCATGAATACCTAGATCAAATTGTCGTTGTCTTCATTGATGACATTCTGATCTATTCAAAGACGGAAGAGGAGCACGAAGAGCACCTCAGGAAAGTTCTGGAAACTTTGAGGAAGGAGAAGCTGTATGGTAAGCTTTCCAAATGTGAATTCTTTCTAGACAAGGTGAATTTTCTTGGCCATGTTGTCACAGGAGAGAATTTCGGTGGATCCAAAGAAGATAGCCGCCGTTGAGAAGTGGTCTACCCCAAGCTCAGTTGCTAAAATCAGGAATTTCTTGGGCTTGGCTGGCTACTACCGGAAGTTCGTGAAGGATTTTGCCAGAATTGCTGAGCCGATGACGAAGCTCACTTGGAAGAATGAAGAGTTCATCTGGACGAAAGATTGCCAGGCATTCATTTGAGGAACTGAAGAAGAGACTTACCACTGCACCAATCCTTGCGCTACCCGCAGGAACTGGTGGTTTCTCAATCTACAGTGATGCCTCCGGTAAAGGACTGGGTTACGTTCTTCAACAACATGGAAAAGTGATTGCTTATGCATCTAGGCAATTACGGACTCATGAGAAGAACTATCCCACACATGATCTGGAGCTTGCGACAGTCATCTTTGCTTTGAAGCTATGGAAGCATTATCTATATGGAGAGAGAGTGGAAATATATACAGATCACAAAAGTCTGAAGTATGTTTTCACTCAGAAGGAGCTGAACATGAGGCAAAGAAGATGGCTAGAGCTGATGAAGGATTTTGACATCGATCTACAGTACCACCCGGGTAAGGCTAATGTGGTCGCAGATGCACTTAGTCGATACCCTATGGCGATGTTTTTTTGACCAAGGAGCGGCACATGCTAGAGGACATCGAGAAGTTTGGACTGGAGATTATACTGGAAGGAAGGAGCTGGATGCTGATTCATTATTGATAAAGTTGCAAGTGAGCTCGAGTCTGATGGACAAAATCAAGGAGACGCAGTTTCAAGACGAGACACTTTACAAACTTAGAGATCAAGTATTGGCAGGAACACTTGAGGGTTTCTCAATCGCCAGCGATGGAGCACTGAAGAATGGTATGAGGCTCTGCGTAGCATCTGGCGAACTGAGGAACGAGCTGATGAAGGAAGCACACCAGTCGCAGTATTCCATACATCATGGAGCTAACAAGATGTATCGGGATATGCGTACCATTGTTTGGTGGTTTGGAATGAAGAAAGACGTGGCCAGGTATGTTGCTAGATATTTAATTTGTCAACAAGTGAAGGCTAGCAGACAGAGACCCGCAGGACTTCTACAGCCACTGGACATTCCGGAGTGGAAGTGGGAGCACATCACAATGGACTTCGTGTCAGGACTGTCTCGTTCCTAAGGAGGGAAGGATGCCATTTGGGTTATCGTGGACCGACTGACGAAGTCAGCTCACTTTTTTTCCTTCAAAGTTGGTTTATCTACCGAAAAATTGGCGGCACTATACATACGGCACATCTACCGAATTCATGGAGTTCCGGTAAGTATTGTGTCTGACAGAGATATTAGATTTACCTCTCACTTTTGGAAGAGTTTGCATGACAGTTTGGGAACACAACTGAAGTTCAGCACCGCCTACCATCTCCAGACTGACGGACAATCAGAGAGAACAATCCAGACGCTAGAAGACATGCTGAGATTTTGCGTCTTGGAGTTTGGAGGGTCTTGGGAAGATCATTTGCACTTGGTAGAGTTCTCTTACAACAACAGCTACCAAGCCAGCATTGGTATGACCCCATTTGAAGCTCTCTATGGACGTCGTTGCCGTACACCACTTGCATGGGACGACGTAGGAGAAAGAGTACTGCTGGGTCCAGAGATGGTGACTGACGCAGTAGAGAAGGTGAATGTAAGCTCAGGATTGCCCAAGACAGACAGAAGCATTGGGTTAATAGTAGTCGTCGACCAGTGGAGTTTGAAGAAGGAGATAGCATTTTTGTGAAGTTTTCTCCTACCAGAGGAACGATCAGTTTTGTCGGAGCTGGGAAATTGAGGCCAGGTACATCAGGCCATTTGAAGTTTTAAGACGAGTTGGAAAAGTAGCGTACCGGTTAGCTCTACCAGCTAATCTTGAGAGTGTGCACAACGTCTTCTACGTATCACAGCTCAGACGCTACATTCCGGATTCGAGTCACATTTTGGATAATTCAGAGCTGAAGATTGGACTCAACCTTTCAGTGCCAGAGAAACCAGTAGCAAGCGTAGTCAGAGGTGAGAAGAAGATCAGAAAATTTGAGCCATCACATAACTCCTATTTCTTATCTTTTCGTTCTAAACTTGACTGATGCTGCTAAGTTAGCATAGTTTTGCAAACTATTTCTTTATCAAGCTTGATCATGACAGTATTTTATTGGGTGCACGCACTAGTATATTGTCTAATCAGGACCGGTGCATGATGGTCTGATCAACCTCGTGTACTTTGGTTCGCTTTTGTATTTTTCTGCATGGATGATGTCATAAATGAAACTTGTCCCTAAACCGTCTCATCCACGACTGCCTTGGAAATTTTTATTGTTGGACCTGAGTTACGGGCGTAGTACCCGTACCTGCTTGATTTGAGTTTATCCTACCCCCCTAACCCTGCCTTTAATTTCGAGGACGAAATTTTCTAAGGAGGGAAGATTGTGAAACCCATAATTTTAGAATTAATTAATTATTGGTTTTGTAGCGTAAATTTTAGTTAGTGATTATTATTACTATTATTATTATTATTTTGTGGGTTCGAAAATTAATTTCAAAAATAATAATAATAATAATAATTGGCTTTTTGGTAGCTGACCTGACCCGAGCCTGGACCAGTTCGAACCTGAACTCATTCTTCTTATTTTGTTCTGATTTCATATTTATTACTAGTTATTAAAAAAAATAATACTAATCATAGTCTACCCCCACCCCCACGACCAGCACTCCCCCATCCTATTCTTCAGCCACTCCCTGCTTTCCCTCTCCTTCTTTTTCACCCACTCATTTCTCCTCTCCCCACTCCTTATAACAACCCACACGTTACTTTTTCCCCACAAAGAAAGCACAACACACTTTCCCCACTCCTTAAGTATTTTCCACCACCAACTCTCCAGTTCATCACTCCCCTCTCCCAAGCTTTTTCCCAACACCATCTCACTCCTTCTCGACCCGTGCGCCTCCCCGCGGCTCCCTCCGGCCGACTCCCGGCCGCACCCGCACCCTCCGACCCCGATCCGCCCTGGAGCAACTCCGGCCAAGCCCGAGCGCCCCGCGAGCCCCCGGCCCACCTTCGACAGCCGCGCACGCGGCTCCTTCCGGCGCCGAGCCCGGCGACCCCCTTGGCCGGCCACCTCCCAGCACCCGCGCGGCCTTCCTCCGGCGCTGTCCAGCCGCGCGCCTTCGGCGATCCGCCCCTGGCCGACGCCCCACCGACGACCCAGCCTCCGCTACTGTCGTTCCGTGCCCCGTCGGTTTTCGTTCCCGATCTGGTCTACGGTTGCGCAGCCGAACTCTGGCGAGGCGTGTCCCGAGTCCGAGGCAACCCTTCAGATTCCGTCGATTTGGGTAATTTCTGGATAATCACAGTAGTTCGTCCCTCCCGTAATTGTCTATGATGAGATTGGTCCCCGATTCCCTCCCGGAAATTCGGTTTTTGAGCGACGTCGTAACCCCGGATTTTTCGGAGATGTTCTGTGATATTCTGTATTTATTTTGGTTCTTTCCGAAATATATTTTCTGGATTTTAGGCGCTGTGATTTCCGAATTCATTTCGGGAATTCCTGAAACTATATTGCGGGTTTCCTATTAAGATTCGGGAATTATTTCTGTGAATTTAATTGTGGTGTAAAATGGTTTGGAAGTTGAATTCTGGGTGTTCCCTGGTTTGGGACTATTTATAAATGGTGATTATGGCGCACTTCCCAGTTTTTGGGTTGACCGAAAATAGAGGAGGTGCTGCCGAATTTTTCTATAAAATTAATTATATAATTTTAAAAATGGTTTTTCGGAAAAGAATATTATTTTAGATTTTTGGGCGACGACCGTATTGGTCAATGGGCCCTGGCTAAGTGCAAACGAAACCGGTTTCGCCCGGACGTTGAGGTATTAGCCTATATGATGATTGGACCAATATCTGAGACTCACTATTAAATTTATTTTAATTATTAGTTTTATTTATAATTAAATTGTAGGAGAGATTTCAGGACTAACCCAGGTCTAATTCTTATTTAAATTCAATAATTTGTAAGGGCATAAGCCCAGCTTTTCTATTTTCTTTCTCGGTGGCCTGTAATTATTGTAGCGTAGTTTTTCTTCCATTTTCTGGTTTTGCTATTTTTTAGCGTAAACGCGTAAAACTAAAATAAATATTATTTTGATATAGAAAAATTAATGAGATTTTTCTCACATTAAAATTTACAAGTTTGTAATATTTAAACAAAGATCATGTTTTCTCATTAAACAAGAAATTTAGTTTTATATGTATAATTACGAAAAATACAAAGTTTTAACCAATTAAATTGGTAACTACGAGTTTTCCAAAATAAAAAGTTAAATTGATCTTTCCCTCGTAATTAATTACAACGCACCTGATAATCGAAATTTGTTTGTGATAGTATGATAAAGATTAAAATTTGACTAGGACAAACTTAGATATTGCAACTAGCATAGTTAGCATGGTAACTCTGGAATCTGAGACAAACTTCTCGAATGTAGTATTTCGAGGACGGTCTAATTTCCATCTCGAAGTCTTCAACCTTTCAAATCCAGTCAAACCAAGGCAAGTACATTTTGTGTTAGTTTACAATTATTTAATAATCGTAACTACTGTAACTACTGTAACTGTTTGGGGACTGGGGGAGTAGTGTAATGAGTATGACCACATCCAAAGTAATAATTTAGAACTGTATTAGCTTACCCTCATACACACGGGGATAAGCCATATCATTCACTGTACAACCCATGCCGGTCATATTTATTGCCTATTCACATCACAATGTTTTAACTGCTGGAGAACTGTTTATTTTCAAATTGTTTAAAAGTGCATGATTCTATTATTATTTCAATTGTTAGATTATCATGAATTGTACTTTGCTCCCTCCTGACTGGAGATAACATTTTTAGAGGATTTTGAGGATGCTGAGCTGTTATACAACAGTTATTATGACCCGGTTCTGTACCCTGTCGTATTGCCAGAGTCCCCATTGGAGGACGCAGGATCTGAGGCCGACGAGCCGAACGCTTAGCTAGATTTTCCAGTTTCCAGTTTGTTGTTTTGAAATTTTGTTATTTGAATTCTGCATTTAATTCAGTTTTTTTGCATTCCAGCTGTATTTATTTTAAAGTTGAATAAAGTTTTAAATTTTCGGATATTGAGTTGTGACAAATATTTAGATGTTGTTGTGATTACCTGCAATAGTGGATACAGCTTACTGCCGCCGTCTCAACAACGGTGCAGGCTGGGCATGATCCGGTTCGACCCAATTATTTGGGATCGGGTCGTATTGTGTCCACGTATTGTGTCCAACATGCATACCTATCTCTATATTCATGCTACAATCTTACATGGTAAGTTTTAATCATAATTTATATACATTTCAGAAAATGAAATTAATCTCCAATTTACTCATGATGAAATTTAGAGCAAAAAAATTAGAGAAGTCTCAAGGAAGAGGGAAAGAGGGAGAGGACTTGTCTTGGGTTGATGGTGATTTAGATTTGGTCTTCCCAACTTCTTCCTAACATAATACCCAAATTAAAATTTGTGTTAAGTATATATGCATTAACATATATATATATATATATATATATATATATATATATATATATATATATATATATAAACCCAAATTCTTTTGACCTAAATTTCGAAATTGAAAGGAAAGGAAAGGGAATAAAGGAATTACCTAGGATTTTTTGGTTGGGGAAGAGGTGGAGGAGAAGAAGGAGGTGCTGGAAGGGGGTGGTGGCTGGCGACGGGGTGGCCGGCGGTCGACGGCGGGCTCGACGACGGGCAGCGGCAGCAGCGCAGCAGCAGTAGCAGCAACAGCAGGAGCAATAGCAGTAGCAGCAGTAGTAATAGCAATAGCAGCAGTAGCGGGAGTAAGAGGGAGGAGGGAAGAGAAGATGTGGTGGTGAAATGAAGAGGGTCACATGTTACAGTTGTTCCAAAAATTTTACTCTTTAATATTGTCCAGGTTCATTGAACCACATGTTACTCATTTGTTTCATTGTATAACGTTTGTAACGTCCTATTTATTGTCCTTAAATTTTCTATTTATTGTCCTTAAATTTATGTCCGTTGGAGAGTACCCAACATCCTTTATATTGAGGTACTTTTCATTCTTTCTTACACATCGAAATTTCTACGTCAAATCTCGCTCTGGGAAGCTTCTTGTTCTTCGTCCTTGTTCTGGGCAGAGCTAAGTCAAGGGTTACTCTCTCTGCGTTGTGTGCAACAATGAGATATCGGTGGAGCGAAAATTTTACCACTAGGAGTATTCGGATAAAGTCTGCACATACACCCGAATTAACTCTTTGGACAGTGCTACGTGGACGACTTTTCCGGAGGTCGGTAACGATTTAAATTATTTTATTTTGTTGCAGATTTTAAAAGAAGAACAAGACTAAAATTTCCAACAGAATCTCAATTTTGGTATCACATAATTTGGTCGGTCAAAGCTCCAATGAAAGTTCCGAATATTCATATAACTAAAGTGTTTTTGTTTGATTCAGTTCAATACTTTGGTACTGAGCTTCACTTTTGGTTCAACTTGTCAATGCATATCCATAGACAAGGGTGCAACTTGGGCGGGCTAATCCCAAGCCTGATCGGTTAAATCCGATAATGGGTTGGGTTAGGTTCGAAGATATTCAGGTTCGGATTAAAATATTTGAACCCAATCAAAAATCGGGTTGGGCTCGGATTTATGTGTTGGATTATCCGAAGAACCTGAAACCCAACTTTTATATATATATATATATATATATATATATATATATATATATATATATATATATATATGAGGATAAATCAAGATCCCCACACTTTTTGTATCCTCAAACATCCTTCCTATTTACACCGTTGGATGATGCTTTAAGTTATCTAATCTTAACCGTTGATTTACCAATAATTAAGATTAGATGACTTAAAGCACATCCAACGGACGTGAACATGGAGATGCAAAAAGTGTGGGGATGCATATTCTCTCTCTCTCTCTCTCTCTATAATATATATATATATATATATATATATATATATATATATATATATATAAAGTTTAAATCTTAAATTTCTCTGTCCAAACTCTTCAACTCCTTATCCTAAATCTTATTTCAGTTTGTATTTTGTAATGATCAAGACTCGATCGCTATTTGATTATGTGTTTAATATTACTTTTGTTTCAATTATTTCAAATACTATATTAGAGCCCCGCAACAAGAAGGACCCGACCCAACCCGAGTTCAACCGGAGCCAAATCCGTTCATCCGGGTTTGGTCTTGGGCTTCATATATTGAACCCGAGGTCGGGCCGGGCTTGGGCTCGGACTTGGGCTCGGGCTTGGACTCGGGCTAGGCTTATGATTCATCGGGTTGGGCTCGGATTGACCTCAAGTCCGACCCAACCCGCCCGAGTTGCACCCCTAGAATATACAGTTACGGATGAAGCTACCAGGCTAAAAAAAAAGGGATACATGTAATCAGGAAGGATACGTACGAATATGTTCTTCATAATCGACGCTACTGAAACAAGAAATAAACGTACAACTGAAACTAATAAAAAAGAAGAAGAGACCTAGGAATTCTTTGATCAATCAAATTTTATAATATTGTCAATGCCAGTTGCAAGAAAAAACCAACTCACACCAACAATTAACCACCACTTATAAACAACTCCCACCAGCAACTCCACACCTTGATTTTCTCTAACAAATTAGATACTAAACTAAGTCAATAACCACTTTAATTGAGCTTGAAAGAACAAGTTTAACAACTTCTAAAGTTTCTGTTTGACTTGTTGATGGAGCCATTTCCCCTTCCCTAGTTCGCTTAGGTAGCACAACCAGCCTCCCGTCTTATAAACAACAAAGTTGACTATACTAAATGTTCACATTGAAGAAACCTCTGATTTCATTTGATTGCATTATTCTCCGAAAGAAGTATATAAAAACACAAACAACAATGTAAAATTACACCCCCTAAACTAACCTTTGGCCTTCAAATGGGCTATAAACTGAATTTACAAGACAGCAGATGTCGATACCTTGTCCTTCAGACCAAGTTCCTCTTCTCTTCTTCTAGCTCGGGTTCTTCTAGTTTTTGCTGCTGCGGCTGCTGCTGTTTTAGCCTGCCGGGAGGAGTGGTGTCCTTGTTCTCCGGAAGAAGACGCAAGACGATCCCCATGGTTATAAGCAGGAGTCCCGACCCATGCTGCTCCGTCAGGGGCTTGGTAAATATCAAGTATGACAATAGGAGTGTCACTGCCTTCCTCGCCGTTGTTATCTTGACAAAAAGCCAAAACATAAATCATTTTCCAGTGTGCACTATACCGAAACATGGAATTGGAAGGAGTTTCAACATACCATGGCTGTGGTTGCTGCGCCGAACAAGGCTATCAGTGTCAGCACGGACACTTGACCGACGAAAGTAGCCATCGCTTCAAACACTAGCACAGCGTACACATACAAGTGCTGCATTCATAGATAGAGACATGAGCACATGTTGGAATCGTACTATCGTGTTCTCCTCCACAGAAGGATTGGATGAAAAAGAAGAAGAAAAAGAAAACCAGTTCCATCAATAGTCGCATGTTTACTTCAAGTTTTCCATGGTTTTAAGTTGTCGCATTCTTTTTCGGGTGGGAAGTCAGGGTTATAGTACCCCACAATCAGAACATATCAACAGGCAATTGTGAACTGTGAGACTAGTTGCACAAAGAGACCAATCAATACACACCTATATTCTCAGTACAACTAGGCCTAAGGCTCCCGCTTACGTAGGGTCTGGGGAGGGTCAAGATGTACGTAATCTTATCCACATAAAAATATGGAGAGACTGCTCATGTGACTCGAAGCTACATCCTCCAGGATGCAAGTAACAAGTCTTACCAACACGCCACTTGACGCCCTCACAACTATAAGTCTTTGTGTGAAACAATTTAAGCTTCAGGAGTAATTTAGTGTCGATTAATCGCTTGTGTAAGAAAGTAAAATTCATTCGTCAGTTTCTTCATTATGTTGTGTTTTTTAGTAAATTTAATTGTTTCCTTTGGCCTAAATCAAGAAATTTGAACAGCAAGTAGATACCTGGGAGCAGGCATTCCATGCCCTGAACAACTCTCCAGTCAACACCATAGGTGGGATCAACATAGGTAGCCCAACTACAGTTGAGCAGAAGAGCATTTCCATCTGGCAAAAAAAAAAAAAAATCACACTTTTAGTAGAAATGAAATGGCTAAAGCACGACATGCATGCCAACCAAGAAATTTTCGATCACCTGAGAGGTTTCGGGGTTCATGGTAAAGATGGCCTCTTGCAGGTTACCAAGAAAGGAATCCATGACGAGGGCACCCGACACCATAATCACACCGATGACGCTGAAATTGGGCGATGTCTGGGCGTCGGCGAGGGTGAATAGGATCAGTCCGATCACGAGGAATATTGCGGAAATGTACTCGTGGGCAGGATATTTCCGTCGAAGGCCAGGAATGAAGGCCCCCATTACCATTACCGGTAGCACCTATAGTTTACCAAACATCTCACCATATAGAACAATATACGCAATTATATAATAAAAAAAAAGTGAAGAAATTTAATACTTGAGCAGCTAATAATTCTTCGAAATAAATCAATATAACAGTAACATCTGTTTGGTTTTATAGAAAGTGATGGGATTTTAAGTCCTTTCTTCTCTATCATTTTCACTACCTACAGAAAGTGAAGAAATTAAATACTTAAGCAGCTAATAATTCTTTGAAATAAATCAATGTAACATTAACGTCTGTTTGGTTTTATAGAAAGTGATGGGATTTAACTCCGGTCTTTTCTATCATTTTCACTACCGATAGGTAATACACACCTAAAAGCTTCATCTAATGGATGCGAGGAACTCTTCATAACAATCATGCTTCATCTGTCTAGCACTTGTAGCTCATGTGGAATGTAGCGCCGACACCAGGTGGGGCCAGCTGGATTCGAGCCCCCCAACCGCAAAGACGTGTAGGTGTGTGAGTTGTAATAAAAAAAAAAATCATGCTTCATCCTTCATCCTCTAAATGGAGTGATGTTGATGAAAAATTTCCAACAACGAAGTAAATTCTCGTTGCGAAAACAATGAAACAGTACACTCTCGTAAAGGCTCACAATAAGTTCATTTTCCTGACTTCCTCGGCAATTTAGACGGTCTAAATGTAAAGTGTGCAATTCGAGGATGAGAACGCGAAGAAAGAGAGAGGGGGAGAGAGAGAGAGAGAGAGAGAGAGAGGACCTTGGTAGACTTGAACATGAGCTGAGCCGGGTAATTGAGGAAGGCCAGGGAGCCCTTGGTGAGGCCATGTGACCCCATAAGGACTGCAGAGAGCTTCACATATGTCTTCCATGGGTTCACCATCTGCTTCATGGTGAAGCCCTGGAGGTATATCAGCCCCAAATATACAAATCCCTGCACAAAAGTAAAGTACCAGCCATAGCTGCAACAAAAGAAAGGATCACAAGAACTATCAGCATCATCTAATTAAGCCCTCTGGCCATCAAAATGAGGTTGAGTAGTTTTCATGACCGGATGACGTCGACCAAACATCAAATTCCTAGCCAGGACAACTACGAGCATGAGAGGACCATGCCACGCAGGTAGACCTACGTTTTTGGTCATGCAACTAAGGAACACCCTCCAAGTTCTCCAAAACTGTGAGTCCAAGGACATATAATTAACCATTTTTATAAGAATAGTGTAGTACCTGAATTGCAATCTATTGTAGACATACTCCTGCAAGATTTGCACAAGAAAAATGTGGCAATTTAGACTAGGAAATCATTCAGAGCATAAAGCAGTTAATCTACAAGGAATGATGATACATGCAAGAAGCAATGCCCTATATAATCAATACAAAAGGAAAAAAAAAAAACTGTTACTTCTTCAGAAAGGGGGAAAAAATATTGTAACTTTTAACATGGGCAATCAAATGAAAATGATGACACCCCAAGAGAATCAATTAAAAAAAAACACAAACATTAAAAAAAAAAGTGTGCCAATTTTGAAATAGAACAACATATAATATATGGTCATTCCTTCTCCAAAAGAGAACAATGGTTACTTCTTTGTGAGGCAAACTAAAGGATCAATGAGCAAAAGGAAAGTAACAAAGGAATTATGAAGACCAAAATGCCAAATGCATCCAACATGAAGATTAACAACATAACACATGCATCAAGAAGAAGAAAAGTGATCACTATACAATTGCATGCAAGAAGAAGAAGAAAAAATGATCACTATACAATTGCATGCAAGAAGAAGAATAAAATCTTGACAAGGGGGAGGGAGGGGTTACATTATACATACCTCACAAATACCATTAACAAGATAGCCAAAGAAGAATCCAGAGGAACATATGAGGAACTGCTGCCACTTTGGCCTCTTTGTCAAGCATATCCCAAAGAGAGAGATCACTTGCTCTTCCTTCCTCATCCTCCCTACTCTTCTCCTCTCTTCTCCTCAATAACAAAAGAGAGAGGAGAGAGAGTATATATAGTATATTTATATATGTATATTATAGAGAGAGAAAGTTTTCTTCTTTAATTTATTGTGGGGTTTCAGTTCCCATGTGTGTTCTGGTCTTCTTCTTGCACTGGTTGTTGGGAGGAAAATGAGGAAGGGCAGTGTGGAAGAAGAAAAGTTTAGGGGGTGGTTATATCAACTAGTTACATTCACATGCATTGTATGTTAAGCGCGCACACACAATTGGAGAACTCACCTTGTCGGTCCTTCCGAATGTTCGTTCTAATACTAATAGACTAAAAAGTTCGAACATATATGAATATATTTTTAAACTTTTGAATATGTATTTAGTTAGATAATATTATTTAGTTAGTCTTAATATAATTTTAATTCTAAAATATTTTAGTATTTATACATATTATTCATACAGTTACGAGGATTTTAGATTTTAATCTTAGTTTAAACTACGTAAAAAAATAATTACGATCACGAAACTTTATTTTTTTTATTTTTTAAAATAAAAATGGTTGATGAAATAACACAACTTAGACGACTCAAGAACCATTTTGAATCCCCTTATATTGGTAGAAATTTAAAGATGTGAAACATTAGAAGAGAAGAGAAGGGAAATATCAAATCATTTATTTGATTCTTATCTTGCTACTTTCCGAGTCTGTGTGCGTGCTTTGCCGATTGGTCCTCTCTCCATTGGCCGTTTGGGGAGGCAGACTCAGAATTAAATGAATTTAGGGAATATCATTGACCTTAGGGGGTTGAACCAACCAAAAATAACAAACAGAAGCAAAACAAAAAAAGAAATTTGTTTGTAATTAGTTGGTATTGTTGTATTAAAATCTGACCAGACTTAACTAATATTAATACCATCTCATCTTATAATTGCCAAGTATATTTTTTAAGCATCTCATTGTTATTGGGCTCAACTGATAACACTAAAATTGGATGATTGTGTGTATTTTTTTTTCTTTTCCTTTTAGATTGCTTGTTGTGTACACATGTAATTTAGGCTTACAAATGTCTAACAAACGTCTTTGTAGCGGCCAAATATTAATAAGATTTTAGTTATAGACTTGCAGGTATGAATAAGCTACGAGAATCACATAATTTTTTTTGAATGCGAAACTTTTATTTATGCAATTAGTCACCTTGATTTACAAGTAACTCAGCTAGAATACAACTAGGGGGATTGTCCACCTTACATGCATAAGTGTGAAGAGCATAAGTGGCCAGAAGGTGGGCAACCGAGTTACCATTCTGTCGTATGAATCTGAAATCAAACTGTTTGCCCATACGACTCATTTATGACTGAATAGAGATGACTAAGTCATGCAGTCTCCAAGGGACGAGATTCATTTCTCCTGTGAAAATTCTTCGAGCAATAATGGAGTCACCTTCGATGATGAATTTCTACTCTTGCCCGAGTTCATTGGCTAGTAGGATTCCTTGGCGAATAGCATTGAGTTCGGCCATGAGGCTCTTCTCTTCTTCAAAGAAGGAGGTGGGTGAGGAGAACTAGGATTTAGCTGCAATGAACCCGCCGGTGCTGTTTCTAGCTACAGCAGCTGCTGCTACTGAAGAGGATGCGACCGCTCCGTCTACATTAATTTTGACAAAGCCCTGCGGTGGGGGAATCCAAACTGTTTTGTCCGGTCCTTTGCGTATAGCTTCGATTTTCTCCATCCTTTCTTTGTATTTTCCTGCATATGCATCATTCATGCTCTTTGTGTTAGGATTATATACTAAAAGCATCACTTTTGTATTAACTTTATTTTCTTAAATTTTGAATGAGAATTATATTTTTCTTTCACTTTTCTAGTAGCCAAACACAGAAGGTATTCAAATGCAAATTAGGGTCAACTTGGTTTCCATTTAAAATGGAATAATTCTAGTTTCTACCTGCAACCTAGCCAAACCGACAAAAAATATATATTTGGTTTCTAACCTTTGTATGGTGAAACATATACGTCAAACACCATTTTTTGCCGTACTAAAGTCAAACATCCACGAGAGTGTATTACCATTTTAAATGAAAAACAAAGTAGCCCTTAGTTAGATTCAGATTATACAACGATCTACTACTCTTGTTTTGTTACCAATCTTCCAGAATTGGTTATAAAACTTGCAAGGAAAAGGGGTTTTGTGAGTGATAAATAAATACATAACAAACTTGGTATACACAATAGATGGAGCTCAATAATACAATTGAGATCCAAATTTATAAATTAAAAAAAATCTAGAATGGGTTAGATCTGTACTAGAATATAGAAAATGATCCGGCAACATAAAATAACCTTTGGTGGCAAAGGTTACAAAATCATGTGGTCAACAAATAATGTTAAATCTAGAATTGTTAGATTGTTAGATTATATTTGTAATGTAAATATGGCCCATAACCCATAAGCCCACATGTAGACACTATATATATTGTAACAAATCCTAGCAATGAGAACAAGGCATTATTATTTCCTACATGGTATCAGAGCCTCCAGAAAAACCCTAGCCGTCATATTCCCATACGCGCCCCCTACGCCGCCGATCCGGCCGACTGCTGCGCGCCCTACGCGCCCGATCCGACCGTGCGCCGACTTCGCGCCCTCCCGCGCCAGCCTCAACAGAATGGAAGGATTGAAAGAAAACATCGACATATTTTAAATGTCGCCAGGGCATTGAGATTTCAGGGTTCTCTTTCTGTGGATTATTGGAAGAATGTGTTCTGGGTGCATGTTATCTGATAAATAGAACACCTTCTAGTATCTTGCATTTTAAGTCTCCTTATGAATTTTTATATGGTTCGGCTCCCTCGTATGATCATCTACGTATTGTCTATACTATACGTATGATTTAAAATTCCGACATGATAAATTTGCTAGCAGGAGTAGAAAATGTATCTTTGTTGGGTATCCACTTGATAAAAAGGGATGGAAACTGTATGATTTGGAGACTGGTGAATTTTTTGTGTCCCGTGATGTAACTTTTTATGAAAAAGAATTTCCTGGGTGTGGCTCTGCTAGCGATATGTCTTCTACGACACGCCATACATCTGTTGAGGTGCCGGGAGACGATATAGAGACTTTTGGGATGGTGCCGGCTACGGTGGCTGAGGCCAGAGTGGTTGCTGGTGGCTCGGCACCGAGTAGCGAGGATGCACAGGTAGCTGCAGAAGTATTGATAGGAGAATCCGCTGGGGGTAATGCGGATACTATTGATGATACAGGGGATACAGTATTGCCAGAGGTGCCCGACGAGGTAGTATTGGAAAGAGGAATGAGAAAGAAATCACAGCCAGTGCGATTACAGGATTTTGTGACGAATGCTGTTCGAAGTAAAAGTCCCCCCCTTCACCACAGTTCATCTGTTCCTGTCACTTCCTCAGGTACTTCGTATCCTCTAACACAATTTCTAAGTTATGACATATTTACTGCTGGACACAGAGATTTTCTTGCAGCCATCACTGCAGGAGTTGAGCCTACTTCATATCGCCAGGCCTCGCGAGATTCAGGCTGGCGCGCGGCTATGCAAACTGAAATACAGGCTCTGGAAGATAATGGGACATGAAGTCTTGTCGATTTGCCTCCTGGGAAGAAAGCATTGGGAAGTCGATGGGTGTACAAAATCAAGTACAAATTCGACGGAAGTATTGAGCGCTTAAAAGCACGGCTGGTTGTGTTCGGTAATCATCAGGTTGAGGGGATCGACTATTCAGAGACATTTGTCCCGGTAGCTAAGATGCCTACAGTTCGGACGTTCTTGGCTGTTGCAGTTGTGAGAGGCTGGACTTTGCACCAGATGGATGTGCACAATGCTTTTCTTCATGGAGATCTGACAGAAGAAGTATATATGAAGTTGCCGCCAGGTTTTTCGCATAGTGAACCCAATAAAGTGTGTCGCCTGCGTAAGTCTCTATATGAATTGAAACAGACACCACGTTGTTGGTTTGCTAAGCTTGCTGCTTCTCTAATATCCTATGGATTTGTTCAATCTCATTCCGATTATTCCTTTTTCTCTCTTTTTAAAGGGACGGTAGAGTTGCATGTTCTGATCTATGTGGATGATATGATTGTGTCTGGTAATGACTCAGGTGCTTTAGATGCTTTCAAAAAGTACCTTAGTTCATGCTTTCACATGAAGGACCTTGGTGTGTTGAAGTACTTTCTTGGTATAGAGGTGGCTCAGAGTGCAGAAGGAATTTCCTTGTGTCAAAGGAAGTATGCTTTGGACATCATTTCAGAATGCGGCTTGATGGGGTCTCGACCTGCTGGTTTTCCCATGGAGCCCAATCACAAGCTGGCAGAATCGACTAGTCCAAAGATGGAGGATGCAGAGCCTTATCGGAGGCTGGTTGAGAGGTTGATTTATCTATCATTTACTCGTCCTGACTTAGCCTATGCTGTGCATATCTTGTCTCAATTCTTACAGGAGCCTCGACAAGATCATTGGCATGCTGCTTTGAGAGTTGTCAGATATCTCAAACATGCACCGGGACAGGGTATTCTTTTGAAAGCTGATTGTGATCTCCGTCTTTCTGGTTGGTGTGATTCCGACTGGGCAAGTTGTCCCTTGACTCGCCGTTCTGTTACGGGCTGGTTGGTGTTTCTGGGGGGGGGTCTCCTATTTCTTGGAAGACCAAGAAGCAACCAACTGTTTCCCGATCTTCCGCTGAAGCTGAATACCGATCTATTGCTGCGCTTGTTTGTGAGTTGAAATGGCTGAAGGAGTTATTGGTGTGTTTGGGCGTTCGACAGGAGTCTGCTATGTCGGTGTATTGTGACAGTCAGTCAGCCCTGCACCTGGCTCAGAACCCGGTATTTCATGAGCGCAGTAAGCATATTGAGGTGGATTTGCATTTTGTTCGCGATGCAATTAGAGATGGCACCGTAATAGCCTCGCATGTTCCTACTTCTACTCAACTGGCTGACATCTTCACTAAGCCCCTTGAAAAGCATGTGTTTGATTCTTTCCTTCCCAAGTTGGACATTTGTGACTTGCATGCTCCAACTTGAGGGGGGGGGGGGGGGAGGGGGGGGGGGGGGGGGGGGGGGAGGGGGGTGTTAGATTGTTAGATTATATTTGTAATATAAATATAGCCCATAACCCATAAGCCCACATGTAGACACTATATATATTGTAACAAATCCTAGCAATGAGAACAAGGCATTATTATTTCCTACAAGAATTTAGAAATTAAGTCTTCAAATTGAACCTTACTATTCTACAAAATGAGTTCTTACATTTTGAATGTGGAAATTCTCAGGCGCAATCTATAACTCATGTAATTGGAATGGAACCATCATGAAGCTCCAATTAAACCTTACTATTCTACAAAATGAGCTCCTACATTCTAAATCTAGAAATTGGGATGGACCTTAATATTGATGCAGTAGCCCCAACTACTGGGCACTCGCGTTGGCTAGTATATCCCGACAAGAAATTGTGTACAACATAAACGCAAAATATAAATAACTGAGCTTTACTAAATCTGTCACTACAAGGACCACCAGAGAATTATACAGTATCCATGATTGGAATAGTACATTGTCGATGATTAGAAGGGACTACAATCCAAAACATTTCACATTACATGAAAATGACATTTAGATTGAGAAAAAATGAGGTCGTCCAGGCCCGATATAGTTCATAGGTGCCCATCTTGAGGTACACAATTCACACTGTACAAAGAATGGAATGTGTCTGGAATCAATCAATTTGCTATTAATGTTCCTTCTTCAACTCACAGCTAACTGAAAATGCAACCAAGCAGAGGCAAGGAAAATGAGATGCAACTGACCTGCTAATGTCTGTTTAGTGTTGTGAAGCAACAGATGCATCTCTGATTCAGTTCTCATTTTTTGTTCTCTCACTTCACCTTCCTCATGAGAACTTCTGTTCGGAATTCGGCATCTGACTTGATGAAGCTCCACCAGAGGCATGTAAGGGGAAAAGTGGCGAGATGCCACGGCAAATGGGCATCAAAGTATCTATAGTGAGGAGGGAAATCGTAGATCTCCAGCAGCATAATGAGGGCCATTCCGAACACAACTGTCCATAGCTTGAAGCGTGAAGGATGATGAGTTAGCCCAGCCCAAATTGTCCACACAAGGACCTGATCCCCATGGTGACACAAACCATCATGTTCCATCCTGCCAGATTTTTGGAAATATACAATATTGATTAAAACCATTCATACCATACTTGAGCACTCTTTGTGCAATTATGGTGATTAACACATTATCCTGATAACATCGACATGACAGTAAAAACATACAACTTACATTACAATTGCTAAGTATAAAAAAAATAGTAGATCGACTTCAATATTTCTATGTTGTCCCCTGATATTAGCAATGTGGCCTCGTTTGGTTCGTGGAAAGGAATGGAAAGGAAATCAATTCCTTGATATTTCCTTTCCTTTGGGAAATTACAATTCCCATTGATTTCCTTTCCGATGTTTGGAAATGCCAAGGAATTTGGAAAGGAAAGTGAATACTTCAATTTCCTTTTCTCTTCAATTCCTTTGGCACCCAAACATAGGAAAGTAATCACTTTCCTTTCCCCAACCCCATGATTCTGCGAACCAATCAAGGAATTGATTCGCGCTACCATATGGCAAAACACCAAAACTATGATTAAAAGATTACGAATTTAAATGGTGGATGCAGTAAACTCACCATAGTCCAGCTCATAGAAGTTTAGATACAATATGTGCGTCGTCACAAAGGCTAAAATGGGAGCTGAAAACATAACCCTGGAAGCCTCATCTTTCACATTGAACGTCCGAAGTAATGACAGAATTAAGGAGTAGCCTAGTAAAGCCACAGCAGAGGAATAATCCAACTTCTCCGTCAAGTCAAAATCTATGTGTACACACAATATATAATCATCAGTATAAGAGGGTAGAATTCTTCAGCGTCTCCTATGCGTTTAAAATTTGTAAAAAAGAAGCAGCGATATATGACTTATGTCATACCTACTGTGGAATATAGCACTCCAAAACCAGGCGTTCATTGATAATAACGCATAGATATGCCACAAACCAGTAAATTCATAGTATGTCCTCTTACTCTGCGGTAACTTGTAAGATAATAGGAAGAAAAGATAACCAGCCATAAAATGTGCCAATAAATTGACTGCAGAGAAGGTGGCAGAGGCGGGTTCCTGAACAAGATCAACGTAATGTATGGGTAACCAAGTAGGGACAAAAGATAAAGTTAAGTAGACTACCTCAGTTGATTTCCAAAAGCAAATTACAAGGAAGCAAACCTGAAAGACAGAAACACGCTTGAAGGGCCATTTCCCGTGATACTTGACAGGATTGAGACCAAGTTTTTCCCTTTCATTCTCTTTTCATCATACAGTGGCAACGGCAGTCACTCCTGCAGTTTAATTGTTTCCAAGTACTGCAGGTAAAGAGGCTCTTGCATGAACTGTTTATAGGTAGATCATTGTATGAAAACTGGCAATGCTGCATGGAGATATCTCCAACGGGATCCTGTCTCCTCACATTACAGGTTCTGATATAATATCAAACAATGTCAGATCAAGATAATACAACAAAAAGGAAACAGCATATTAGTAGAAATAGGTTCTCTGTACAAATTTAAGGCCATACCCATTAAGAAGTCTGTGCCAATCGTCTTAGATAAGTAGAGCTTTAATCTAAATCAAGAACCCAAGTCCTTTTTCTTCATTCAGCTCAATCTATGGGCATTTCCAAAGTCAATATAGTAACAACAACTATCTTTTACCCTCTCTAGATATCTACTGTAGAATTCAGTAAGAGAGTGAATTGCTAATGACTACATTTTCAAGAGGGTTGGGTCTATGACGAAAAGACATAAAATTGGTGTCAAGTCCGTGTTGGACAGATGTCCGACGACATGAACAAAGACGCATGGAGAGGGAGGCCAGGTGGGGAACGTGTCCCACCTGGAATCTAGAAATCCTTAATATAATAGGTAAGTGCCCCTACCTAAAAAAGACCAAAATTCAACCTTAATTGATATAAAAAAAAAGATTGATTCTGATTGCAACCTTTTTGCAGCTCAGCTTTTTTTGTTAATCGCAATAATTTTAGGAAGATATTTATCTCTATATCTTGATTCCTATTTATTGGTGGTCTCTTGAAGTCTTTTCTGCTTGTTTGTAGTATCGTATGCGTCAAAGTCCCTTCTCCAACCCCCATATTTTTCTTGAGTTGTGTGTTATTCTTCAAATTCTTCGTCTTCTTCAAGATAATAATCAGATCATATTGGTACCATGATGTATATATCTAGCGGCTGTTTGCTCATATCGCAGAAGATGGTGATGCTGTGGTGGTTTTGGTTGATGGCGTAGAAGATAAGGAGATGGGTGTATGATGATGGGTAAGACAATTAGAAGATGGTGGTGGATGATGACGAGGGTACGGGTTTAGTATTGGTCTCTCACGAATTTGGCACCAACATGTAGGGTGGATATTCATGTTGACAGCGGATCATAAGCACGTCTCTCATGAATTTAGCACCGACATGTAGGGTGGATATTCATGTTGACAACAGGCATAAGCACTCTATCTACACTTTTGTGGATGTTTCTCTTGATCCCTTACCATCTTCTGATGAAAGAAAGCTTGGAGTGATGCTGATGTGTACCTTCAATATAAAAAAAATCCATGACCGTCTTTCTCTTATATTTTTAATATCACGTAAGCGACCATTGTTCCGACAAGAAATCTTAATTGGTGGTTATCGGCTGTGTAATTAGGCGATAAACCGTTTAATCAAAATTTCCATGTGATCTTGTTATTGTAACTAATTGACAGAGTAAACGATTAACAAATAACCAGCCATGAAAGCACATAATGAAAAAAAAAACCTCAATAACGTAAACTAACTGGAACACAAACTATATGATTCGAGTAAAGATTGCTTGAAATAAAAAGCAACTTCCATAACTTTAACTATTTGCACAAGCCTTATCTTATTATCATTTAAACATGCATTTACTTCATCTTCCTCCTATCGGATTATCGTGTTAACTCTCTTTCTGCTATAAATCAAAATGTAGCACTTGAAACTTCTGCCAGTGTGGATGCTCTAACATGTAAAGCTTTGGCATTTCATATCGGCCATAGACATGTCTAATATCACCAAAGGTTTTCTCAGTAATCACTGCACGAATCTAACACTCTATTGCGTGTCCATGACTTCTAACAAGGACTAAACCAAAATGCTAAGCGCACAAAAATCTAAATATTGTTGGCCCAAAAAATGGACTAGGAAGCACTCAACGAGAGGAGGGAGAGAAAGCTTCTGGATTGTGATACATTTATTAAGCATGAAGTGATGCTTTATATAGGAAGATACAATGGTGCTCGTATGTAGCTGAGCTACTGAGCTTTAGGCTCCTAAATAATAGGTCAAGACAAAATACTAGGGAATTACAAGGAAGAATGGGTTAGAGAAAAGAATGCGCAACAAGATTAATTCAACAATTCACCCCCTAAGCCTGTTGTACGACATTCACCTCTACAACACCAACCTTCTGTCTCATTGAGATGAACTTCACTCGCCCGAGCGCCTTGGTAAGGATGTCCGCGAGTTGTCCTTCAGTGTTGATGTACTCGATCTCAACCTTCCCTCTCTTGACGCACTCCCGAATGAAATGATACCTTGTATCAATATGTTTGCTTCGGTCATGGAAAATGGGGTTCTTGCTGAGGGAGATGGCGGACTTGTTGTCTACCTTGAGCACGACGTTGCCGACCTCCTCGTTCTTCAAGTCACCAAGGAGATTTGCAAGCCAAATGCCTTGGCATGCTGCCGTTGTCGCGGCAATGTACTCGGCCTCGCAGGAGGACAATGCTACGACCTTCTGCTTCTGAGATTGCCAGCTAATAATGCTACGGTCGAGGAAGAATAGCACGCCAGTGGTGCTCTTGCAAGTGTCGATGTCACTTGCCATGTCGCTGTAGTCGATCAGCCGTGGTTCCTCCACCTTCTTTTCTTAGCGACAGCCAAAGTGACGTGTGCCGGCGACGTAGCGGAGGATGCGCTTGACAGCAGCAAGGTGTTCGGTGGTTGGGTTCTCTATGAAGCGACTCACGTAGCCCACCGCGTATGAGATGTCTGGGCGCGTATGCACCAGGTACCAGAGGCTCCCGACGATGCTCCTGTAGTATGTGGTGTCGGTCGGAGGGGCTGAGCTCACCTTGCATAGCTTAAACCTCGGTTCCATGGAGATGTGGCATGGGTTGCAGTCCAGCATGCCACTCTTCTCCAAGATGTTGCGCACATATGCCTCTTGATTGAAGGTGATGAAGCTATTGGACTGCTGCACTTTAATGCCGAGGTAGAAAGTAAGCAATCCCAAGTCACTCATTTTGAACAAGGCCTTTATTTCCTCCTTGAACCTGGCAATCTCCTATGGGTCCGTCCCGGTGATTATGAGATCGTCAACGTATACTCCCACAAGTAGGCGAGCTGAACCTTTGCCGCGTGCATACACAACGTGTTCCTGTGCACTTCGGCGGAAACCAAGTGACAGTAGGCAACTGTCAAGCTTGGTGTTCCAAGCCCTTGGTACTTGCCGCAGCCCGTACAGTGCCTTGTCAAGTTTCAGCACTTTGTGCTCCTGGCCTTCAACAACGAAGCCGGGAGTGCACTGCCCACCCCTCATGCGCGGCGAGTGCGATCAACAAGCGGACGGACTCGAGACGAGCAACTGGTGCGAACACTTCCGCGAAGTCCATTCCTTGCCTTTGCACATAGCTTTTCGCCACGAGCCGCGCCTTGTGCTTGAGGACGGCGCCATGCTCGTCCTTCTTGAGCTTGTAGACCCACTTCAAACCGATCGGACGGTAGCCGGGTGGGAGGTCGATGAGGCGCCAAGTACAGTTCTCCTCAATGGAGCTCATCTCCTCGAGCATTGCTTGGCACCAACATTGGTATTTCTCGGCTTCAAAGAAAGTAGCAGGTTCCTCGTCAAGCATGAGGAGCAGCTCGTCGGCATCGAGCTCGTGTACGGTGGTCGTGTCATGCAAGTTTGCCAAGGTCCTGAACCTGTGTAGCTCGTCGTCATCGACGTCGAGCATGGTCGAGACGTTGGTGGGTGGCGAGACGAATTCTACCCACCTTGAGCCACCGAGTTGGATGTTTCTGCTCCGGACGCCGGCGTCAACGGCCGTGGACTGGGTGCTACTGGTGTTGATGGCTCGCTACCCCCGTGCATCGACGTGCCTACGTGTTCAACATGTGGTATGGAAATCATAGTATACTCAACGGTAAATGTCTCACCTACGTTGTCTTGTACGCCCCAGTCTTACTTGGCTTCCTCGTCAAAGACAACGTCACGCATGACGTGCAAGCGCTTACCGGCGGGGTCGTACACCCGGTACGCCTTGGTGCCGAGCTCGTAGCCGATGAAGACCATGTACTTGTTGCGATCTTCTAGCTTTTGTAAGTTCGGCTTGGCCACCTTTACATGTGCGACACAACCGAAGGTGCGGAGGAAGTGCACGCTTGGCTTGTGTCCGTGACACGCCTCGTACGGTGTCCTGCCGTCGACGCTCCGTGTCGGTGAGCAGTTGAGGATGAAGACGGCCGTCGTGACCGCCTCGCCCCAAAACTCTCCGGGCATATCCTTTGCCTTCAGAAGGCTGCACGCCATCGCGACGACCGTCGTTCTGCTGCGGTGAGTACGGCGCCGTGAGGTGCCGGTTGATGCCGCGGCCCACGCAATACTCGCCAAATGCTACGGATGTGAACTCGCCCCCACGATCAGTACGGAGCGTGCGCAGTTTGCGCCCGACCTCCACCTCAGCGAGGGACAGAAAGTGTTTGATGGCTGCCGGCGCTTCATCCTTCAAACCCAGTAGCGTCAACCACATGTAGCGGTTGAAATCGTTGACGAGGAGCAAGAAGTAGTGCTCGCCACCGGGTGTCGCCGGTATGATCGGCCCGCAAAGATCACCGTGCACGAGGTCTAGCAAGTTGTCGGTGCGGTACTTGGCCTCCTGCGAAAATGGCGCGCGCCGCTGCTTTCCGGCAAGGCAACTATCGCAAATATGATCGACGTGGTCGATCTGTGGTAGCCCGTGCACCATGTTGCGGCGAGCTAACTTCCGGAATGCTTCGAAGTTTAGGTGGCCGAACCGTGCATGCCACCGCCATGCATCATCATTGAGTCGTGTTGCTAAACACATTGGTTGTGCAATATCAAGGGATAGAATATACAGTCGATTTCGGACACGTTTTACCTTCTAAAGGAGGCGTCGCTGACGATCGCGAATCGGGAGCACGCTGCCTTCGATCAAGACTTGGCAGTCGTTCTCATCGAGCTGCCGAAGGCTGATGATATTGTTTCGTAGCTTCGGAATGAAGTAGACGCTGGTGAGGGCGCGATGCTCGCCGTTCTTGCATTTGAACATCACCGTACCACGCCCTCGGATGTCGACGACGGACCCGTCACCAAACTTAATGGAGCCCGTGACCCCGATGTCCAGCTCGATGAAGACCTCCTTGCAGCCCTTCATGTGGTTGTTGGCGCCGGTGTCGAGGTACCACGCTTCACCGTGGTGGTCGTCCTCGCGGCCCAGATGCACCTGAGCGTGTAACTCGTCGAGCACGACGTTGTTGGTCGCGTCTACGGAGGTCTCGGCAAGCGTGCACTCCTGCGCCATTAGCAGTGGGCTCATTGTCGTCGGCTTGCGTCAGATAGGCATGCTCATCGCGCTTTGGCTTGCGGCAGTCCTTTGCCCAGTGGTCGTAGATGCAACAATTGTGGCACTTTCTCGTATTGCCATGCGTGCCGGCGGACGCGTTGCCGTTGTTCGTGTTGCCGCGACACGGCCTCTTTACCTGCCGCGTCCGCGACCACTGCTTCTGCTGCCGTCGGAGGAGGCCTCGCCTTGCTTCTTCTGCTTAGTGTGAGCGAGCCACTCCTCTTCGAAGATGAGAAGGCGGCTACCCGTGCTGCCAGAGTCGTCGTCGAGATAATACCGCTCATCGATGGCTAGAAGTCGACCGGTAAGCTCTTCAATGGACAACGTCTTGAGATCCATAAGGGTCTCAATGGAGATGGCGACTTGTGTGTACCTAGGCGGAACAACACGAAGAGACTTTTTAACTACCTTCTCGTCGTCCATTTCGTCACCGAGTATTTGCAGGTCGTTGACGAGTCCCGTGAGCCGCATCGCGAAGTCCTCGACGGAGTCGCCGTCCTTGAACTTGATTGATTCGAAGTCGGCGCATAATTTATGCGTTTTGGCCTCGTGCACGCGCTCGACCCCCATCCGCATCACCTTTATAGCTTCCCATGCTTCCTTGGCAATATCTTTCACTGCCAATGTCCACAGCATCTCCGGCGGCACGGCTCGGAGTATGACGGACAGGGCCATCGTATCGTCGCGGTAGTCGGCGACCCCAGGTTCGATCGCCTCCCACAGGCCTTGTGCCTGCATGTTGACTCTCATTAAGATAGCCCAATCCGCATAGTTGGTCCGTGTCAGCATGGGGTACTTGAAAGCGAAGTGGGTCTCCTTCATCGGTGTCGACATCGTGGTGTCTTGCTTTGACGGCAATGCCATATGGCTCTGATACCAAGTGTTGGCCCAGAAAATGGACTAGGAAGCACTCAACGAGAGGAGGGAGAGAAAGCTTCTGGATTGTAATACATTTATTAAGCATGAATTGATGCTTTATATAGGAAGATACAATGGTGCTCGTATGTAGCTAAGCTACTGAGAAGGCTCCTAAATAATAGGTCAAGGCAAAATACTAGGGAATTACAAGGAAGAATGGGTTAGAGGGAAGAATGGGCAACAGGATTACTTCAACAAATATTTTATATAAAAGAACAACAACTCTCATCCACATCTCTCGATAAGTTGCGGGGACACGAATTCTGGAGTGTCCAGCCTGCGTCCGAGACGACACGGACACGGCACCTATTTTCAAGTGCCCCGTGCTTCCTAGGTTTCTCTCGTCCTATCTAGAAAGTCGAATCAATTGGTAAGTCCCAGCTCCCTACTATATTCTTACACCAAGAAAAATTAGAACGGATCAAAGGAACAGATGTGGGGGTCGGTCAGTACTGACAGAGCGGATCGGCATCGCCGGCGCCGGCGTCGAGCGAGGCCAGGAGGAACCCGAAGAACACTAGGAGGGAGAGCCATCCGCTTGTCTTCATCGCAAATAACGAAGAAGTGAGGGTCCTAATAGGGGTGCAACTCGGGCGGGTTGGGTCGGGTTTGAGGTCAACCCGAACCCAACCCGATGAATTATAAGTCTAGTCCGAGCCCAAGTCCGACCCGACCTCGGGTTCAACATATGAAACCCAAGACCAAGCCCAGAGGATCGGATTGGGCTCGGGTTGTGTCGGGTTTATCGGGCTCTAATATAATATTTGAAATAATTTTACTCAAAAATAATATTAAACACATAATCAAATAGCAATCAAGCCTTGATCATTACAAAATACAAACTGAATAAGATTTAGGATAAGAAGTTGAGATGTTTGGGTGAAATTTTTTAGGATTTAAACTTTTTATTTAAGAAGTATGAAACAATATGTATATAAATTATATGTAAGTCGGGTTTCGGGTTATTCGGGTAACCCGATACATGAACCCGAGTCCAACCCAATTTTTGATCGGGTTCAAATATTTTAACCCAAACCCGAGCCCGAATCCGAATATCTTCAACCATAACCCAACCCATTAGCGGGTTTAGCCCGCCCGAGTTGCACCCCTAGGTCCTAACCGAAAAAAATGGCTACTCTTGATAAATATTAGTACCATATAAGCCCTTATATTATGGCTAATTCTAAGGACTCTTGGTTCACGGATTTAAGGAACCAAGAAAGCAAAATTGTTTCTTTTTTTTATTTGGTAGCCACAAACTTGAAAATCAATTTTCTGACAAAAAAATGGCAAAAATATGGTTCCACTCAAGACCCATGTGATTGATTTTCCCTCCACCTTTTCCAACATTTATTACAAAAGTTGTGACAAAAGTAACCATGTGTCATTGCTTACTTTACCATTAATGTTATTTTTTATAATATTATTTTTATTTTAAAAGGTAAGGATATTATTGGAACATTGTTATATTTTGCTTTCCTTTCATAGATAGTTTTCTTGTTTTACCAAACAACGGAAAGAAAATGTAACAGGAATCATACTTTCCCATTCCCATGGAAAATACAAGGAAATTCATTTCCATTTCGTGAACCAAACGAGGCCTAAGGGCACATCACATTTTGCTAGTGATTATCCCAATTTTTTTTTCCAAATATTTACAAATTTGCCACTCATTTTCTTTGCTTGGGACTAGTCCACACATGAGTATAAATACCAACAATTCTTTTGTTACTCTCTTCTCTCTCTTCTCTTCTCTTCTCCCTCTTCTCTTCTCCCTCTCTTGCTCTCTTCTTTCCCAAAAATCTCTAGGTCACATAAGTAATGCTCAAAATAATTTCATAAAATAGGTTAGAACAAATTTAAGGTTCATGAATTGTAACGCCCCAGAACCAGAATACCGGAGAGCGGGGGCATACATAGCCAGCTACGTATAATGAAATGGAATCCACCTCACTATACGGTCACGGCTGTCTAGATATATGAGGGTTTAACTACAATCCATCAGTCTCCTATGGTCATGAACAAGCCTATTGTCTCAATCTCAAGTAAGTAATAACAACTACAAGATGTCAGAACATCAAATATACAATAGTAAGGCGTCCCATACATTACATATTTGGATGATCATAAAACTAGTCCTACAAAATGTCAAGACTAGCAAGAGTTTCAATCATACATGATCGACCCTAGGATTTGTCAATCATGTTACAGCCCGTAGGCAGACAGTAAATAGAGGTGCAATCGAGCTAACACGTGCTCGCCGGCTAAATGCCTCAAAAGATTAATTTTACAATGGAGTGAGAGAACAAAAGAAACCCACTCGTTGTCAGGGTTACGCCTGGTGGTTACCATCTGGCTGGAAGGTAGGTAGATCCTCTAGAACTGCTCCGATATCTGGCCATACAAAACCAGCTGGGTCAGACCCCAGAAAGAGCAAGTGCCACAAAGGAGGCTTCACTTAGAAACTAAACCAGCATATCATAAATGAATATTAAAGATAATTAAAAGATACTGACAATAACCGAGAGAACAATAATAAATTGAGCACGAGGAAACCATTCAGGTAGCCAGACTGCAACCCTTAAACCAAACAAGGATCGGGGTTGCAACCCTTCACCTGAATAGAAACCACCCTCAATTACAGTTGGTAAGGTAATAAGACAATAAACGAAGAGAGGACACAGAACTGCTCCGGGAGCCAGGTTACAACCCTTAAACCAAACAAGGACCGATGTTGTAACCCTTTGCCTGAACAGAACTGGACCCCTGATCTTTATTATTAAGGCCAGTATAAATAATCATGCTATTGAAGTAAGGTAAAACATGACGAGCATGACATGGGGTGCAATAAGACAATAAACGAAGAGAGGACACAGAACTGCTCCGGGAGCCAGGTTACAACCCTTAAACCAAACAAGGACCGGAGTTGTAACCCTTCGCCTGAACAGAACTGGCCCCCTGATCATTATTGTTAAGGCAAGCATAAGTAATCATGTCATGTCGTAATCGCGTACATGATCAGGACGAGACAAGGCTGGGCTAGACTCCATTCAATCATTCACGGCCAAGCAAGGAGTGCGGCTTGATACTTTAACTAACTAGGGTTATCACAGGCCTAGTTACTAGCAAGATGCAATAAGATTATTCCAACAGCCACAAGCCCTGCAGACCATCCAGGTTATCCAGGTCGAATGTCCGTTCATGAAAGGTGCAACACATGACTGTGTGCTGGAATTGTGCCCTACTCGTCGGTAGGCTACAAGTCCACTTAGTGCGTCCATATAACGGGATTGCCTGTAGCTGGAAAATCTCTTCATGACTAATAGATTTTCTAGTTATTAGCCTTAGTCAATTTCAGTAGGTACCCCTGACCGTGGTATTCAGGGATCCCTATCCTAGACATGATGTAAGACAATACTGGTTTATTTGTACAAGCACAATCGTCCACGGTGTCTAGGTCAATCATTTTTGTCACGACATGCCAGCCGTCGCAACAACCTTCGAGATATATATCATGTCATGTTCACTGTCAGGAGTGCGCCACGACGGACCACTATCATGTCATTCTATTTGCCAAAAGTGTACCACAACGGGTCACCATCGTGTCAGGGAACATATTTAAAACTAACAAGTACAAGCATCTCTGTAGCTCTAAGTAACAAAAGAGGGTGCAAGGGCAGCAGCAGAGTCATACGGCACAGGGAGCAGGGCGCATGCGGCTGGGAATCAAAAGATGTTCATGTGGCAGAATGAGAGAGGGCGCATACGGCTCGGTATTGCAGGCTCATGCGGCTCTGTGCCATGCGACCATATGCGGCAAGTGAGGATAAGACCTATGCGGCTGGGAAGGAGCGGGCTTATGCGGCTGAAGAGGATGGGTCCTTATAATGCGGCCAAGAAGGACGCAAATATATGCGACTGGAAATCAATAAGACCATGCGGCTAAGTGAGGCCAATGCCTTATGCGGCAGCGGGGAGACGGGTTATATGCGGCTAGGGGCTATTGAGTTCATGCGGCTGCGGGAGGCGGAGCCATGCGGCCGAAGGTGCTGGTATTCATGCGGCCAAGGACCAAGGACAGTTTATGCGGCTCGGATCGGGCAAAGCCATGCGGCTGAGAAGTTCAAGCCTATGCGGCATAGAAGTGCCATGCGGCTAGGGAGACTTGTCGCATGAAAATTCATGCGGTCAAGTACTACTCTTCTTCTCCACTTGTCCGAGAAGAAGAGCCATGAAATCCATGGCTTCAAAGCTTCCTAAATCCTTCATCCGAGGTCAGAATCCTGATTTCTATATGTTAAAATGGGGCAGAATAAAATTCTCTACAACATGGAACCATCAAAACTATATAATAATAAGATTAAATAGATCAAAACCCAAGAAATCCGAGAGTACATTTAAACTTAGATCTACACAAATTGAACCATGGAATTTAGAAATGCTAAATATTAAAGTGTGTTAGAATCTCGTGAGGAAGAGAATGGAACAATAAAAACTGAGTTCCTCCATGAAGCAAGCTACACTTGCCTAAGCCCTCTCTCTGGTAGGTGAAGAGAGTAATGGTGAAGAAGGAGAAGTAATTGAAGAAGAAGTAAATGAAGAGAGAGAGAAAGGACTGGGGTTAATAAATGGTGAGGTGGTGGTAGGTAGGGGTTTTCCCTTTGGTCTCATGATGAACCCAAACAACCCAAGCCGAACCAAGCCAAACCAAACAAGCCAAACCAAGCCAAGATAAATCAAGAAATGAAATGCCAAGATAACCAAGCAGGAAGACAGGCAATACGAGTCAAGATACGTACACATATACCAAAATACGTAATACGAACCACGATCATTACAACTCTACCTACCTTAAAAGAATTCCGTCCTCAGAATTTAATCAAGATGCTAGAGAAACAAGGACAAGTTATACCAATCACAGGCAAGCTATAACAAGGCAATCAATCAAGCAATCATTCACTCAAACAAGGAACTGAGAGCATAAGGCATAAGAAGGACATTCTACCTTACGAGTCAAACAGGTCGGGATATCGCGATCGGATATCTTCCTCACGCTCCCATGTTGATGACCCCAAGCAACACGGACTAAACTAATATCTTGTTCTTGAGTATCTTCTCTCTCCGGTCCAATATAGACATGGGCCTCTCCTCATACGAAAGGTTGGTACCAACAACCAATTCCGAATGATCCAGGATATGGCTCGGGTCCGGAATATACCGTCGTAGTTGGGATACATGGAACACGTCATGCACCTCAAGTAACGACGGCAGAAGAGCGAGATGATAGGATACATCTCCTACTCGCTCCAGAATATCAAACGGCCCTATATACCTAGGACTAAGCTTTCCCCGCACGCCGAAACGAATGACGTCACGGTTAGGCGAAATCCTCAGGAATACATGGTCGCCGACAGAAAACTCAAGAGGGCGCCGATGAGAATCGGCCCATTGACGCTGGCGAACTTGGGCAACTCGAAGATGATCTCTGACCCTCCTGACCACCTCAACGGTCTGAGCAATCATTTCTAGACCGAGCATCTGTCTTTCTCCGACATCGCCCCATGCTAGCAGGGATCGATACTTCCTGCATACAGTGCTTCGAACGACGCCATCTGGATACTAGCCTGGAAACTGTTGTTGTACGAGAACTCCACCAGGTACAGGTGATCCTTCCACGAACTACCGAAGTCGAGCGTACAAGATCTCAACATATCTTCCAAGGTTTGTATGGTACGCTCTGACTGACCATCAGTCTGCGGGTGATAAGCTGAGCTGAACTGGAGGTGAGTTCCCAAACTCTCTTGCAGGCTACGCCAAAAATGCGACGTAAATATAGAATCTATGTCCGAGGTGATGCTGACTGGTACACCGTAAAGTCTGTCGATCTGCCTGAGATACATCTCTGCTAGCTGAGCCGTCGACTGACCAACTCTGAACGGAAGAAAGTGAGCCACCTTCGTGAGCCTGTCTATAATGACCCAGATAGCATCTCTACCGGCCGGGAACCTAGGTAATCCAGTCATAAAATCTATGGTTATATGCTCCCACTTCTATTCTGGAATTGGCAAGGGCTGAAGAAGTCCAGCCAGCCTCTAATGTTCAGCTTTAACTTGTTGGCAAACCAAACATCGAGAGACAAACTGGGCTATCTCCCTCTTCATGCCATTCCACCAAAAGTGCTGACGGATATCACGGTACATCTTCGTACCGTCGGGATGAACCGAATACTGAGAACTGTGAGCTTCTGCCATGATCTCCTGTCTGATATCACCACTGGGTACACAAAGACGCTTACCATGTCGAAGTGTACCATCTTCATGGATGCATAACTCTGGTCTTCGTCCTGCCTCACATTCTGTTCTAAGCCGCTGAAGCTTAGAATCTGCTGGCTGCGCCATTCGGATCCTCTCGACGATAGTGGACTGAACTTGTATACTGGCCATCAATGCCACACTGGTAGGAAGGACAACTTCTATACCCATCTTCTGAAGATCTGATAACAGCTCAGGTTGTGCTGTTAGAAAATAAACTCCGGGATCTCCCGCTCAATGCATCTGCAACGATGTTGGCCTTCCCAGGGTGATACTGCAAGTTGACATCATAATCCACAAGTAGCTCTAGCCACCTTCTCTGACGCATGTTAAGATCCTTCTGAGTGAACACATACTTCAGGCTCTTTGTTGGCCCATTGGTCATATGGTCAACCTAATTTTAATAATTGATCAAAACTCTGTCTGGATATACGAAGCTTGTTGGGACATCTCAGCTTCTTGGACATAAGCAAGATTGGATATTCACTCCGTTCAAGACTGAAGATCTGTTTGCCTACTTGAGTCTGTACTTCCTATGCAATATAATTTTTCACTTTATTTGAGTCTAGGAATACATTGTACACCGAGTCGTACTGGCAAATAGGCTATCCCCAAATTAGTTCAAAATGTTTTTAAAATGACCTATCAAAATGTTTACAAAAAGGTTTTCAAAAAGGTTTTCAAAAATCACAAAAAATCTATTTTAAAACCCTAACCTAACCCTGACAGAACTCGGCCAGAGTTCGTCCAGAGTTCGGCCAGAGTTCGGTTGGTGGCCGTTTGATTTTTGAATTCTCTGGAACTTGGTCCTCCTGCAGTTGCGGATTTGACCGAGATTTGCTCATCGAGTTCTGTCCGAATTCTGCCCGAATTCTGACAGAGTTCTCCCTTTGGAATTCCTATAAATAGAGATGGATTTCGATCATTTCAATTCACTCATTCACTTTCAATCTTCTCTCTATCTAAAAAGCTTTCTGCATTCCAAAGAGTTTTCTAGAGCTTTCATTTTCAGATCCCAAGCCAGTTACAATCCTCTAGTCGATTTGCCAGTGCGGTACGGTCTAGAAGTTTCTGAGAGATTGTAATCAAAAGGCTTGATTGAAGAATACCTCTTCACATCTGAAGTTGGACGAGTTCTTCGTATCAAAGCTCGCGTTGTAGAAGTTGCAAGGACTTCGTAAGAAAACTTGCGGTTTTTCCTATAGTGGATTCAACTGGTAGCAAGAGTTCTACCGACTGGATTAGTCCTCAACAGAGGGATACCAGTATACATCGCTGTCTTTGCGTTTGCTTTCTGAACTCTGCCTTTACATTATTTCAACTGTGATTATATACTGTGATTGTGTTGCTAATATTTTTTAATTAGCATTATTCCGCTGCCAACTCTATTCACCCCCCCTCTAGAGTAGTACGCTTTACTATATCGTTCCTACAATTGGTATCAGAGCGGGTGTTACAGGTAAAGTGAGGTAACAGTGCTATTATTTATTTATTATTTATTAGATCACAGCACATCATATGGCTACTATGAAATTCACAAGTGAAGGTCAGGCCACAAACAGACCCCCTCTGTTTGATGGTACTAACTACACTTATTGGAAAACACGGATGAGTTTCTTCTTGAAATCTCTTGATTTTGACTTATGGGCTATTGTTCTTGATGGCTATCAGAAGCCACCTTGTATAAATGTCGAGGGAGTTTTGGTTGAAAAACCCCAAAGCAGTTATACAGAGGAAGAAAAGAAAAAGGCCAGTCTTGACGCACGTGCCATTAATGCTCTTTTTTGTGCCTTAGACAGAACAGAATTTAACAGGGTATCTACATGCACAACGGCAAATGGTGTGTGGAAGCTTCTCGAAGTTACACATGAAGGCACGACTCAAGTCAAGGAGTCAAAAGTCAGCAGACTTACTCAAGAGTACGAGGCGTTCAAAATGAAGCCAAATGAAACAGTCACACAAATGTTCGAGAGGTTCTTGGATATTGTAAACCCTTTGTCCTCCTTAGGCAAAGATTACAGTAACCACGAAAAGATTCGCAAACTCCTGCGAGCTCTCACCAAGAACTGGATTCCAAAGGCTACAGCTATCATTGAAGGAAACGACCTCACCACAATGTCACTTGAAGTACTCATGGGTAAACTACTCACTCATGAACTGGAGCTACAAGATTTTGAAGAGCCTGCTCCAAAGGAGAAGACTATCGCCCTCAAGGCTCAGCACAGAAAAGCTGCTGAAGATGACTCAGACAGTAGTGGATCTGACGCTGAAGATCAAGCTCTCCTAGCAAGGAAGTTCAAAAGATTCATGAGATATGAGAAGAGAGTCAAAGAGAACAACAGCAACAACTGGTATCAAGAAGATGCTGTCTGCTATGGCTGTAAGAAGAAGGGACACATGAAGAAGGACTGTCCCATCAACTTATCATCGAGCAAGAAGAACAACATGTATGAAAAAGGCAACCTGAAAAGATCAACGTCTCGAAAATATGCCAACACCAGCATATGGCATGAGAGTGAAGCTAGCGACTCAGAAGATGAACATTCAGAGGACGCTGCAAACATCTGCTTCATGGCAATCGATCAGGTACCTACTGAACCTGTAGAAACATATGATGACTTCACCTTTGAGCAATTAGGAGATGCCTTCAGTGACCTGATGCTTGACTACAGGAAACTGCGTAGTAAATATCAGACCGCTAAGAAGGTACTCAAAGAGTACAAAGAAGAAATAGGAAGACTTACCGACCTACTAGCTGAGGTTAGAGCTAATGTTAGTGAGTCTGGTGAGCTTTCCTCTATAAAGCTCTTATTACACGAGACTAAACAGTTATCCGAAGAGAAAGACAAGATTATAGACCAATTGAGAGAAGATCTTTCTAGAGAAAAGAAAAGTCTTCAATCTGCACAAATCAGAATGGAATCACTCACTTCTGATTATACTAAGTTATATGACACTTCCAAAAGGTTGAAAATTAGGTTAGGAAAACAGCCTGAGCCTGCTGCTTCCTATCCTAACACGTGTCACTTACCGAGAATTCGGAACATTCCCAAGCCAAACACTGTCAGACCAAACCATATAAAACCATTACCCCAAAAGGTTAAGCCCAAACATGATCATAGGTATGCATTCTTCTATACTAGAAAACCCAAACCTACCAACCATACACACCACTCAGCTTTCAACACTCGACATGCACAATGTTATTATTGTGGCCTCATTGGTCATATATCATCTGCATGTAGAATGAGAAAGCTTATAGATTTAAATGTTTATGCTTGGATACCTAAAGCTAACAATTCAGGACCCTGCAAGAAATGGGTACCAAAGGTTTCATCTGCAAACTGTTTTGTAGGTGGAACACCCTTCACATGCTAGAAGCAAATGGATCCTCGACAGCGGTTGCTCACGGCATATGACCGGTGACGCTACCCTATTTGCAACACTGTCGAAGAAGAAGAAGGAAGGTTATGTTTCCTTCGGTAATAATTTAAAAGGGTATATTATTGGTATCGGTGATGTTGGTAAGTCTCCCTATCCCGTGATTAAAGATGTCTGTCTGGTTACCGAGTTGAAACATAATCTGCTCAGCATAAGTCATCTAGCTGATCATGGTTATGGTATCGATTTTGGCAAAGACAAATGTACTATAGTTGATAGCTCAACTGGTAGTACTATCTTTGAAGGAATCAGGGAAGACAATATATATGTTTTCTATCTGCTGGAAGAAGCTAACATTTCAGGTAGATGCTTAATGGTCAAAAGTGATGAGAGTCATCTATGGCACATGAGACTCGGTCATGCAAACATGGATACAATTTCAAGATTATCCACAAAGAAGTTAGTACGCAGTTTACCAGACATAACATTCAAGAAGGATTCGATATGCAGCCAATGTGAAAAGAACAAGGCTACCAGATCCACATTCAAGTCTGTAAACGCAGTATGTACTACTAGACATCTACAATTGCTACACATGGATTTATTCGGTCCTAGCAGAGTTGCTAGCCTCGGAGGTAAATTATATGTATTTGTTATTGTAGATGATTTTTCTAGATACACGTGGGTATATTTCTTGACACGCAAGAATGACGTATTATCCGAATTTGTCGCCTTTTGCAAGAAAGTACAAAATGAAAAAGGTTACATGATCACTCGAATTAGAAGTGATAATGAAGACGAATTCGAGAATGCTGATTTCGAGCAATTTTGTGACACACACGGTTTCATACACGAGTTCTCCTGCCCTAGAACTCCACAACAAAATGGAGTTGTGGAACGTAAGAACAGAACTCTAACCGAAATGGCCAGAGTGATGTTAAATCAATTTAGCCTACCCAAATACTTCTGGGCTGAAGCTGTCAATACAGCTTGCTTTGTGCTCAATAGAGTTCTAATTCGACCCAAATCGAAGAAGACTCCATTTGAGTTATGGTTTGATAGAATTCCTTCAGTTTCATACTTTAAGATTTTTGGCTGTAAGTGCTTTATTCTTAATACTAAAGACAACTTGGGAAAGTTTGACGAAAAGGCCGATGAAGGTATATTTCTAGGTTATGCGGCCAAGAGCAAAGGGTACAGAGTCTTCAACAAACGTACCATGATCATCGAAGAATCAATCAACGTCACTTTTGATGAAATGAACCAAATGACTCTCGATGACAGTGATGAAGATCTGCCTACATCAAGTTCAACATCAACTGAACCTGAACCAAGCTCTGCACTAGCTGAACCCCCTAGAGGAGATCCAGGAACCAGCTACCTACAGAGTCTACCGAAGAGGTTAAAATTCACAGCTGATCATCCACAAGATTTGGTAATTGGTGACATTACCAAAGGAGTAAGTACTCGATCATCCAGTAGAGATATTGTTTCTAGTGTTGCATTTATTTCACAGCTAGAACCTAAATCTATTGATGAAACATGTAGTGATAGTTTCTGTATAGATGCCATGCAAGAGGAATTGAACCAATTCGAACGGAATCAAGTTTGGGAACTTGTTCCCAAGCCTATTGATCATCCGGTCATTGGCACCCGTTGGATATTCCGAAACAAACTAAATGAGGATGGTTTAGTAACTCGTAACAAGGCTCGACTCGTAGCTCAAGGATACAATCAAGAAGAGGGTATCGACTACGATGAGACTTATGCCCCAGTTGCGAGATTAGAATCCATTCGAATGTTATGTGCATTTGCATGTTTTCATGATTTCAAACTTTTTCAAATGGATGTAAAAAGTGCTTTTTTAAATGGTTTTATAAAAGAAGAAGTTTTTGTAGCACAACCTCCGGGTTTCACGGATTTCAAAAATCCTGACCATGTTTTCAAGTTGAAGAAAGCCTTATATGGTTTGAAACAAGCCCCTCGTGCTTGGTATGACCGTCTAAGCTCTTTTCTACTTGACAACGGTTTTCAAAAGGAAAGGTTGACACTACACTATTTATTAAATCTTTTAATGGCAAGCTCTTTTAATTCAAATCTATGTTGATGATATCATATTTGGATCTACTGATGAATCTCTTTGTCAAGAATTTTCTAAGTGTATGCAGAATGAGTTTGAGATGAGCATGATGGGAGAGCTGAAGTTCTTTCTCGGATTGCAAATCAAACAAACCGACAATGGGACGTTCATTAATCAAGCCAAGTACACAAAAGATTTGCTAAAGAAGTTCGATCTGGACAATGTCAAACCTATTGGCACTCCGATGGCAACTTCAACAAAGCTTGATTCTGACGAACAAGGCAAGCCAGTCGACACACGTAAGTATCGAGGTATGATTGGTAGTTTACTTTACTTAACTGCTAGTCGTCCAGATATAATGTTTAGTGTTTGCCTGTGTGCACGTTTTCAAGCTAACCCAAAGGAATCACATCTGACCGCAGTTAAGCGTATCTTCCGATACCTTAAGGGCACTTCTTCTGTCGGCTTGTGGTATCCTAAAACTAAATCCTTTGACCTTATTGGTTATTCGGATACAGATTTTTCTGGATGCAAGGTTGATAGAAAAAGTACTAGCGGTACATGTCATTTCTTAGGCAAGGCTCTAGTCTCTTGGTTTAGTAAAAAGCAAAATTCTGTAGCCTTATCAACAACAGAGGCTGAGTATATCGCCGCAGGACGTTGTTGCGCTCAGATTTTGTGGATGAAACAAACCCTAGAAGACTTTAATTTATTTTTCACACATATTCCCATTTTCTGTGATAACACGAGCACCATTAATTTGACTAAGAATCCTGTATGTCATTCTCGTACTAAACATATCGAGATTAGACATCATTTTCTTAGAGATCATCATCAAAATGGAGATATAAACCTTGTGTACATAGATACTGAAAATCAATTAGCTGACATCTTCACTAAACCTCTAGCGAAAGATCGTTTCAATTATTTACGTCGAGAATTAGGAATTTTGGACGTCAATAATATTAATTAATTTTATTTTATGATTATATATCATTATGCAAAAACTGTGTTAGAGACAAGCTAATAAAGAGTCTGTCTGTCACCACAACTACGGTTGAAGCGAAGCGGTACTTAAGAGTTCTCCGGTGAACCTCCGCCAGCTGGGACAGTACTCCTACAGCTAATCTGAGACAGTCACTGTATAATGATATTTAATTCATAAAATATTATTAATTATGTTATTTGAATGCTAAAATAACTAATCTTTGAATTAAATATTTGCAACGAGTCAATGAAAAAGAAGTAGCAAAAATCAACCTGAAAGAACCCTAGGCGACTTCGGCCAGAACTCTGACCGAATTCGGCCCGAGTTCGGTTGAGGGTGTATGTGTATATATACAAAACCCGAGAGCTTCTTCTCTTCCATTGCTTCCAAACTTTCAAACAGCAGCTCCAGCCGCCCGAAACTCCTCCAAACCCTAGGTATTCACCAACCCATTGCTCCCTATCTACTTGGTGAAATCCTTCTAAATTTTGGAATCGTGCGGAGATCGTTCTTCTCTACAACATATCCAATTTTCGTGAGGTATAACTCCCTCTCTCTCCACCTTTCAAATTAGTGCTTTTTATTTCAATGGCACCTAGATTTAATCCGTCTAAGAGGAAGAAGACCACTCCTAGTGAGGAAGGGTCCTCTTCGAATCCTCACACGGATTTTTTGTTTTTGCCGGTCCAAAAGAGCGACGGCGCTTTCGATGGGTTCTTCTTTCAAACCCTCGATCAAGCTTTATTATGGTACGGTGACTTTTCCACCCGATCCATATGTAGCGGCGCTCCGGTTAAATGGACGGTATTCCCTGATCATCGTCACTTATTTGAGGCATTAGGGTTACACTTACTTGTTAAACTGTGCTTCCCAATTGCTACTAATGCCATTAGATTGTTCAATTGCAATCTCGTAGTTAACACTTTTGACGTGAGCACACGTGTTGGAGGCATAGACATTGAGTTCAATGATGTCCTCCTAGCGGAGATTCTTGGTATTCCCAATGAAGGTGAACCGCTAGTTGATATCACGGAATTCGATTTCCCCGAAGGCACTACACTCACGAGTTTCAAAACGGAACTCTGTGCACCTGACAGAGTACGTTCTGAAAAGTTCAAGGCTAACAACCTGAACTTGTTTAACTACGAATTGCATCGCATCATCTACTCTACTCTTCTTCCAAAATCCACTTCCAAGGATGATGTGACTTCGCTTGAGCTGTCCGCCATGTACCATATTCTTAAGGGGATTCCTTTTTCCGCCCCTAAGACTATTATTCAGATGATGGGACGTTGTCGTGCTAGAGATCAAAATCTCTCTTACGCGATGATTCTCCCTCGTATCTTTCAGCGATTCGAGATCGATCTATCGACTTGTACTCAGGACTCTGAGCCCAAGTTACTCCAGCTTTCTCGTCGTAGCCGGACTGCTTCAGCTCCACCTCCTGCTCCTCCTACTGCACCATCTTCACCACATCAGCCGTATGCCATGACTTTTGAGGGCATACATCAGTATTTTTCAGCTTTGCACGTCTCGATGACAGACATGGCTCGCGAACGTGAGTTCCGCGATGTCACCCGTTATCAGGCGATGGCAAACTCCTTGGCTGATCTTCGATTCGCTCAGACTGGTTATTCAGCCGGTTCCATCCCTCGAGATCCAGCTTTTTCGGGTTACCGCTGTGAGGATGCGGCTGTTCATGCCTACTTCCAGCCAGGTAACGCCTATGACTGGTATCGTGCACCTCGAGATTACGTTGGTGAGTTCTATGCTGGCGCCCCTACTCATCCTACTGGTGCTGGTACTTCTGGTGCTGGCCACGCTGCTGATGATATTGATGAGGATAGTGATGATGAGATCTGATTTGATTATTAGTGATATTCTATTGTATACTTGGAAATGCTCCGACATTCCAAGTTTTTATCATTTACTTTTTATCAGTACTTTATAGTTTGCTATCAGTACTTTTTATCTTCATGGATATGTTTATGATGTTTTATTTATGACATCTCAGTTTATTTCAGCATTTTGTTTAAGCACTATCTCTTTATACTGCTTCTCCATTTTAAACTGCCTGTGAAATAGCATGCCTGAGATTTTTTTTATGTTTTTGAAGCAATACATGCCTGTGATGATAATTTGTAGAAACATTACATGCCTGTGATGCTATATCTCTAATTCTTATACTATATTTGTTTTATTTGTTTTCTCGCTATTTGTTACTTATGCATTGATTGCAGGGGAGTCTTCTGCATTTACTGCGGGGGAGCCTTCTCTTGTGCAATTATTTTACTAAGTGACAAAGGGGGAGAAAAATTAAAAATGATCTAACATTTTTTTTGAGTTAAATACAGGTTATGAACAATTTCTACTTTTTGATATTTTTGAACAAGCGTGAACAAGCTTAATGTTATATCATTCATAGTTTGTCAATTATCAAAATGGGGGAGATTGTTGGCCCATTGGTCATATGGTCAACCTGATTTTAATAATTGATCAAAACTCTGTCTGGATATACGAAGCTTGTTGGGACATCTCAGCTTCTTGGACATAAGCAAGATTGGATATTCACTCCGTTCAAGACTGAAGATCTGTTTGCCTACTTGAGTCTGTACTTCCTATGCAATGTAATTTTTTACTTTATTTGAGTCTAGGAATACATTGTACACCGAGTCGTACTGACAAATAGGCTATCCCCAAATTAGTTCAAAATGTTTTTAAAATGACCTATCAAAATGTTTACAAAAAGGTTTTCAAAAAGGTTTTCAAAAATCACCAAAAATCTATTTTAAAACCTTAACCTAACCCTGACAGAACTCGGCCAGAGTTCGGCCAGAGTTCGGTTGGTGGCCGTTTGATTTTTGAATTCTCTGGAACTTGGTCCTCCTGCAGTTGCGGATTTGACCGAGATTTGCTCATCGAGTTCTACCCGAATTCTGCCCGAATTCTGACAGAGTTCTCCTTTTGGAATTCCTATAAATAGAGATGGATTTCGATCATTTCAATTCACTCATTCACTTTCAATCTTCTCTCTATCTAAAAAGCTTTCTACATTCCAAAGAGTTTTCTAGAGCTTTCATTTTCAGATCCCAAGCCAGTTACAATCCTCTAGTCGATTTGCCAGTACGGTACGGTCTAGAAGTTTCTGAGAGATTGTAATCAGAAGGCTTGATTGAAGAATACCTCTTCACATCTGAAGTTGGACGAGTTCTTCGTATCAAAGCTCGCGTTGTAGAAGTTGCAAGGACTTCGTAAGAAAACTTGCGGTTTTTCCTATAGTGGATTCAACTGGTAGCAAGAGTTCTACCGACTGGATTAGTCCTCAACAGAGGGATACCAGTATACATCGCTGTCTTTGCGTTTGCTTTCTGAACTCTGCCTTTACATTATTTCAACTGTGATTATATACTGTGATTGTGTTGCTAACATTTTTTAATTAGCATTATTCCACTGCCAACTCTATTCACCCCCCCTCTAGAGTATTACGCTTTACTATATCGTTCCTACACTCTTGTGGTCGATAAAAATCTCCACCCGATCTCCATACAGGTAGTACCTCCACAGCTTAAGTGCAAACACTACCACGGCCAGTTCCAAGTCATGGATTGGGTAATTCTTCTCATGATCACGAAGTTGTCGTGACGCATAAGCTATTACATTCCCATGCTGTATCATAACACATCCTAAGCCTCTGCCTGAAGCGTCACAATACACTAAGAATCCTCTGGTCCTATCTGGAAGCGTGAGAATAGGAGCCGTCATTAATCCTCGCTTCAAGTTCTCAAAAGATTCCTGGCACTCGGCTGTCCAAGCAAACTCCACATCCTTGCGGGTCAACTAGGTTAATGGCGCTGAAATCTGAGCAAAGTCTGAAATAAATTGCCGGTAGTAGCCGGTCAATCCAAGAAAACTGCGAACTTATGCAACTGTTCTAGGCACTGGCCACGTATCAATGGCCACGATCTTCTGGGGATCTACTTCCACTCCTCCTCTGGTGATGATATGACCCAAGTATGAAATACGATCGAGCCAGAACTCATATTTACTAAACTTGGCATACAACTGGTGCTCTCTGAGAATCTGGAGTACAACTATGAGATGCTGCTCATGCTCTGCCTCATTTTTGATGTAGATAGGATGTCGTCTAGGAACATAATTACGAACTGATCCAAATAAGGCATGAAGATGCGATTCATGAGGTCCATGAATACGGCCGGCATAATGGTTGCTCCAAATGGCATCATAAGAAATTCTCAATACCCATACCGGGATCTGAAAGCTGTCTTCGGGATGTCATGCTCTCTGACTCTGATCTGATGATATCCTGACTGCAAGTCGATCTTCAAGAATACTGCTGCCCCCTTGAGTTGATCAAACAAGTCATCTATCCTCGAAAGAGGGTATCTGTTCTTGATTGTCACTAAGTTCAAGGTACGATAGTCAACATATAATCTGGACGTACCATCCTTCTTTTTCACAAGAAGCATCGGGGCTCCCCTAGGCGATCCACTAGCACGAATGAATCCCTTGGTCCTGAGTTCTTCAATCATCTTGTACAATATCTCTAACTCTGACGGCGCCATCCTGTAGACTCCCTCTGACACTGGGGCTGTCCCTAGGATCAAGTCGATAGTGAACTCGATCTCTCGCTCCGGCGACATACCTGGAAGCTCTTCTGGGAAAACATCTAGAAATTCCTCAACTATCCGGGGTAAGTGCACTGCTGCTACTGCCATCCGTAATACTGGAGGAGAAGGTTCAACTTCGCCTCGGGAAAAGGAAAACTTCGGCTCGCCTGGGATGCTAAAAACAACCCTGCAAATATGGCAGTCTATCCTAGCATACTGGTCTCTCAACCAATCCATCCCTAAGACCACATCATAGTCGGCCATCGAGAATTCTATCAATCTAGCGGGAAACTCCCTACCGCTAACTACGATCCGACACGAGGAAAACACCCTATCTACTCCCACAAGTCCGTTACCAGTAAGTATATTAAGCTTTACTGATAATGACTCTGGCTCCAGTCCTATCCGTGTCGCGGATCGTGCAGACATAAATGAGTGCGAGGCACCAGAGTCAAATAATACTGAAGCTGGAAAGGAGTTGACGAGAATAGTACCTGCCACTACCTCTCCTGGTGCTAATCCTTCCTCTCCCATAGTCAAAGCCAACACTTGACCATGTCCTCTGGGTGCGGGTCCCCTCTGCTGAAAATTCCTCTGCCTGCTCTGGATTAGGGTGTGGACTTAGGAAAACTGCTGCGATCTCTGCTGCTGGAATGCCTGGGCCTGCGTCGGTAATGGCCCCAGGAATGGGTACTGCTGCTGCTGCTGGACTGGTGCTGGTCCTCTAACTGAAGGACTAGAGAATGCTGATGAAGATGAACTCCCCTTGTTCGGACAGTTCCCAACCCTGTGGTTCGGGGCACCACAAACCAAGCACAAACCCTGTGCTCTGCGACACTCTGATACTACATGTCCTGGCTTCCCGCAGTGTGAACATCCCACTGCGGAAGAGTGCTTCTGCTTCTGCTGCTGAGGGTGCAACGGGGCTGAATGTTGAACCGACGTCATCGAGGCCGCCCGCCTCGGAGCTCCAATGGTCAAGGCCCTAGCTGCCGGGGCTGGTGCTGAAGACTGATTCATCTGACTGTGGGATCGCTTCCGACCTCCGGTCCTATATACGATCCTCTGGGAGGTATACTCATGCCTCCTTGCTGCTCTTAACACTGCATCAAAAGTCAGATGCTCAAACTGCTCTACTACCAATAAAATCTCTAGATGGAGCCCCTGTTGTAACCGCTAGGCTCTATCGAACTCGGTCGCTACCAAGGTGGGAGCAAACCGACTAAGTCTCGAAAACTCGGCCGCATATCCGTCGACCGTCCTGCCATATGTTTCAGATTGGTGAACCTCGTCTGTAGATCATACCGAGCTAAGCATCGAAATACTCGGTCTGGAATTTCTCTCTGAATACTGCCCAAGCAATAGGTGCCACTAATCCAACGGCCTGCGCTACCCACCAGCTGCGGGCAAGATCCTATAACTGCAGGTGCACCACGGCCACCTTCTCATCTTCTGGAGTCCTGGCTGCTTCTAGAATCACCTCTGTGTCCTGAAGCCAAGCGTCTGCGGCAATAGCATCTTCACTGCCGTTGAAGAATGGAGGGTTCAAGCGCTTGAAGCTGTTGGCCGCGCTGTTACCCTGATGACCTCCTCTGGTCAGAGCATCTGTCACTGCCTGGTGCAAGGCATCTCCTCGACGATCCTGAGAAACTAACAATGACCTGATGAGACCCTCCAAAGTGCCATCATCAGGTTCTGCAGGCTGGACGGGCTGAACTGGTGGCTCTCCTCCAGTAGGCATGACTCTGGAGGCTACTCCTGAATGCTGGGCTTGATCTCCTGGTTGCTGCTGGTCCACAGGTGGTGCTCCGCCTTGCCGATCGGTAGTACCAGGAACAATGTCGCTGAAGAAGATGACATAGGGAACAATAAGGAAGTACCAGGACAGATCAAAGATACAAGCATGTGATCAGGTCAAGATTTCAGGGATTTAAAAGAAACGAGCAGAAATCAAGGGCGAGCACTGATTGAGATATCTATTCGGCAAACCCTCACATATATTGATTTACAAGACCTGCATGGGCCACCACTTAAACCATGTAACGCCCCAGAACCAGAATACTGGAGAGCGGGGGCATACATAGCCAGCTACGTATAATGAAATGGAATCCACCTCACTATACGGTCACGACTGTCTAGATATATGAGGGTTTAACTACAATCCATTAGTCTCATATGGTCATGAACAAGCCTATTGTCTCAATCTCAAGTAAGTAATAGCAGTTACAAGATGTCAAAACATCAAATATACAATAGTAAGGCGTCCCATACATTACATATTTGGATGATCATGAAGCTAGTCGTACAAAATGTCAAGACTAGCAAGAGTTTCAGTCATACATTATCGACCCTAGGATTTGTCAATAATGTTACAGCCCGTAGGCAGACAGTAAATAGAGGTACAATCGAGCTAACACGTGCTCGCCGGCTAAACGCCTCAAAAGATTAATTTTACAATGGAGTGAGAGAACAAAAGAAACCCACTCATTGCCAGGGTTACGCCTGGTGGTTACCATCTGGCTGGAAGGTAAGTAGATCCTCTAGAGCTGCTCCGATATCTGGCTATACAAATCAGCTGGGTCAGACCCCAGAAAGAGCAAGTGCCACAAAGGAGGCTTCACTTAGGAACTAAACCAGCATATCATAAATGAATATTAAAGATAATTAAAAGATACTGACAATAACCGAGATAACAATAATAAATTGAGCACGAGAAAACCATTCAGGTAGCCAGACTGCAACCCTTAAACCAAACAAGGACCGGGGTTGCAACCCTTCACCTGAATAGAAACCCGCCTCAATTACAGTTGGTAAGGTAATAAGACAATAAACGAAGAGAGGACACAGAACTGCTCCAGGAGCCAGGTTACAACCCTTAAACCAAACAAGGACCGGGGTTGTAATCCTTCGCTTGAACAGAACTGGACCCCTGATCTTTATTGTTAAGGCCAGTATAAATAATCGTGCTATTGAAGTAAGGTAAAACATGACGAGCATGGCATGGGGCGCAATAAGACAATAAACGAAGAGAGGACACAGAACTGCTCCGGGAGCCAGGTTACAACCCTTAAACCAAAAAATGACCGGGGTTGTAACCCTTCGCCTGAACAGAACTAGCCCCCTGATCATTATTGTTAAGGCAAGCATAAGTAATCATATCATGTCGTAATCATGTACAGGATCAGGACGAGACAAGGCTGGGCTAGACTCCATTCAATCATTCACGGCCAAGCAAGGAGTGCGGCTTGATACTTTAACTAACTAGGGTTATCACAGGCCTAGTTACTAGCAAGATGCAATGAGATTATTCCAACAGCCACAAGCCCTGCAGACCATCCAGGTTATCCAGGTCGAATGTCCGTTCATGAAAGGTGCAACACATGACTGTGTGCTGGAATTGTGCCCTACTCGTCGGTAGGCTACAAGTCCACTTAGTGCGCCCAGATAACAGGATTGCCTGTAGCTGGAAAATCTCTTCATGACTACTGGATTTTCTAGTTATTAGCCTTAGTCAATTTCAGTAGGTACCCCTGACCGTGGTATTCAGGGATCCTTATCCTAGACATGATGCAAGACAATACTGGTTTATTTGTACAAGCACAATCGTCCACGGTGTCCAAGTTAATTATTCTTGTCATGACATGCCAGCCGTCGCAACAACCTTCGAGATATATATCATGTCATGTTCACTGTCAGGAGTGCGCCACGACGGTCCACTATCATATCATGCCATTTGCCAAAAGTGGACCACAATGGGTCACCATCGTGTCAGGGAACATATTTAAAATTAACAAGTACAAGCATCTCTGTAGCTCTAAGTAACAAAAGAGGGTACAAGGGCAGCAGGAGAGTCATGCGGCACAGGGAGCAGGGTACATGCGGCTGGAAATCAAGAGATGTTCATGCGGCAGAATGAGAGAGGGCGCATGCGGCTCGGTATTGCAGGCTCATGCGGCTCTGTGCTATGCGACCATATGCGGCAAGTGAGGATAAGACCTATGCGGCTGGGAAGGTGCGGGCTTATGCGGCTGAAGAGGATGGGTCCTTATGCGGCCAAGAAGGACGCAAACATATGTGGCTGGGAATCAATAAGGCCATGCGGCTAAGTGAGGCTAATGCCTTATGCGGCAGCGGAAAGACGGGTTATATGCGGCTAGGGGCTATTGAGTTCATGCGGCTGCGGGAGGCGGAGCCATGCTGCCGAAGGTGCTGGTGTTCATGCGGCCAAGGACCAAGGACAGCTTATGCGGCTCGGATCGGGAAGAGCCATGCGGCTGAGAAGTTCAAGCCTATGCGGCACAGAAGTGCCATGCGGCTAGGGAGACTTGCCGCATGAAAATTCATGCGGTCAAGTACTGCTCTTCTTCTCCACTTGTCCGAGAAGAAGAGCCATGAAATCCATGGCTTCAAAGCTTCCTAAATCCTTCATTCGATGTCAGAATCCAGACTTCCATAGGTCAAAATGGGACAGAATGAAATTCTCTACAACATGAAACCATCAAAACTAGATAATAACAAGGTTAAATAGATCAAAACCCAAGAAATCCGAGAGTACAATTAAACTTAGATCTACACAAATTGAACCATGGAATTTAGAAATGCTAAATATTAAAGTGTGTTAGAATCTCGTGAGGAAGAGAATGGAACAATAAAAACTGAGTTCCTCCGTGAAGCAAGCTGCACTTGCCTAAGCCCTCTCTCTGGTAGGTGAAGAGAGTAATGGTGAAGAAGGAGAAGTAATTGAAGAAGAAGTAAATGAAGAGAGAGAGAAAGGAGTGGGGTTAATAAATGGTGAGGGTGGTGGTAGGTAGGGGTTTTCCCTTTGGTCTCATGATGAACCCAAGCAACCCAAGCCGAACCAAGCCAAACCAAACAAGCCAAACCAAGCCAAGATAAACCAAGAAATGAAATGCCAAGATAACCAAGCAGGGAGACAGGCAATACGAGTCAAGATACGTACACGTATACCAAAATACGTAATACGAACCACGGTCATTACATGAATGTATCTTTCGAACAGAATAAATTAATTTTTTGCATCAAATTCTAACCCTAAAATCATTGGTTTTGGCCTACAGTCGGCCACGAAAACGACAGGACTGCATACAGTCTTGCAGTCCTACAAAACAGTGAGACTGCATTAAGTCTTGCAGTCCTGCAATACGACATGACTGCATGCAGTTTTGCAGTCCTGCAATACAGTAGGACTATGGGACTGCTTTCAGTCCATATTATCAGTCACAAAATAGGAAGGACTGCATGAATGTATGTCGTCCTAATATTAACCAGAACTGCAGGACTGCAATACTGCAATACTGCATGCAGTCCTACTCTATTGCAGGACTGCAATACTGCATGCAGTCCTACTCTATTGCAAGACTGCATGCAGTCCTGTCATTTTCGTGGCCGACTGTAGGCCAAAACCAATTATTCTATGGTTAGGGTTTGATGCAAAAAATTGATTAGTCGTGTTCGAAAGGTACATACATGAACCCTAAATTTGTTCTAACCTATTTTATCATACTATTTTGAGCATTACTTATGTGACCTAGAAATTTTTTGGGGAATGGAGAAGGAATTTAGGGTTTAGGGAGATTTTTTGGGGGGGATTTTTGGGGGAAATTGTGATGAGGGCTTGGGCTTGGGTACCATTGATTAGATTTGAAGGAATGTAGAAGAAATTTAGGGTTCAAGAATTTTGGGAGTGGAGTTATAGAGAAGAGAAAAGGGTTTTAGGGTTTGAAAATTTAGAAGATAGAGAAAGGAAATGATAAAATGAAGTGGGAGAAAGGGTTAGGGGAGGGGGGGAGTGGGTGGGCTAGTCCCAAGTAAAATTCGGGCTGTCCCCAATAAAAGTTCCACTTTCATGGACTATCCCTTACTAGGGGATAGCCCCTAGCAAAAAGTGATGTGCCTTTAGAATTAGCCTATACTATTTGGACGATGACTTGACTTCTCCACGTAAGTGTATCATGTCAGACTTGACCAAGAACTCGGGGCCTGGTTTTGTTAGAGAATTACTATAGACACTACAAAAAATTTTAATAGAAAATATTATAATTTTGATAGTCCTATAACTCCTAAAATTTTGTTACACAACGTTAAAAATTTAACAGTCCTAAAACAAAATAAAAAATAGACAATTTATCAAAATTTTGATATTAGAATATAGAACTTCTGTACATATTAAAGACCACCAAATTTGGACAGCAGAAAAATATTTTATTTTTTTTCTACAGGACTACCAAAATTTTGGTACATAGACTTTTGACATTCTAAAATATAGCAAGAACTACCAAAATTTTGATAGTTCTGTACAAATCCAGGACTGCCAAAATTATAATACCCTCTATCAAAAGATATAGCGCCTCTCCTAATCCCTCTATTGTTATTGTTGTCTATTTTCAAATACGAGCTTATAGAGAAAAAGAAAAGAAAAGAAATTATCTTATGTTACCAAATAATTTTTAGGCCACAGCATCCGCCTCGACAATCTCTAGCCGGCCAACATAGAACTAAAATGTAAAAAAAATGATTCCTATATGAATTTAATTATGAGATACAGAAACAAAGCTGGACTACATCTTAAATCAATTTAAGATTAGGAAGCACATTTAAATAAGCGTATGAAGAAACATTGTATATTCTCGTTGTTCCGTTCATCTGTTGCACCATGCCAGCCCCTTTTACTTTCTACTTGGCCAGGTATCACAGGAGAATCTCAAGAAGCCGGAAAAAATAATTTTACCAAGATTTCTCACAAATCTTAGAAATATTCCACAAGAAAACTAGCAACTATTCGTTAAATTGGTGCACTGACCTGATACACAATGTAACAAGAAGGTTCAAAACTTGATTTCAAGGTGCAATAACTTCCTCAAACTAATATGAAAATTATAAGAATATCGTACGCGTACCACTCTGCATGCGCATTATTGCTTACAACATATCAACAATATGAAAAATTTATAAGAGCAAAAGCTGCGCTTAATAATAATCATCTGGCAATGTAGTTTCTTGTCGTCCACTATTCACTTGTACACAGTCGAAGAGCATGTTCTGCTTCTTTCAAGAACAAGGCTGTGAGTAGCTTCTGTCCTCTTCTGTAAACAATACTTGCCCACTTGTTTCTCGTCATCAGGATTTCTTCACTCAGCTCCGGTCTTCTACTGCAGGTAATAGAGAACATAAATATTTTACATAAAACGAGTTATATAAAAGAGGCACCATATCCTGATAGACGCACAAGTTACATAAAAGAGTTGCAGAGGCACCATATGGTTGCAATCAAGAATGTAAATAATATCCTGATAGAGGCACAAGTTGCATTCACGGTTATGCACGTTTGCTAAGTAGCTTAGAATCTCGAAGTGGTTCCATATTTGTACTCTGTCTATGTTGGGCACATACCGGACATGACAAGGGAACTCCAAGGAATATGGTTACATGCCAAATCAGTGGTGTTAATATCACGTCTGACATTCTGCTGTATTGCATTTATATCCATGCAGACAATGTGTTGAAAGTTGGATCAACTTAATGGACTTAATTAATTAATGTTGTGGAGAGTATTTCTAATGTTTTTTTCGATGTGGGACTAAAACTAAGAGTGAAACTAGCAAGGCTCTAGTCCATACAAGAAATGAGACTAATTTCTGCTGAGCAAGCTGGAGCTTACATGAGGTGAGCTCCAAATTTGGACAAGTGAAGATAAAGTTGGTGAGACGAGACCTTGGTGAGAATGTCTGCAATCTATGACGCATCAGAAACATGCTGGAGCTGAATCTCACGAAGCTTGACCTGTGACCTTCTTCCAATTAAATGGCAATCAATCTCAATATGTTTGGTGTGTTCATGGAAAACTAGATTTGCATCAATATGAATAGTGACTTCGTTATCATAATACAGAACCGCGGGAAAGAAAACAGCAACACCAAGATCTGTAAATAAACTCTTCAACCATGTCAACTCGAAAATCACATGGGCTACCGAATGATACTTAGCTTCGACAGAGGATCTAGCAACGACAATCTACTTCTTACTCCGCCAAGTCACAATGTTACCTCCAAAATAAATACAGAAGTCACTAGATCATCAACTGAAACCACATAATCAGCATCGACATAAACATTAAGGCAGAGTGAAAAGGAAGGCCTATAAATGAGTCCATGGCCAAGAGATCCCTTCAGAGAGTGAAGAATACGCTCAACAGCTTGAAAATGAAATTCCCGAGAAGAGTGCATATCCAGACTTTAGATTTTGAGACCTGAGAAACTCTAAAAATGGTGCCCTCAAAACTTAATGTTCATATTATTATTTTTCCATGGACGATGTATTACAAAATTCAAAGAAATAAAACAATAAATATAATATAATATCCAAAATAATATATGCCATAATAAAATTATAATAAAAATGAAGATGTTCCAAACCAAAAAATAAAAATATTAATGTACCAGACAAATAAATAAAAATAAAGCTAACAATATTTAAATTCAAGAAGTGAAACAATAAATAATATAATATCCAAAATAATATATGCCATAATCAAATTCTAATAAAAATGAAGATGTTCCAAACTAAAAAAATAAAAATATTAATGTACCACACAAATAAATAAATAGAAAGCTAACAATATTTAAATTCAAGAAATAAAACAATAAATATAATATAATATCCAAAATAATATATGTCATAATCAAATTCTAATAAAAATGAAGATATTCCAAACCAAAAAAATAAAAATATTAATGTACCAGACAAATAAATAAAAAGAAAGGCTAACAATGTTTTGGGTAATTTATACGATAATAATAAAAAGGAAAAGAAAATATTGCAACTTGTTCTCTTATTCAGTTACCTCCAAGAGGACCAAGAAACACACACACAAAGGAGATTGACAACGACGAATGGGTAGAGAAGATTGAGACGGAAAAAAATTGACAACGACAGGTAGAGAAGATTGAGACGGAAAAAATTGACGACGACGGAAGAGTAGAGGAGATTGAGAGCGCCAGACTGTTAGAGCGAAAGAAGAGGGATATAATTTTAACAGCGATCGCACCAATTTTCTGTATTATGATAAACCGACTTGTCTCTTGGTATTATAGTATATGACATTTAGATATCCTATAACAAATTTATTTGTACGACTAAAATGATTAGAACGAGTTTGATTGGCTCTTGTTCATAATTGGACTAACATACATTAAATAATATATAAAAAATTTGGTGTCCTCTAAAATTTTGGGCCTAAAACGACCGCCTCATGTGCCTCATATTAAGCCCGGACATGACGAATGGGTAGAGAAGATTGAGACGGAAAAAATTGACAACGACGGGTAGAGAAGATTGAGACGGAAAAAATTGACAACGACGGAAGAGTAGAGGAGATTAAGAGCGCCAGACTGTTAGAACGAAAGAAGGGAGATATGATTTTAACAGTGACCGCACCAATTTTCTGTATTATGATAAACCGACTTGTCTCTTGGTATTATAGTATATGACATTTAGATATCCTATAAAAATTTATTTGTACGACTAAAATGATTAGAACGAGTTTGATAGGCTCTTGCTCATAATTGGACTAACATACATTAAATAATATATAAAAAATTTGGTGTCCTCTAAAATTTTGGGCCTGAAACAACCGCCTCATGTGCCTCATATTAAGCCAGGACATGACGAGTAACAATCAAGTATATCAACTTCCCAACAAGACACGATAGTAATCAAGATTGGACAACAACAAATTGAAAGCACACCCAAGAGAGGATAACTTTAGATTGACATCCATATGATTATCAACTGGCTTATACCTCAAATAGCCAACATCATGCAAAATGTTTATACAATACTTCCGCTGAGATACGATAAGAGAATCATCATGTGTAGCAAACTCACTTTCCAAGAAAAAGACCGAAACATTGGTTTGAAAAATGAAAAAAAAATATCAAAGAAATCCCGACAATATCATCACCAATAATAAGAATATCATCAACACAAAGCAAGAGAATCAATGTGAACTGCTGTCGACGATGGGTAAATAAAGAGAAGTCAATGGTACTCCAAGTAAAATCAATCGTCTGAACTACTTTGACTAAATTTGTCAAACTAGGCACAAGGAGATTACTTAAGACCATAAATAGACTTACGTAACTAACACAACCAGGTCACATAACCAAGAGGTTGTTGCATATACACAATCTCAACTATATCACCATTGAAAAAGACATTCTTGATATCCATATGATGTAATGGCCAGCGTACGTGTACGGATAAAGAAATCAACACAAGATCAATATTAAGCTTAGCAATTGGACAATATGCCTCCTTATAATCAATCTCATATTGGTGAGTAAATAATCAATCTCATATTGCTGAGTAAATATTCGTACAACAAGATGTGCCTTCAAGTGCTCAACAAAACCATCTAGATTATGCTTAACAGTGCAACTAATACGAGAATGACCGCAGCTAATACGAGAATGACCAGGTCGTAGAGGAACCGATCTGAAGTACCATTATCCCAAAGGGCTTGCATCTCTTCATCTATGGCAGGTTGTCACCTCAGATATTGAAGGACCTCTTATAGAGATGAAGGTGTAGATATAGAAGAAAGAGAACAAGCAAATTTGCCCAGGTAAAAAGCTAAACGATGATAAGAAACAAAATAACAAATAAGATGCATAATGCAAGTACGTCGCTTCTTACGAAGAGCACTGAAAAGATCATCCATAACATGCACATCATCAGTAGGAAAAAATAGTCTTGTAGTACCTAGCCATGGGTAGGTGTGGTGACGATGGTGCAGCGGAACAAGCGGGTGATGTTGGAGATGGTGTTGGTGATGCATGGGGAATAGTTGGCCTATCGACAAAAACGTTCGTATAGTAGTGGTGGCTCTCGTAGTAGTGGGTAAAGGGGGGTGGGGATAGAAAGATTGAGTCTTAAGAAATATAACATTAGCCGAATAACAAGCTTATGATCAGAAAGGAAATAACAATCACAACCCTTCTAAGTAGAATAAAGCCCCACAAAGAAAAACTTGGTAACACGTTGAGCAAACTTAACAACAGTCGGTCCAAGATGGTGGAAAAAAACATAGACAACCTAATACCCATGGGACTACCGGGAAGGGTTCCTTATTAGAAAGAAGTATGGAGAAAGAAGATTTGTAATCCAGAATCCCAGTGGGCATATGGTTAAAAGATATGGTAAGCAATACCAACTGCAACGTTCCAATACACCTTAAGCTGAATGTTGCAGAGTATAAAGCAAGAGGACTAATGAATGATGTTATGAGATGCACAAGTATCTTAAAAGTTCTTGCTAATGTATTCACGAACATTATCGGTGCGAATGATTTTAAACATAGTAGAAAACTGTGTACAAATCTGAGAAATAAAAGTGCAAAATACTTGGCAGAATTTTGAAATTATGACCAAGTGCACTTGTGGTCTTATAACGCCCCCAAGTGTCATGAGTGCACCAAAGAAAACCGAGCATCACTTTTAGAAAAGACACAAAAATGTAAAGCGAGTTTCTTTGTCAAAAATAGATGCCTCACAAGAGAACTATGAGGAGAAATCAGGAAACACTTTCGGAACAATAAATGTCAAAGAGGTAGTTTAAGTCTCAGCGCCACACCTCCACCTAACAACTAGCCAACATTGTTGCGCAACTGTCCAAGGCCACTATGTGGCTAGCCAGCGTTGCGTGATGCGGATAACATTTACATGTCGTTTGACCTATTCCTACTCCAATGAGCGAAAATTTAGAATGTAACAAGCCACGATTTTAGTGGGGTTGTTATGCCCCTAATAATGGACCATTATGACCGTCATTCTCGTAAGGAATAGGAATGACAACTACTTCGTTGCTAGCTCCACCAAGGGCTTCGGAGGCTGTTAAGCCCCGCATAACTAGCGAGTTAATTCCTCATGAAGGGTTCGTATGATCCCGACAATTTCGAAGAATCTGAGAGTAATTCAAGGATCGTCGCAACAAAGAAGCAAAAGTCTACAGATCGTCAACGGAACAGAATGGTCGCGTAATGTCCAAACTTCTACCGGCACACTTTTCTGGAATTTTTTAAAGTTGTAGAGATTTATTGTAAGCTCTTGTTAAATAGTTATAATTCGTATACAAATTAACATAAGTTTTCCTTCATTCAAACTCTTTACATGAAATAGTAAACAATAGGGCATGTCTAAGCTGTCAATGTCAATCGACGAAAGATACAGATGCCAGAATAAGTGATGTAATATCCAGGAGATTATAGAGAGAGAACACATTGGCTTCTCTGTCTCTGTCAATAAATGCATGTGTCTGAAGATCTAGAATCGCAAATGACAAAGGAGAGAAGGTAATAGAGCAATCGTGGTCTCCGGTAAGACGACTAACAAAAATGAGATTGAAATATATAGCAGGAACATTAAACACAAACCAAGATGAAGTGTAGAAGTAAGAGATATTGTCCCGGATCCACCGGACTCGAGTGGTATCCACATTAGCCACCAATAATGTCACGCCCCGCTCCCAGAATACGGCGAGCCGAGTACGTACAACATCCCCAGGCTACGCGACCATACAACATGAACCCAATTGCATCCCGCGATTGTCGCCTGTAAGGTCCTAGATAGGCATAGGGTTAAGGAAATAATACAATTTTCCACAAAAGAGCATAACATTCATTTATCCCAAAATGTTACAACATAATTCAAGTCTCATCATCAAACACATATATACATTTTGGATTCATTGTTCTTCAAAATACATAACTTACATATTGCATTCATGTTTCTTCAAATACATAAGTCACACAGCTATGAGGTTCCCAGAATAAAGCTACAATCCTCAGTCCTACATTATTCATAAAGTTCTGCCTCAGTGTATGCCTGGCCTTCATCCTGATCTGCTTCAGTCCCTAGTGAACAAAACTAGGTCGTCAATACGACGAGCAAGCCCTCGGTCAAAGGAAATACAAAATGGAGTAAACTTGATCATTTTAAAGTCCATACATGTAATACTAGTCAAGAAGCGAGTCGTTCTCACATTAATGTCATAAGGACACAAAACAAACTTTCTAAAACTAAATGCAAATTTAGAGAAACTCTCTGGATCACACACCCACGCCTAGCATCTCTACAATAATCCCATTGGCCCGGGATCAGGCTCGCACAAAACGGGTGGTGCTTAGATTCTCCAGCCGTCTGTACTATCACATATTGATGTGATTAAACCAGGATAGCATCATGAGTTAGTTCCGAATCATCTGGCTCGAATCATCGAATCATGAGCTATAAAAGGAAGTTCGTATGACTTGAACTTTTCCAAAAATATCGAACCCATTCATTAGTAGTCTGAGCTGAAACTCAGGGCATAAATGCCTAATAAATTTAATGCAAATGGGTAATCTGAGCTGAAACTCAGGACATAGATGCCCCATTGCAAAACACGTGATAGATGCAAATGGATATTCTGAGCTGAGACTCAGGGCATAGATGCCCCATTGCAAAACAAGAAGGTGAGCTAAGCCTCACCCCGGTGAAGATCGCGCGGCCGCACGAACACCGTAACAGGGACTGATCAGTATGAAAAGTGTAAAATCATATTGCAAAGAAGTCAGCCGGGTGTGATCCAGGTTTCTCTCCCAAACCCCATGCAACCTAATCTAGTCTTTAATTACCATAGGACTATCCCCAAGACGGGAGTCCTAGAAGTCAAGTCGCATTCAAATATTAGTTTCGTCTTTTCCGAAACTAAAGTAGTCCAAGAAATATTGGAACCAAGGTAAAATACTGAAATGTCCAAGTGGACATGATTCCAAGAATCCCTCTGGTATTATAGGTCGGAGATGGGTGATTCAAACGGTCTAGAACTGGAGTCAAAATTTCCAAAAATTCCGAGTTTGTCGAAAATAGACTAACTCTGGAAATTCTCAAAAATTTCGGCAGAATCTCCTTTGTATTTACTGACCCGAAAATTAATCCGATACAAGTAAACACAAAGAAACAATATACGGGCACGCCGACCCCTTCGGTGGAGCAACCCTCAACACCGGCAACACGCAAAATAAACGGGTACGCCGACCCCTTCGGTGGAGCAACCCTCAACACCGGCACGCAATTTATAATAAAGTTATGCACAATAAAGTAGCTTTCTTACCTTGGCGAGCAAGCAAGCAATAAGATTAAAAACTTTAGCATATGTCCCCCTTTTTTTTTGAATATTCCAAGTTCAAGAAAACTCAAATTTGTAAGTAGAGAATAATATAGGTCAAATGTTAGTTGTTTACAAAACTAAGCACAAAATCTTAACTTAATAATTTAGTAGACTTCTTGAGTGTACAAAAATAGTCTTTTCACTTGAAGAGTTAACTAGTATGGCAACCTATCTAACCGGTATCCATAAATAACCTTTCTTGTTATATTTTTATGACAATAAGGGTCATTTTAGCTTAAAATCAAAATCTGGACAGAAATGAAATATTAAATAAATTTGGAAATTGATCAAGTTTTCATATCTTGGAAGGGTGTATCAAAGATATATGATGTGTGTATATTTATACAAAGACTTCTTGATTTGTATGTATTAATCCTTACATGCATAAATTCTACATATATGATTGTATCCAAGTTGTGTCATAGTGTGAGTGGATATAATTTACTAGCATATTTGGTTTTGACATACATATACATGTGTATTTAATATATATCAATGTTTATAGTAAAACAACTACATACATCTACATATCCATAACAATTTAAAATACCGGAAGTGTCCTTCTTTTTCATGATGTGCCCAACATCGTGTCTAATTCACTCATTTGAGTATATACACAATCATGAGTGAATTCTAGCAAGGTATTCCTAGCACTCATATTTAAAATTTCACAAAAATTAGATTTTGTTCATGAATTAATGAATTCCCAGAAATGTATATTTATATATATATATATACTATAATACTCAAGAAGTAATTTAGAAAACCAATTATCAAGAGAAAGGAGTAGGAGGGCTCGCCTTGAGTTCTTAGAGTGCTTCCTAGAGGAAGTTCTTCCTAGAGTCCCAAATCAGCACCTAGGGCACAAATTAGAGAATTTGGGTTAAAATTAGAACCCTAGAAATATTTATCAAAGAGTTTTGAAAAGAAAAAGGGGAAAGGAAATTGGAAGAAAGGAAGAGGAAGAAGAAGAAGATGAAGAAGAAGGGGGGGGGGGGGGTCGGCCACCGGCCGACCGGGCGGCGGCGCCGGCGGCGTGGCAGCCGCGCGGCAGCAGCTGCGCAGCAAACACAGCGGCAGCAGTGCAGCAATTAGCGGCAGCAGCAGCAGCAATTAGTGGCAGTAGCAGTAACAGTAACAGTAGGGTGAGGAGGAGAAGATGAGAAGAAGAAGAAGAAGAAGAAGAAGAAGGAGAGGGAGAGTGAGCTTACCAGGAAGAAGAAGGAGGAGAGAATGGTTTGCTTCTCTCTCCTCTTCTAAATAAAAGAATGACAAGGAGAGGGAAAAGACCAAAATGCCCATGGGGCATTGTCATGAGAAGGGAATGCCATGTGGCAATTCCTCCATGCATGGTAGACACATATACCATAATGCAAAAATGCAAATTTTGCATTTGCACAAGGGCAAAAAGAAAGAGAATTTAATTTTTGAAATATATATATATATATATATATATATATATATATATATATATATATATATATATATATATAATTTTGGAAATAATTTGGAATGGCAAAATATAAATAAATAAACAACAAATAATAAAAAAAAATGGCTATGACACTCTACCCACCTTAATTAAATTCCGTCCTCGGAATTTAAGGATAAGAGAGGTAGAGAAGGATAGGTTACTAAGTACCTTAATCATCAAAGAGGTAGGGGTACAGTCGCCGCATCTCATCTTCCCTTTCCCAGGTAGATTCTCCCGGTGAGTCATTGTTCCAAGATACTCGAACTAAAGAGATAGTCTTGTTCTTAAGAATTTTCTGCCTCCGATCCAGGATTTCCACTGGCTTCTGCTCGATGCGGAGTGTTGGGCCAATAGTGATTTCCGAATGATCCAATATATGACTAGTATCTGGTACATACTTCCGCAGTTGTGATACATGAAAAACATCGTGGACTCCTTCTAGGGATGGTGGTAAGGCCAATCTGTAAGAAACATCACCGATTCGATCCAGGACGTCGAATGGGCCTATATACCTTGGGCTCAACTTTCCTCTGGTTCCAAACCTGATTGTTCCCTTTGTTGGCGAGATCTTCAAGAATACATGATCTCCTGGTTTGAAATTCAAAATTCTCCGATGCTTATCTGCCCACATCTTGTGCCTGTCCTGCGCAGCTTGAAGATGACTTCGAACTGCCTTGACCATGTCCACAGTCTGAGTGACCAATTCTGGCCCTAGAAGCTGTCGTTCTCCGACGTCACCCCAACATATAGGTGATCTGCACTTCCTCCCATATAGTGCTTCAAATGGCGCCATCTTGATACTGGCCTGATAACTGTTATTATAGGAGAATTCTATCAGATGCAGATGATCATCCCATGATCCTCTGAAATCTAGGGTGCATGCTCTTAGCATATCTTCTAAGATTTGTATCATCCTTTCTGACTGCCCATCGGTCTGTGGATGATATGCTGAACTAAACTTCAGGCGACTGCCAAGACTATCTTGTAAGCTTCTCCAAAACTTGGAGGTGAACCGAGTATCCCTGTCTGATACGATACTTACCGGTACCCCATAGTGACTAACAACTTCCCTCATGTACATATCCGCTAGATGCTCCGTAGATTGTCCAACTCGGAATGGTAAAAATCTTGCGGACTTTGTAAGTCTATCCACTATCACCCAGATGGCATTGTTACCTTTTTGTGTTCTTGGGAGTCCTGATACAAAATCCATTGTAATATGCTCCCACTTCCATTCAGGTACTGAGAGTGGTTGCAGTAGTCCAGCAGTCCTTTGGTGTTCAGCTTTCACTTGTTGGCATACTAAACATTTCAAGACAAATTTAGCTATCTCCCGCTTCATTCCATGCCACCAAAAGTTTTGTCTCAGATCCTGGTACATCTTCGTACTCCCAGGATGAATGGAGTACTGAGAACTATGTGCTTCAGACATCAGTTCAGTCCGGAGTTCTCCAAATGGTACACACAAACGACTTCCGAATCTCAAGGATCCATCAGAATGCTTCATCAATCCAGTTTGTATCCCAGCTTCAGTTTGACTCCACAATTTTTGCAGTTTCACATCCTTCTTCTGTGCCTCCTTAATTCTCTCCACTAAAGAAGATTGAACTTGTAAACTTTTCCAAATTCCATCTGCAACTGGGCATATCACTTCAATCCCCATTTTTCTGAGATCATCCAATATCTCCTTGGGCGTGTTCATAAAGAAAGCCTCAGGCCTCCTACTAAGAGCATCTGCCACTTTGTTTGCCTTGCCTGGATGATACTGCAACTCCATATCAAAATCCTTAAGCAACTCGAGCCATCTACGTTGCCTCATATTTAACTCCTTTTGGGTGAACACGTATTTTAAACTCTTGTGATCTGTGTAAATCTTGATCTGTTCACCATACAAGTAATGCCTCCATAGTTTCAGTGCAAACACAACAGCTGTTAACTCCAGATAATGTGTTGGGTAGTTTCTTTCATGAACTTTCAACTGGCGCGAGGCATAAGCGATCACCCTTCCGTGCTGCATCAACACACAGCCCAAACCCTTGCCAGAAGCATCACTGTAAATCTCGTAACCTCCTGATCCTGAGGGTAAAGCTAGTACTGGTGCAGTGACAAGTCTTTCCTTTAATTCCTCAAATGCCGCTTGACATTTATCAGTCCAAACAAATTTTTCATTCTTCCGAGTCAATCTAGTAAGCGGCTCAACAATTCTTGAAAAAATTGTTTTTTTTTTTTTTTCAAAAATTAAATTCTCTTTTTCTTTTTGCCCTTGTGCAAATGCAAAATTTGCATTTTTGCATTATGGTATATGTGTCTACCATGCATGGAGGAATTGCCACATGGCATTCCCTTCTCATGACAATGCCCCATGGGCATTTTGGTCTTTTCCCTCTCCTTGTCATTCTTTTATTTAGAAGAGGAGAGAGAAGCAAACCATTCTCTCCTCCTTCTTCTTCCTGGTAAGCTCACTCTCCCTCTCCTTCTTCATCTTCTTCTTCTTCCTCTTCCTTTCTTCCAATTTCCTTTCCCCTTTTTCTTTTCAAAACTCTTTGATAAATATTTCTAGGGTTCTAATTTTAACCCAAATTCTCTAATTTGTGCCCTAGGTGCTGATTTGGGACTCTAGGAAGAACTTCCTCTAGGAAGCACTCTAAGAACTCAAGGCGAGCCCTCCTACTCCTTTCTCTTGATAATTGGTCTTCTAAATTACTTCTTGAGTATTATAGTATATATATATATATATATATATATATATATAAATATACATTTCTGGGAATTCATTAATTCATGAACAAAATCTAATTTTTGTGAAATTTTAAATATGAGTGCTAGGAATACCTTGCTAGAATTCACTCATGATTGTGTATATACTCAAATGAGTGAATTAGACACGATGTTGGGCACATCATGAAAAAGAAGGACACTTCCGGTATTTTAAATTGTTATGGATATGTAGATGTATGTAGTTGTTTTACTATAAACATTGATATATATTAAATACACATGTATATGTATGTCAAAACCAAATATGCTAGTAAATTATATCCACTCACACTATGACACAACTTGGATACAATCATATATGTAGAATTTATGCATGTAAGGATTAATACATACAAATCAAGAAGTCTTTGTATAAATATACACACATCATATATCTTTGATACACCCTTCCAAGATATGAAAACTTGATCAATTTCCAAATTTATTTAATATTTCATTTCTGTCCAGATTTTGATTTTAAGCTAAAATGACCCTTATTGTCATAAAAACATAACAAGAAAGGTTATTTACGGATACCGGTTAGATAGGTTGCCATACTAGTTAACTCTTCAAGTGAAAAGACTATTTTTGTACACTCAAGAAGTCTACTAAATTATTAAGTTAAGATTTTGTGCTTAGTTTTGTAAACAACTAACATTTGACCTATATTATTCTCTACTTACAAATTTGAGTTTTCTTGAACTTGGAATATTCAAAAAAAAGGGGGACATATGCTAAAGTTTTTAATCTTATTGCTTGCTTGCTCGCCAAGGTAAGAAAGCTACTTTATTGTGCATAACTTTATTATAAATTGCGTGCCGGTGTTGAGGGTTGCTCCACCGAAGGGGTCGACGTACCCGTTTATTTTGCGTGTTGCCGGTGTTGAGGGTTGCTCCACCGAAGGGGTCGGCGTGCCCGTATATTGTTTCTTTGTGTTTACTTGTATCGGATTAATTTTCGGGTCAGTAAATACAAAGGAGACTGCCGAAATTTTTGAGAATTTCCAGAGTTAGTTTATTTTCGACAAACTCGGAATTTTTGGAAATTTTGACTCCAGTTCTAGACCGTTTGAATCATCCATCTCCGACCTATAATACCGGAGGGATTCTTGGAATCATGTCCACTTGGACATTTCAGTATTTTACCTTGGTTCCAATATTTCTTGGACTACTTTAGTTTCGGAAAAGACGAAACTAATATTTGAATGCGACTTGACTTCTAGGACTCCCGTCTTGGGGATAGTCCTATGGTAATTAAAGACTAGATTAGGTTGCATGGGGTTTGGGAGGGAAACCTGGATCACACCCGGCTGACTTCTTTGCAATATGATTTTACACTTTTCATACTGATCAGTCCCTGTTACGGTGTTCGTGCGGCCGCGCGATCTTCACCGGGGTGAGGCTTAGCTCACCTTCTTGTTTTGCAATGGGGCATCTATGCCCTGAGTCTCAGCTCAGAATACCCATTTGCATCTATCACGTGTTTTGCAATGGGGCATCTATGCCCTGAGTTTCAGCTCAGATTACCCATTTGCATTAAATTCATTAGGCATCTATGCCCTGAGTTTCAGCTCAGACTACTAATGAATGGGTTCGATATTCTTGGAAAAGTTCAAGTCATACGAACTTCCTTTTATAGCTCATGATTCGATGATTCGAGCCAGATGATTCGGAACTAACTCATGATGCTATCCTGGTTTAATCACATCAATATGTGATAGTACAGACGGCTGGAGAATCTAAGCACCACCCGTTTTGTGCGAGCCTGATCCCGGGCCAATGGGATTATTGTAGAGATGCTAGGCGTGGGTGTGTGATCCAGAGAGTTTCTCTAAATTTGCATTTAGTTTTAGAAAGTTTGTTTTGTGTCCTTATGACATTAATGTGAGAACGACTCGCTTCTTGACTAGTATTACATGTATGAACTTTAAAATGATCAAGTTTACTCCATTTTGTATTTACCTACCTTATCATTCCACCTTCATAACTTGCTCCTTTGACCGAGGGCTTGCTCGTCGTATTGACGACCTAGTTTTGTTCACTAGGGACTGAAGCAGATCAGGATGAAGGCCAGGCATACACTGAGGCAGAACTTTATGAATAATGTAGGACTGAGGATTGTAGCTTTATTCTGGGAACCTCATAGCTGTGTGACTTATGTATTTGAAGAAACATGAATGCAATATGTAAGTTATGTATTTTGAAGAACAATGAATCCAAAATGTATATATGTGTTTGATGATGAGACTTGAATTATGTTGTAACATTTTGGGATAAATGAATGTTATGCTCTTTTGTGGAAAATTGTATTATTTCCTTAACCCTATGCCTATCTAGGACCTTACAGGCGACAATCGCTGGATGCAATTGGGTTCATGTTGTATGGTCGCGTAGCCTGGGAATGTTGTACGTACTTGGCTCGCCGTATTCCCATGGGCCACCAACCAAAAGACGTGTCACGCCCCGCTCCCAGAATACGGCGAGCCGAGTACGTACAACATCCCCAGGCTACGCGACCATACAACATGAACCCAATTGCATCCCGCGATTGTCGCCTGTAAGGTCCTAGATAGGCATAGGGTTAAGGAAATAATACAATTGTCCACAAAAGAGCATAACATTCATTTATCCCAAAATGTTACAACATAATTCAAGTCTCATCATCAAACACATATATACATTTTGGATTCATTGTTCTTCAAAATACATAACTTACATATTGCATTCATGTTTCTTCAAATACATAAGTCACACAGCTATGAGGTTCCCAGAATAAAGCTACAATCCTCAGTCCTACATTATTCATAAAGTTCTGCCTCAGTGTATGCCTGGCCTTCATCCTGATCTGCTTCAGTCCCTAGTGAACAAAACTAGGTCGTCAATACGACGAGCAAGCCCTCGGTCAAAGGAGCAAGTTATGAAGGTGGAATGATAAGGCAGGTAAATACAAAATGGAGTAAACTTGATCATTTTAAAGTCCATACATGTAATACTAGTCAAGAAGCGAGTCGTTCTCACATTAATGTCATAAGGACACAAAACAAACTTTCTAAAACTAAATGCAAATTTAGAGAAACTCTCTGGATCACACACCCACGCCTAGCATCTCTACAATAATCCCATTGGCCCGGGATCAGGCTCGCACAAAACGGGTGGTGCTTAGATTCTTCAGCCGTCTGTACTATCACATATTGATGTGATTAAACCAGGATAGCATCATGAGTTAGTTCCGAATCATCTGGCTCGAATCATCGAATCATGAGCTATAAAAGGAAGTTCGTATGACTTGAACTTTTCCAAGAATATCGAACCCATTCATTAGTAGTCTGAGCTGAAACTCAGGGCATAGATGCCTAATGAATTTAATGCAAATGGGTAATCTGAGCTGAAACTCAGGGCATAGATGCCCCATTGCAAAACACGTGATAGATGCAAATGGATATTCTGAGCTGAGACTCAGGGCATAGATGCCCCATTGCAAAACAAGAAGGTGAGCTAAGCCTCACCCCGGTGAAGATCGCGCGGCCGCACGAACACCGTAACAGGGACTGATCAGTATGAAAAGTGTAAAATCATATTGCAAAGAAGTCAGCCGGGTGTGATCCAGGTTTCTCTCCCAAACCCCATGCAACCTAATCTAGTCTTTAATTACCATAGGACTATCCCCAAGACGGGAGTCCTAGAAGTCAAGTCGCATTCAAATATTAGTTTCGTCTTTTCCGAAACTAAAGTAGACCAAGAAATATTGGAACCAAGGTAAAATACTGAAATGTCCAAGTGGACATGATTCCAAGAATCCCTCCGGTATTATAGGTCGGAGATGGATGATTCAAACGGTCTAGAACTGGAGTCAAAATTTCCAAAAATTCCGAGTTTGTCGAAAATAGACTAACTCTGGAAATTCTCAAAAATTTCGGCAGTCTCCTTTGTATTTACTGACCCATTTCGGCAGTCTCCTTTGTATTTACTGACCCGGAAATTAATCTGATACAAGTAAACACAAAGAAACAATATACGGGCACGCCGACCCCTTCGGTGGAGCAACCCTCAACACCGGCAACACGCAAAATAAACGGGTACGCCGACCCCTTCGGTGGAGCAACCCTCAACACCGGCACGCAATTTATAATAAAGTTATGCACAATAAAGTAGCTTTCTTACCTTGGCGAGCAAGCAAGCAATAAGATTAAAAACTTTAGCATATGTCCCCCTTTTTTTTTTGAATATTCCAAGTTCAAGAAAACTCAAATTTGTAAGTAGAGAATAATATAGGTCAAATGTTAGTTGTTTACAAAACTAAGCACAAAATCTTAACTTAATAATTTAGTAGACTTCTTGAGTGTACAAAAATAGTCTTTTCACTTGAAGAGTTAACTAGTATGGCAACCTATCTAACCGGTATCCGTAAATAACCTTTCTTGTTATGTTTTTATGACAATAAGGGTCATTTTAGCTTAAAATCAAAATCTGGACAGAAATGAAATATTAAATAAATTTGGAAATTGATCAAGTTTTCATATCTTGGAAGGGTGTATCAAAGATATATGATGTGTGTATATTTATACAAAGACTTCTTGATTTGTATGTATTAATCCTTACATGCATAAATTCTACATATATGATTGTATCCAAGTTGTGTCATAGTGTGAGTGGATATAATTTACTAGCATATTTGGTTTTGACATACATATACATGTGTATTTAATATATATCAATGTTTATAGTAAAACAACTACATACATCTACATATCCATAACAATTTAAAATACCGGAAGTGTCCTTCTTTTTCATGATGTGCCCAACATCGTGTCTAATTCACTCATTTGAGTATATACACAATCATGAGTGAATTCTAGCAAGGTATTCCTAGCACTCATTTAAAATTTCACAAAAATTAGATTTTGTTCATGAATTAATGAATTCCCAGAAATGTATATTTATATATATATATATATACTATAATACTCAAGAAGTAATTTAGAAAACCAATTATCAAGAGAAAGGAGTAGGAGGGCTCGCCTTGAGTTCTTAGAGTGCTTCCTAGAGGAAGTTCTTCCTAGAGTCCCAAATCAGCACCTAGGGCACAAATTAGAGAATTTGGGTTAAAATTAGAACCCTAGAAATATTTATCAAAGAGTTTTGAAAAGAAAAAGGGGAAAGGAAATTGGAAGAAAGGAAGAGGAAGAAGAAGAAGATGAAGAAGAAGGGGGGGGGGGGGTCGGCCACCGGCCGACCGGGCGGCGGCGCCGGCGGCGCGGCAGCCACGTGGCAGCAGCTGCGCAGCAAACGCAGCGGCAGCTGTGCAGCAATTAGCGGCAGCAGCAGCAGCAATTAGTGGCAGTAGCAGTAACAGTAACAGTAGGGTGAGGAGGAGAAGATGAGAAGAAGAAGAAGAAGAAGAAGAAGGAGAGGGAGAGTGAGCTTACCAGGAAGAAGGAGGAGAGAATGGTTTGCTTCTCTCTCCTCTTCTAAATAAAAGAATGACAAGGAGAGGGAAAAGACCAAAATGCCCATGGGGCATTGTCATGAGAAGGGAATGCCATGTGGCAATTCCTCCATGCATGGTAGACACATATACCATAATGCAAAAATGCAAATTTTGCATTTGCACAAGGGCAAAAAGAAAAAGAGAATTTAATTTTGAAAAAAAAAAAAAAAAAAATATATATATATATATATATATAATTTTGGAAATAATTTGGAATGGCAAAATATAAATAAATAAACAACAAATAATAAAAAAAAAATGGCTATGACAAATAATAAACTTGGGGAATGACGCATCCGTAACATATACTATGGAACAATATGACTGGTCGCATAAGAATCAAAAACGCAAGATGAACTATTAGTAATTCATGATATACCCATGGTCGAAACAGTGGTAACTGAGAATAGTACCATGTAGACTCTGTTAGTCATCTCATAAACTCTACAGCTCAACCAATGTAGGGCTAACAATAGGTGAAGGAGAAGAAGCTAAAGCATCCCCAGCCATTGAGGTAGCATTGAAGAAGTTCCAGATGTAGAATACAAGAAAGCCGGAGATATAAAAGAAGAACCCGGAGAAGTCACCATAAGTCCAAATCAAATCACAAATCACCAAATAATAGTCGAGAAAAGAGGTGCACAATCGTCAAGTGTTAATCAAGAGAAGAAGAACCCCGAGCCACAAATCACTAAAGTACTAGGATGTCCTTGATATAGAAGACAGTGAAGCCGGAGTTCACCGGGACACGAAAAGCCGAATCACCAAATAAGAAACCATGACAGTCAAAGAAGTATCATAGAATCACCAAACTCCAAAGTAGGAGAAGCCAAGAGAATACCAAATCACCAAAGTTGTATAAGAGATAATCACATGCCTCAAGTACTAGAAATAATTACAGAAGATGATCATGTAGCAAACAAATTCCTAAAAGAGTCCTCGTAGCAAGCTCCGATAGCGCAAGTCCACAATAAAAGTGACACCCATCGTCAATGTCACAAGAGAATGAACAAACGAGCAAAATCTAAGCAATATCTTATGAGCTAGACCAAAACATCGCGACTGGAAACCAAAATATCAATCTCCCAAGCTGGACTAAAATATCACAATTGGAGACAAAATACCACATGCTCTCGCTAGTTAGACCAACATATCATGATCATAAGACCCACTACTAAAAATATCCCCAAAATGTCGCATGTTACTGGAAAATCTCATGAGAACTGTTACTTTCTTACGACTTAAAGAAAATATCGTGATAAACCATGATTTTTACGAGATCTCATAAGAAATTCAACTTCATGAGAAATCACGGGTAGCTAGATTTCCAGATGAGAATATGCGAGAATTTCAAAATCTTGAGCACCACTTGCAATCAGAAGATGCGAGAAACAACCTGAGACTCTTCACTAGATATGGCATAGAGGCATATCATCAATAGATCTGGTTGAGATAAGGGGAGGGGTGACTCGAGATGGCTTGAGATGGCACCTGGACGACTGGATCTAGAACTCGTCGAGCAAGCCACATGCGATGCCGAAGGTCGGAAACGGTCGACAAATGGGCTGGAGGTGTCCCCGAGAGTCGGTGAGATAGCTAGCAGCGTTGCCGGAGGAACTGATCGGCGTCGAGTTGTCAGCTTCAAATCTGGTGGTGGTACAGAGATGGTTGTTGGAGACAGCAATGGTAGATGGCCAGGGTTAGGATTTGGAAGTGGTGGCTAGGGGATGATTTGGAAATTTTAGGGTTTAGGAGAAGAGGGGAAAGTAAAAGAGCTAGTTCCAAATAGGATCTTGCTCTAGTACCATTTTGAAAAGTTAACTCAACTTAAGGGACTTAATTCATTATTGTGGTAGAGAGTACATATTTGTAGGTCGGAAACGGTCGGCAAATGGGCTGGGGGTGTCCTCGGGAGTCGGTGAGATAGCTAGCAGCGTTGCCGGAGGAACTGATCGACGTTGAGTTGTCAGCTTCAAATTTGGTGGTGGTAGAGAGATGGTTGTTGGAGACAGCTATGGTAGATGGCCAGGGTTAGGATTTGGAAGTAGTGGCTAGGGATGATTTGGGAATTTAGGCTTTAGGAGAAGAGGGGAAAGTAAAAGAGCTAGTTCCAAATAGGATCTTGCTCTAGTACCATGTTGAAAAGTTGACTCAACTTAAGAGACTTAATTCATTACTGTGGTGGAGAGTACATATTTGTAGGTAGGGGTATGCTCTCTGGGTGTGCTCCCCTTATATTTTTCTGATGTGAGACTAAAACTAAGAGCACAACTAGCAAGGTTGTAGGTCATACAAGAAATAAGACCAACTCCCTTCTACACAGTACATTATGAAAAATAGATTAATCAAGTATATGTAGCTTTGTATGTACGCAAACTGTAAGTTTGTTATACAACATGCATACAGGACATGAATGATGCTCCTAGCGATGTTAGACAGGACTAAAGTGTTGGTCATTGTAGCCAGAAAAGGGATTGCCACAAGCACAAGAAGTACTTACATGACAGTCAAAAAACTTGGTTGATCCTCCCAGAATGGAAACATATAAAAATAAGTATCGGTGGCAAGATCAAGTGAAATCATAGATCATCTTCTCATAAAGCATTAACAGGGGTAAAAACTTCTGATGGGTATAAAACAGGATCTCAAGGTAATGAAGGATGAACTATAATTATATCCAAAAAGTTCTTACCAAATTGTACTGAATTACAAGAAGAAGGACAATACATTGCAATATAAAAACTGTCTTCAGGAAAATACTAATGTACCTATATTGGCATACCTTAACTGATCTTCAGGCCCTAGAAAATGGCAATTCTCCAGAAGTTGAGCATCAAAAGCCTCTGTTCCAGTACCCTCTTCAAGCTCCATCATTCTAAGAAATAACAAAGTTGCAATTAAGATTTATTCGAAATCAAAGAAAATGGCCTTATGGGCATCAAGAAAGTAATGCACAACATAAAATATGCTGACGTAGTGCTATACAGTGTCCAAAAGAGTATGAATATATACAAGATTTCTTACTCAACTTTGGTCTGAAGAACATTTTATAGACAAAAAGTTCACAACAGATGTAATGTAATATATGTATGTACAGGGCACTGGGCACATGACATGGAACATGACATTTTGATGGGAAAAAAAAGAATTACTATGCTTAAAACTACCATTAAGGCAAGCTCCTAACAGTTGAGATAATTATAGACCGTTTAAAAAAAACAATTGATCACTGGGATTCGCTAAATATAAATTGAAATTAGATGATCTCGTGTCCAAACAACTAAGATAAAATAAATAAGAATTTTCGGTCCATGGAGCAACTAAGCCGAATGGTGATGGATAGCACTAGCAAGAGACCATTGTGCCCAGAACTACCCTTGGGAAGGACTCGTATGTAGCAGATAGCAAATTTGAGTGCCTACTTGGGAGAATGAACCAAAGCTTTACAGTGCTATCCTCTTGTAGAGAGATTGGCCATGGGCAGTCTTAACACAGCTTTAGCTATGGGCAAAGGATTCATGTGAACGTGAATTTGATATATATATATATTTAAAAAGTTGGCAAACAACTGATTATAATCATTTCTGGTTCATTTCATGAAATTTAAGTTCCCTCCATTTAAGAACTAATATAAAATTTGTTCAAAATCATCATCCTGTTAATCACAAACGAAGAAATACTAGATCAGCAGAAAAAAATAAAACACTTCAGGATCATCAATCAGAAAATAAATTAACAGCTCAAGTTATTAAATTAACATATATCCGAAATATTGTGTAAAGATTAAATCTTTAACACTCCATTCATTCACAAACAGAAAGTGGCATGATAGCCGGTTGCTTCTTTAAACCGAGTTGGTTCTCAAGTACAACTGAAGAAAGGATTAATCTTAGCACATGTATTTTGTAGCATCCAATAAGCAATGCCAAACATACATTTAAGATGCAGCAACACAGATTCACAATTAAATTACATTTTTGTAATGCTCTTGGGCATGTATCTGAAATTACTTCTTAATTATAGAGTTAATGTGTCAATTAAAAGAAGTTACATAGAGAGTAAGAATGACTTATTACTTCATGCGAAGAAGATCTACAAGCAACTCCAAGGCTCCATAATCACCACAAGCTTAACACAGCTTTAGCTATGGGCAAAAGATTCATGTGAACGTGAATTTGATACATATATATATATATATATATATATATATATATATATATATATATATATATATATACAAAAAGTTGGCAAACAACTGATTATAATCATTTCTGGTTCATTTCATAAAATTTAAGTTCCCTCCATTTAAGAACTAATATAAAATTTGTTCAAAATCATCATCCTGTTAATCACAAATGAAGAAATACTAGGTCAGCAGAAAAAAATAAAACACTTCAGGATCATCAATCAGAAAATAAATTTAACAGCTCAAGTTATTAAATTAACATATATCCGAAATATTGTGTAAAGATTAAATCTTTAACACTCCATTCATTCACAAACAGAAAGTGGCATGATAGCCGGTTGTTTCTTTAAACCGAGTTGGTTCTCAAGTACAACTGAAGAAAGGATCAATCTTAGCACATGTATTTTGTAGCATCCAATAAGCAATGCCAAACATACATTTAAGATGCAGCAACACAGATTCACAATTAAATTACATTTTTGTAATGCTCTTGGGCATGTATCTGAAATTCTTAATTATAGAGTTTATGTGTCAATTAAAAGAAGATACATAGAGAGTAAGAATGACTTATTACTTCATGCGAAGAAGATCTACAAGCAACTCCAAGGCTCCATAATCACCACAAGCTTCCCAAACAGCTGCCTGCACCTCCTTATCAGAAGGTTGCCTCACCTCTCCAGCTCCAACAACCTTGAAAATCATTAATGAGAATATAGATAACAGGAGTCAAAATGGTATCTGAACTCTGAAGCACAGTGCATTTGCTAATGGTCGCTGGTGACAACTTCTTCCAAAATAAAGAGAGAATTTTGAAAAGTGAAGTGGTGAACTAACCCGTTCTTGTGCATACTAAAATCACCATAAGTTTTAAGAGGCCCTCAATCACATAATATTAGTGAAAGAAAGTAAATTTAGTTATCTAAACAAGTAAACAACTGCATGCAGAAGCTTTGCAAGTACAAGATGTCCTAGAAACTAGATATCAACCAGCTCCAGAAAATATAAGGTCAAATTGACTTTAAACTAAATCACCAGTCACATGTTTGTAACATCTTTGCACAGTGTGATATATTCATTATGACTGAACTACAAATATACATTTCGATTTGAGAGAAATAATCAGATATGCATTATCTGTGAAAGGTAACTGTAATATCTGTACTAGTTAGTTCCAATCAACCACTTTGTTTTGCTAAATGCTTAGAAACAGAGATTGTTGTATAAGAAAGCTAGAAAAATGCAGTTGGCATACTTTCCCCTGACCATTCTATGTCATGTTTCATCAGAAACAGCATATTCTTCCTCAAATTGGACCCAAGATTTCTACTTATCTGACAGTTTTTATGGCTCTACATGCAGGCCTCAGGTTTTTTGGAAATTTGTATTAAAAAAAACAATTAGAAAGCATTCCTTCATGTTCTAACTAATCAAAATTTAACTAACATAATTCAGCTCATAGTATTAGTTGTAACAGATACTCTTCTGATGCAACCGATGTCTATTAAAGAGCACCAAAAGCCAGAAATCTTCATGTTCTGTAGAAAAATAGGCAAATTTTATAACCAACTAAAACTAAATGGGTAACAATCAAAGTATGATGGTATTTGAAGTTACGTCCCCTAGATTATTGTTAGGAGTTCAATGGTAGCCTTCGGTAATTTTGTGCCATACAATTCATGCAGAATCTGACTTTGTCCATGAAGGCAGTTTTTCATATATCAAAATAACTATGAACAACCACACTACTCCATTACCTCTTCTAGCAGTGAGGAAACACGATCAAGCTCATGTTCTTGCATGGCTATTGTTCGTAAAGCTGTTAAGAAATCCTGAGGAAAAACCAGTCTTGTTAAATATGATGGAACCTTGCGTTCACCACTCCAGCTATAGTTGCAAAACTGACTGTTCAATGTCTTTGTATTATCTTCATCTTGAAAAGAGCTACCAGCAAAAAGTCCATGATCAAGCAAACTTCTAGGTAGGAGACATCTCAGTTCGGCATTCTGCAAGTAACAACTGCACATTAGCATTCATATTCAAGAAAGACAGGTATAAATCATTTTAGTCTGTAACAGACACCAAATGCATGTAAGTTCTAGAGTTAAATTTCAGGAAATAGATGGTTGAAAAGAGATGTACTAACAGAAATAGCATGAACCATTGATTAATAGAACTTACTTGAACATTTACTCAATTAATGATTTGTACCCTACTATATGCTAATTGGCTATACCAAGGTTGCCAAAAGATGACATATGAATGGTATTGGGTTTTGATGATAAGTTAAACAATGTACATAAATGTAATGGTACTTTTGTGAGTTAGCTGCGGTAAATCAAACATGTGGCATGGCAAGATAGGTGTCTAACACTAAAGGCACATTTTAGTATTCACTAGTAATATGCACGTGCATTGCACGTGCGAAAAATGTTAAAAAAGATAAATATAAATTTATTATAAAAACTGTCATTCTTAGGATTTGATCTCAAGCAACCAAAAAATATCTCCTATCTTAACCACTTGATTTAGAATTATTTAGTTGTAAATAAATCATTAGATAGTTTTTTAAAAAATAATCAATGGAGTATTTAGGTAGTTGTTTAGTTATTTTTTTAATTATTTAAATAGTTGATATACATACGGCTTGGACGGCTCATTTTTGAGCCGTTTCCAAGCCGCATTATATAGTTGAAGATGATGGTTCTCATATCATTCAAACTAAAATTGGAAAGTTGTAAAGGTTAGATATCAATATACTAAATTGTTGTGATCATCATCGTGCAAGCTTTCATTCATCAATATGAAATTGACTATGGAACACGAAAAACTAGTTTGCATAGACACGCATTGATTAGAACAATGACAAGATACATATTCGAATATAGCATTTTCAGAAAATGTGGGATATGGATATGATTATCTATACACACTAAACATATCTATATACATATTTAATACATTTAGATCTTAATAATATTTATATTTATGCATGTTTTAGGTAGTAACTATGTTCGAAAAAGGATTTTATACAAAAGGAATGTTACTCCTATATCTCAAATATGTTTGGCATGCAAAACCACATTCAACCATGTTTTCGGTCGGCGAACCATATCCAACATGAGTTGAGGAAGTGTTGCAGCGAATATGTCAGACACGGATACGGGCCTCCAGAGGAGTATCCGTGTAACATAGAGAAGAAAGGTCCACAGAAGAATTGGCAATGCTTTTCGAACTGGATGTCAATCTCAGGCCATCCTCTCTGCTTGTGGCAAAAATTCCCAGTCAAGTTCAAGAGAGGGTCTTGGCATCAAACCTAGGAGTCCGATTGGAGGGTGCGGTACATAGACCTACCTTTTTGGCCATTCAGTTGAAGCTCATACAATCAAGGATCACCATTCAAGTTCTCATGTACTACAAAATTCCAAGAATCTGGATGAACAAGATAAATCTGCTATTGACAATTGCATTCATCTCTAACAGAAACCAATGAAAAGGAATGACACACCCACTGCATAACAATACATACCATGCAGTATGTAATTACAATAGGCCACAAACTCCTCCGTGTAGCATGTACCATGCAAATGCAAATTGGAAGAGAAATGACAGTAGATGTTGTTATAGCACTTGAACAAGCAGTAACTGTAATATGGTGGTCAATTGCATTGTTCTTCAAAAGATTATTTATGTAGCCACAGAATGATGCTAATCCAAAGAATACCTGTAATTCTAAGAGCTTTGCTTTAGCATCAGAAAGGGGGACATTCTGTAAGGCCTCCATGGGAAAATGAACCTGAGCACATTTTCATTCAAACAATCAGCCATCAACCCCACATAATAAATTAATGCACTTAAAATATGTTACACACAGCATGCATCAGATGGTTGTATGTGTAAAGTAAGAGAGAGATGAAGCAATATATAAATTATAAAGCTCACAAATGAACATATCATGAAGGATAAATTACCATGAGAAAGTCATCTGGATTATTATCAATTACAAATCCATATAGGTACAACAATTCCTGCAAAAAAATAACAATATGAAAATACATCAATGTTTCAAAGGATCACAGTTAGATGGTAACTCATGCTACAATTTATAAAAGAAAGACACAAACAAGTAGATTAGCCAAACATAGATTTAGAGATGCATGCCTAACAAGTTAATTGCTAAGGAGTGACTCAAAGACTAATATAAATTAAATAAAGTTTACTAGAATGAAGGGCATACATAACTTATGTGAACTTTTCATATAAGCCCTAGTAATCCACGGTATACATAAGTACTAGATAACAAGGTAGTCAAAGGCGCAAGACGCACTTGAGGCACAAAGGGTCCATATCGTCCGAGGCACAAGGCGCACTTAAGGCGCGCGTCCGAGCAAAGTGAGGTACAAAAATAATAAATAATAATAATATACATAAGTAAATAAATAAATTAGTAATACAAGAAATAAAATCAAATAACATATTAAAACCAACAAAAATATGTTAAAACATAACCAAGTGAACTAGCAGAGCAGTAATAGCACTAGTAATCAACTGAACTAACAAGAGTTTGTATTCTCCCTACCATGTTTTTAGTAAATTTTAGTTTTTCTAGTTCAACTGTAACCGTAGAAAGGGCGACCTTCCTCCTAATTGTATGAGGTAAGAGTTATTTCCATTCCTAAAAAAAAAATTGTATCTATATAAAAAATCATAAGGCGCATTTTTTCTTGGTTGCGTCTTGCTGAAAGGCGCGTCCTGGGTGCGCCCGGAGAAAGGGGCCTCGTCTAGTGAGGGACGAGGCGTTATTGTTGCGCATTTCGGCGAGGCACGCCTTGACTACCATTCTAGATAATAAGATGATTTCAATTTGCTCTTCCTAGAAAAGCACATTGATCCTTTTTTTAAGATACTATATATTTATATAAAAAAAAATTATGACATAATTTTGCAAGTATGTGACTTCATATATATATATATATATATATATATATATATTTTTGGAAAAAGGGTAAATTTTATTCCATCATCTCAATAAGGTTACAACATAGTGATACAAGCCCAACTCAGGGGGACATTACTAGTACATCCGACTCAATGTTATGAAGTATGCCCACCACTGGGGTGGATAGTCCCTCATAAATGCGCCGGTTCCTCTCCCTCCAGACATGCCAAACTGACGCAGCAAGTCTCAATCTAGCATGCCTAGCCCAGCTCTGCTCCTTGCCCCTGCAATCACCAATCCACTTAAGGATTTCTCTGAAGTCCCGCTCCCTGCCAACCCCTCCCAAGTGTCTCCGGCACTGCTCTGCCCAGATGCTCCATGCCACATGGCACTGAAAGAACAGGTGCCCAATAGATTCAGGCTCTGTCTCACACAAAACACACTCAGGCTCAGGAACAGAAACCCCGAACCGAAGCAATCTGTCCCGAGTAAGCAACCGGCCCAGCACCAGTTTGTATGCAGACAATTGCATCTTCCTGGCGAGCCCCTTCCCCCAGACAAAGTCATACTCCTCAATATCATCGAAGTGGGGGCGGACAAGGTCGTAGCAGCTGCTAAATCTGAACTCCCCAGCACCCTCCGAGCGGCCGGGAGGGGCCCACATCCAGACATCAGACAGTGCCGTAGGAGTGATCTGCACCTGTCTGATCTCCTCAACTAACGCAGCAGTGAATCGATACTCCTCAGGCCTCCAGATCCCACCACGTATGATGTGCCTATACGTCAGACCTCTGTATGCCACGCCGTCCCTCTGGGGCCCCAGAATCTCCAGGAGAGACTGACCTGAGATCCACGGATCGAGCCATAGATCCGTCTCCCCTCCCTCCCTCATCCTCCTCCGCAAAACCGTCCGAAGAACAGGACGAGTCCTCAGGATATGCTTGAAAGACACAGAGAAGTTGTTGTCAATTTCACATACCCAGAAGTTTCTGCCCCTGAGATACCGACTAGTCATCCAGGCCGACCATAGAGAATCACCCTGAAGGAACCTCCATGCCAGCTTGATCCCCGCCGCCTCCCTGACAGAAACAAGTGATCGCAGACCCACACCTCCCTCTTTCCTAGGCCGACAGAGCTGCTCCCAGGAGATGGCGTGTATCCCCCCATGCCAAATGAACTTGGCACATATGCTCTCAATCTTTCTGATAGTAGCCAGAGGCACCATAATCGATTGGAGCCAGAACAGAGCAATAGCAGAAATGACTGAGCGAACCAGCTCAATACGCCCTCCAAACGAAAGGCCAGCCGCCTGCCAGCCCTCAACCCTCCTCTGTGCAAAATCCACCAGACTCTGACAGTCACGGTCCTTCGCGTAGTTGACGGAAAGGGGCACCCCCAGATATTTCACCGGGAGGTCCCCCATTTCCACCCCAAGCTCCAAGGCCCGCTCCTCCTTCAAAGTGCAAGAGTTGCTGAAGTAGACTTTGCTTTTGTCCCTGTTTAACCGAAGGCCCGATAGCTGTCCGAACTCCTCCATCACTGCCGCAAGCTCCCTCATCCCACGCATGGAAGGCCTCAACAGGACCAAAAGATCATCAGCATAGATGAGATGAGAGACCACCGGGGAGACCCTGCTGTATATCGGTACAATCCTCTTCCGATGCACCGCGATGTCCATCAAACATGTGAAATACTCCATCACAAGGGTGAATAGGTAGGGGGAGAGCGGGTCCCCCTGCCGAAGCCCCCTGCTGCTACCAAAGAACCCGTAAGGGATACCCTGGATGAGAACCGAGAAAGTAGGAGAGGTGATGCACTCTCTGACTCTATCCACCCAAGTCTCGGAGAAGCCCATCGCAGCCATCAAATGACAGAGGAAGTCCCTGTTGACAGTGTCATATGCTTTCCTCAGGTCGAGCTTCACACATGCCTTCATCCCTCCAGGCTTGTGGAACTCCCGAATCAGCTCATGAGCCAGCAGGCTATGCTCCGCAATAGACCGCCCCTTAATGAAGGCCGCCTGATTCCGAGACACCAGACCCTGCATAGCATCCTCCATCCTCCTGCACATAAGATGAGTAATTATTTTATACAAATAATTACAGCAAGCAATCGGTCGAAAGTCAGCAAGAGATGTCGCCCCCTCCTTCTTGGGCACAAGTGTCAGGAAGGTGTGGTTCAGCTCCTTCAGGAGCTTGTCCGTATCAAAGAACTCCTGAACAGCCTCAAGGACCGGGGCCTTGAGGGTATTCCAATGGCGTTTGTAAAAACCACTGGAGAACCCATCCGGCCCAGGAGCCTTGGAAGCATCAGCCTGCATCACAATCGTCTCCACCTCCGCCATCCGGATAGGGGCCATAAGAAGACTATTGCCGTACTCCGTAATCAACGTCTTCGTAATCAGCTGCGGGAAAACCGAGGGATAGTCTGTCTGATGATATAGCTCAGAGTAGAACTGGACAGCCTCCTCCTGGATAGCAACCTGGTCAGTCACAAGGTGCCCGTCCCTGCCAATCAGTCTCTGGATACGGTTCCGGTGCTGACGCGCCCGGATGACATCGTAGAAGAATTTGGTGCAACGGTCCGCATCCTTGAGCCAGGAGCATTTGGCCCGTTGGGCCGCACTAATCTCCTGCTGAAGCCTCAAGGTGTTGACCTCTGCAGCCAAACTCTTCTCTCTAGCCGCCATCTCCCCACTCATCATGTCGCCCTGAAGCTCTGCCTGCAGGTCTCTCAACTCCGCCTCCTTCTCCTGAAGGGAGGTCCGGGGAAGAGCCCTCACCCAGTCTCGGATGGCGCGTTTGGCGTTTTTCAGCCTGTGGACCATACAAAACTGGGCAGTGCCGACCGCCTCCTGGCCAAGTCCTCCCGCCACCGTCTCCTCATAGCCAGCCGATAGGAACCAACTGTTGTCATACCGGAAAGGACGGGCTCTCCATCTGGGACTCTCCACGAAGCGCACCAGGATCGGCGAGTGGTCACTGGTCCCCGCAGGGAGCCCCTCAGCCACAGAAGAGGGGAATAGGCGGAACCAATCACTATTCCCCAAAGCCCGATCCAGCTGGCATGCCACCCTGCTCACCTCCGCCTTGTTGTGCCAAGTCCATATGTGTCCTATCCTCTCCAGGTCCCTGAGCCCTGACTGGAGAAGGCAAGACTGAAAGTCTGAAAGAATCTGGTCCGGCACCGGCCTCCCCCCCAGCTTCTCTCCCCGGTATAGCGTAGCATTGAAGTCTCCCATAATAAGAAGAGGGAGATGTCGATGCCTCGCTAATGAACTCAGCCTGATGATGTCCTGCCACAAGGTCTCACGACGCCTCCTGTCATTGTGCCCGTAGACGGCACCCAGTAAGAAGTGGAACCCCCCCTTGTTGGTGAAGGAGATAGCCACCAGCTGGTCAGACATGAAAACCTCCTCACCCTCCCAACTAGCTCCATTCCATCTAACCCAGATCCTCGCCATATCACAGAGACCAAGGTTGTGGAGCTGTACCCAGTCCGTAGGGGTTCTACGGGACAGAGTTTTCGCCCCCCTGATCTTAGTCTCAAGTAATATCGAGATTTCACACTGTTCCTTCCTCAGCACTTCACTAATCTCCCGCCATCTCCCCAGAGAACACCCCCCCCGGACATTCCAGGCAAGGGCCGACATCTAAACCACGGGTGGGGTCCCCTGAACATCCTCGGGAGGGGCACCCGGGGAGAGTGCAACCTCCATATCTCTAGTACTCTCATCTCTATCTCCCTGTAAAAGGAGGGGGGCCGTGGCCTCGTGTGGGTCCCCCTGTGGGGGAGGCTGTGCTAGAACTGCCACCCATTTAGGGTTGACCTGCCACACTCTCTCTGTCCCACCCTGTCCGCTGTCCTCACCATGTGCCTCCGTAGCCTGGCGCTTCCGACTGTACACCTGAAGAGCAAGCGCGTCTTTATCTCCCTGTCGCCTGTCCTCCTGCCCCATACTCCTGGTGGTCATGGTCCTCGTCCCCACATACTCCACCAACGCTCCAGCAAGATCCTCCGTCGGGGACCCCTCACCTTCCCCCGAGATGGGGGAAGAGTCTGCCTCCATATCATCCTCCATCACGCCCACCTGGTCCACAGCGGGGGAGTCATCTGCACCACCTGCCACCTGCACAGCCTCCTCCGGCACCACCGCAGAAGCTCCCCCACGTCTACACGCACTCGGGAGGTGCCCGAAGCAGGCACATGCCGGACATCTGGGGGGAACCCATTCATACTCCACCCTCTGCATAGCAAACTGGCCAGAAGGTGTCCTGTACTTCAACTGCTCAGGCAGGTCCAATCGGGCATCAATCTCCACAAACACCCGTGCATACATCAGTCTGGATCGGAAAGTGGTGGCATCATCTGCCTTAATCGGCTTGCCAATGAGGCTGGCAAGTCTCATAAGAAGTGGGACACTCCAGAAGCGTACCGGGAACTCAGGGAACCGAACCCACACTGGCACAGCATTAAGCACCTCCTTCTCGCACCGCAAGTCGGGGGTCCATTGCTTCAGAATGATGAGGCGGCCGTCAAATGTCCATGGCCCTCCCTGGAGTATCCGAGTCACATCTTCCGCCAACCCAAATTTAACGAAGTAGAAGCCGTTCTCCTTGGAGAAGAACTCCATGCTCCCCTTCGGCCGCCAGACTCTGTCCGCATATCCTCTGATCTGCCCGTAGAAGGGCTTGCTCCCCAACACGTATAGCACTAACGTGTTCTCCCAGAATGCCGTCACCTTCGCCACTTTGTCGGCTGGGAAGTCAGCGCAGAGCTCGCCCCCAATCGCCATAGGAGCAACGTACTCCATCGATGTCGGCGTCTTGGCGACCCCCACCTTGCATGCATCCGCCCAGGATACAGGCCGCAGGCCCGAACTCCGAGGTGGGGTCGTCTGAGGTGGCCTGGCACTCGTGCTCGCAGCAGTAACTCTCCCTCCGATAACTGGGACAGCCGTCCCCGTCACCCCTTTCGCACGAGGCCGCCACGCAATCCTGGCTTGACCCTCCCGATCCCCCGAGTGTGCCTGTCCCCCCGATGGACCCGCTCTCCTGGCTATCCCCGCCCTCCTGTCTGATCCATGCGTATAAGTTATGCCTCTCCTAGTCTCAGGGAACTGCGATCTTTGCCCTCCTCCGCGTCTAACCCTCCGATTCTGGACCGTAGTCCAAGCTCCCTCCTCATCCTCCAATCCCGACGATGTTCTTTGGGCGGTGAACACCATCGGGGACCCCTCGGGTGCCACCGCCGTCGAACACCCAGCCGAAACCTTGCCCGGGAGGCGAATCCCCGCCCGCAGCCCGCCCCGGCCACCCCCCCCCCCCCCGCCTGGGAGGGGTCGCCGGCCGCCGCCCGGCCCCCGGGGAGGGTCGCCGGACCTCCCCGGTCCGCCTGCTGTCCTCCCGCGCACCCGCGGACGTGGCCAGCAGCTGCTGCGCCGTTCGCCGGCGACCCGCCGCCGCCGACCGCCCCTGGCCGGTCGCCCCCGGCCGCCCCGGCCACCCCCTTGCCTTTCCCCCGGTCCGGGGGGCGGTTGGCAGCCTCCACGACGCGAATGGTCGATGCCCTAGCAGAGCTAGGGTTTCCTGTAGCCGCCATCTTTTTTGTATATATATATATATATATATATATATATATATTGAAAGAAAGGTAAAATTTTATTCACTAACCGAATCCAAATACATAAGGATAACCCCTCAGATCGAGGTCATCGATGATACATCAAACTCTATATTGTGTAAAATCACTATAGCACAGGTTTGGATGTCTTCAAAAATACGCCTGTTTCGTTCTCGCCATATATGCCAGACTGAAGATGCTAATCAAATCCGCGCCTCCTTGAACCACCCTGCACCTTTATGCTTGTCAGCTTTCATCTGGGTAATAATACCCCTTATATCCCGGGTGTTCGTACTCCACCCTAGTATGTTGCATTGTGTCTGCCATATATCCCAGGAAGTACTGCACTCAAGAAATAAATGGCCAATAGTCTCATTTGCAGCAAAACAGAGGGTGCAGTATGGAGACTCAATTTGTAACCCAAAGCGTATGAGTCTGTCCCTTGTCAATAGACTGCCTAATTGGACACGATACATACAAAGTTGCATTTTACTCGCCAGTCCTTGTGTCCAGATGAACTCGAAGTATATATATATATATATATATATATATATATTGATAGAATGTTGGTGGCACTCCCTCCTGGAGAGTCTTGCAAACCAGGGAGGCCTCCCTCTGCGAATGGTCGAGAGGGCTTGTGGCCACCTGAAGAACCCGAAGAAAGGTACGGATGGGTCTAAGTCTTTAGGCGGCAGGACAAGGTGTAGTCCAATCCGTCCTTGGAGACGGGGCAAGAGAGTTCCCTCGTCGCTCAAGTTCCTAGGCCGGACGAGAATTGGGCCTCCGATAGAGACCAATCAAAGTCGAGACAAGAGGTCAGTCCCCCTTGCATAAATCGACGGGTTGGACAACAGAGAGAGAGAGTGGGATAGGAGGGTTCTGAACTCGGAGGGAAGGGGAAGGGCAGGAGTACCCAGATCTCATAGGGAGGTGTGGAGAAAAGGAAGGAGGTTATTTGGAAATCGCCTATTAGGCTTGCTAAGCACGTGTAGTGTCCCGCTCCACGAAGGCACTATACAGACAAATTGGTGTGCTGACCCGAGAGGATGCCTTCGCAAAGACGATCGATCTGGTGAGTGGACAAGGACTTCACTTTCTGGTTCTTTCACGCCTAATAAAGAATTCATAAGTTTTGAAAGAATGCTTATTGCTAAGAACAAGTTTGTAATCATTGAGAAAGTTTATACAACGAACCAATATGCTTTAAAAGAAAATTTGCATGTCGTTTAATGAACGAACCAATGTTATGCTAAGACGAGATAATATGATTGCAATGCTAAAGTTAAAATGGCATTTCAATTGAAAGACCGTTGCCATGCTTAATAAGAAAAAAAAAAGAATATTTACATGTTCTAATCGTATCCTATCAAGAGTAGTGTTCCGTGCTTCTTGTTATAGAAGTGTTACTATGCTTGTAAAAGATGAATGGTTTCATGTTCCTTTATTGGATTTGAAATGATAGAACTGTATAGAAGGCACTTGTGTTGTTAAACTTAGAAGAGATGATACGGCTTATCCGTATAGAAAAAAGAAGAGGGAGCTATTGGCTCTGTGATATGAAAAGAAGAGAAAAAGATGAAATGTTTGCTTATCGTTTAATTGTTACACTGTTAAGATTTTATCTGATAGAAATATAGATCATGCATTGGTATCGGATAACTTGTACAAAAGGTAATGAGTCTCTCGACGGTTCCTGGGGCACTAAGACTCGATCGGCCTATGAGATATTGTAAAGGCACCTTGAGGTAAAAGAGACCCCGCAATCATGGGGGGTACTGTGTCTATGTGTGTAAGTTGAACGAGCGAGTCACAACTGCTAATCATGGGGAGTGACCAATGGAGCATCATGTAAATAGGTGTCGATTAGTGAAGAGCTGAACCGTGAGTCGCAGCTTCTAGTCAAGGTTGTAAAAATCACTAGTCGGCCGCTAGTCGGTTCGTGGGGACTATGGATTAATCGGACTACTCGGGGACTAGTCGGATTAGTCGGTTTAGAATTTTTAATGAATATATATATATATATATATATATATATATATATATATATATATATATATATATATATATGTAATATGTTATAAAAATATTTTAAAAAATAATATGTTAATTGTTGAACTTTTAATTATCGCAGACTATAGTGGCATAAATTTCTATTTCGATAAATATTTAAATAATATGTTAACAACTTACTATTTTGCACGGAGAGTTACAGCCACAGTAGCAAGCAAAAGGAAAAAAAGTAACAAGCAAAAATTAAAAAAAGTGCCACAACAACAGTAGCAAAGAGATAACAAAGCAAAAGTAAAAATAAAAAAAAAGTAGGCTAGTCACTTTTTTCAAAAATAGAAAAAGGCAGCAACAAAGTAAAGAGTCGACGACAGCTGCCTTGACGAAGTCGACGGCAGCCCAGACTAGTACCAATTTAGCTAATTTTTGGATGGACCAGCCCCTAATCGAGTCGACGGTGGCCGACAAGTGACTAGTCGGGGACTAGCCCCTAGTCGAGTCGGCGGCGACCGACTAGCGACTAGTCGGGGACTAGTCGGCCGCCTAGAGGGATTTTTACAACACTGCTTCTAGTATGAGCTGTAGAATTAGAATAATAGGATGATTATTATTAATGAGTGAGTTATATATATGAGAGGCTAACCCTCTCACTATTGTTCTATCAAATGTGGGACTAAAGCCCAATACTACTAATATTAATACTTAACATCATCCCTCAAGATGGAGCATATATATCAATCATGCCAGCTTGTTACACAGATATTGAACCCGAGGACCCAAAAGAGACTTCGTGAATCGGTTATCCGATCACCAGTCCTTACGTGGTGAAACTTTATCATTCCCTTTTTATACTCATAACGGACAAAGTAAATGTCGATTTCAATGTGCTTCTTCCTTTCATGAAATACATTATTTGTAGAAATATGGATAGCAGATTGGTTATCACACCACATATTTGCTGCTTTAGATCATGCTTTTTCTCCTAGCTCTTGTAGAAGATGCTTCAGATATAACACATTTGTTGTGCCATAAGCAATGGATCGATATTCTGCTTCCGAACTTGACCGTGATATCATACTTCTTGCTCTTCCACGATACCAAGTTTTTATTAATAAATATCGAGTAGCCAGATGTAGACCATCTATCTGTCATGCTTGCACCCCAGTCAGCATCGGTAACGCACTCAACACGAGTATGTCCATGATTCTCTATCAAAATTCTTTTTCCCGAATTCTGGACTAGGTAGTGCAGAATTCGAAAAACTACATGCCAGCGTGGAACTCATGGAGAAGCCATAAATCTATTTGCGACACTCAAGGCGAAGGAAATATCTGGATGAGTCATGACCGCAAAGTAGTTGAATTTTCAACCACTCGACGATACTAATTCTCACCATAGGTCTGAGAATATACTTTAGCCACCAGACGAGCCTTCAAGCGATCAAGAGTGTCATCCAGTTTCACCTTGAACGTGAACACCCATTTGCAACCTACTGCCTGCTTACTAGTAGGCAAATCTACCAAGTCCCAAGTATAGTTCTCTCGGAGCACTTTCATCTCCTCTTCCATAGAGGCACGTCAATCGGAATGTTTGGGACTGTCCTCAGCAGTGTTGGGAATCTGAATCCCATCAATAGTAGCTACCAAGGACTGAGTATGGCTCACGAGCCCTTTGTAGTTGTCAACATACAAAGGATGATCACGACAGGCACGACGAGGTCGAGCTGGTGGAACAGACATAGGCGAATCAGTGGAACTAGAAGAGGATGATGGTTCTATGACCGTGGACACTACCTGCGATGATTCATTCAGACGACATCGGCACTGACTTAACCGATTTTGCGGACCATCGGACCAAAATACTAGCTCGGTAGGGGAAGGAATCCTTACGCGGGGGGGGGGGGGGGGGGGGATGTTGTGTTTGAACAGAAAACAACAAGAAGTCATCTTTCGGATAAACTTAGGGAATTGGATCCGTAGTTTGTGGATGTGGAGGAAACATGGTTTCAACGAAAGTAACATCCCGAAAGAAAAATACCTCTTCAAGGTAGGAGAAAAACACCGATATCCTTTCTGATCTTTAGGATATCCAAAAAAAACACATTGGATTGCCTTAGCATCTAATTTAGAAAGAGTCGGTCGGATATCCAAAACATAGCACAAGCAACCAAAAATCTTGAGAGGTAGAGGAAACGGCTCTTGGTCGGGATATAAGGAAAAAGTAGTACCATTAAAAATTGACGATGGCAGAAAATTAATAAAATAGCAAGTTGTAAGAACCGCATCTGACCCAAATCTCTTGGGAGTACGTATTTGAAATATAGCACGCGTTGTTTCCAAGAGAGGGCGATTTTTGCGCTCTGGCACACCATTCTGTCGTGGTGTGTAAGGATAGAAAGTTTGGTAGATGATGTCATTGTGGGATAGATTAGTAGAGAACTCACGAGATACATACTCACTACTATTGTCACTTCGAAGGAATTTAATCGAAACACCAAATTGTGTTTTAATTTCGGCATAAAAATTTCACCAAATGTCAAATAATTCGGAACAATTTTACACCAGATAAACAAAAGTGTCACGTAAGTAATCATCAACAAATGTAACAAAGTACTTGAAATTCATTATTAATTCAATCGGACAAGGTTCTCATACATCAGAATGCACCAACTCGAAAGGAGCAGATACAATTTTATTACAACTCACTGGATAGAGAACTCGGTAATGCTTAGACAGATGACAAAGCAAGAATATCGTACATTTTTCGGAGAGCTTGGATTGATCGATGGCCTAGCTGACAATGTAACTCGAAAGGATCAAGTTTCACGTCAGCACAGACAACAGAAGAAGGTACATCAAAACATGTACAAACCTCCAGCCACATGCCCTTTACCAATAGTCTTTCCAGACTTTAGGTCATGAAAAACACAACCATCAAGAAAAAAATGTTACCAAGCAATGCATGTCTCGAGTAATCTGACTAATTGAAAGTAAACTGAACGAGTTTCCAGGTGTATGTAATATGGAATTTAGTGACAGTCCGGAAGAAAGACGAGCACTTCCATGTCCATGGACTATTAATGAACTTTTGGCAACAGTAAAATTGGAAACAAGACCTACCGATACATAATTGTGAATCATACCTGTGTCGTCAGTCATGTGAGCAGACACACCAGAGTCAAGCACCCTTCCTTCGACCTCAGTATACATGCTGCCGAATATCCGGCTGTGGATTCAGATATAGATACTTCACCACAACGTTGAGCTTGAAAGTCAAGAAAATCTGTATATGACTCTGCAGTCATCTGAACAGATCGAATACTATCATCAGGAACATCTGATGTAACATTAGCAGCATGAGCTTTAGGACACTGCCACGGAAAATAGCTTTGTAGACCACAGTTAAAGCATGTGCATGATGTACCCATATTACGATCGTCATTGCCTCGTCCGTCATCACGACCAGCATTACGACCACCACGTCGTCCACCACGACCACAAAATTCAACACGAGTAGCACCAAGAGCAGATCGGTCAGCAGGAGCATCACCTGGAGTTGTTTCAACTACTTCTGCTGCCCGTAGGACACGAAAGTGAGCTTCCATCAGAGATAGAACATCAGATCCGGCAATAATCTGAGAGCGAACAGAATCCGCATCAGGACGGAGAGAGACAAGATATGCATGACATGAAGCTGCTCATGTTGAGCAATCGCTTCATTGGTATCTGTCGTTAGAGGTAATACACGATCAATTTCATCAGTCATAACTTTAAAGGCCCGAAAGTGGTCCTTATGAGATTTGTCTCCCTTATTTGCTCGGTAGACGCACGAGCGAGTCGTAGATACGAGAAAAATCGTGTTTCCCATCAAACGTCGCCACTATAACCTCTCATAACTCCTTTACCGAATTCGTATTCTGAACAATGTCTTCCATCGATAGTTCCATTGAATTCCTCAACTGTGTAAACAGTCGACTGTCATTTGTCTCTCATTGCTCAAATTTGGGATCAGTCTCTACTGGAGGATTGTCAGTCACATGTTTGAACAACCGTATTTCCCGAAGCGTCTTTTCGACCTTCTTTCGTCATGTTGAGTAGCCCTCCGGTCCGTCCAACTGTCGATCGGCAAATCGAATCGATGAAATCGTTATACTAGTGCCCGTTGGTCCCGCCATTGCGTTTACGGCACTAGTATTTGTAGCACCGCTATTCGCCCCAGTATCTGTCATCCTTCAGGATTCTTGATTCGACCGTCATTTTAATCTTTCCAACTTGATAATCACATCAACTCTTCCAATGCACTAGAAACGTAGCCAGAACCGACACACACATAGGAAGCAGAGATTTGAATGTGGACCACACAAGTCAGGACATAGAGGCAACCCAGGTTACTCTCTATTAGATCCCGGTGTGAAGATCAAGAAAAAAAAACAAAGATTCACACAACACAAACCACTTGTCTGCTCTTTGTTAAATTTCTGAAACCGGTATTGTTTACCCTCTGAGGATCCCAATATTGTTTTTCGGAAGCCGAAGTAGATAGTCAGAAGTTCCAGCAAACAAATCATTGTTTACTGAGGATCCCAACATTGTTTTCCGGAAGCCGAAATAGATAGTCAGAGGTTCCAACAAACAAATCATTGTTTACCCTCTGAGGATCCCAACATTGTTTTTCGGAAGCCGAAGTAGATAGTCAGATGTTCCAGCAAACAAACTATTGTTTACCCTCTGAAGATCCCAACATCTTTTTTTTTCTCTGTTTCTTTTTTTGTGTTTTGTGTAGAAAGATGGTTAGGGTTTGGGTAGGTGTTGGCTGGTTTAGGGATTATGGACATCTTTAGGTGACGGCTAGGGTTTATTGTAGCAAAGAGGGGGGGTACTGTAGCAACGGGGGTATTGTAGTAGCGAGGTTACGCTTAGGTTTTTTTTAGTGGAGAGATGGGTGGATGACGGCTAGGATTTTGGCTCTGATATCATGTCGAATTAGAATAATAGGATGATTATTATTAATGAGGGAGTTACATATAATCATATATATAGGAGAGGCTAACACCTCTCACTATTGTTCTATCCAATGTGGGACTAAAGCCCAATACTACTAATACTAATCTTAATACTTAACATGAGCGAATACTAGTAAAGAACTGAACCGTGAGTCATAGCTGCTAGTATGAGCGAATACTAGTGAAGAACTGAATCGTGAGTCATAGCTGCTAGTATGAGCGAATACTAGTGAAGAGCTGAATCGTAAGTCATAGTTGTTGGTATGTACATGTATTAGTGCAGAGCTGAGCTTTTAGTCACAGTTGCTAAACGAGTTGCATGGAAAGGTAATAATTATTGCAAGTCTAACAATGCATAGACGAAAAGAAAATTATTACAAACATTCAATTATTCTAATCCTTGTCTTGTGCAGTAATGGATCGTTGGCCGTAGGTGAGAATCATTGGATAAGTGATGTTCTTTATCGATTATGCTTCTTATCGTTGCTCCTTATAATAATCAATTTTACATGAGATGTGTCACATTCAATGTGAAGAACTATGTTGCCTAGAATGTTGCTAATTGTTACTAAGAGAAAGAGTGCCAAGTGATATGTTAATGCTTTTCGCCCCTAAAGAATGAATTGAATATAGTGCATGGAATTGACCCAAATCGTAGGCTTGAATGATATATGAAATGTGGCTTTTAGAAAAGGTTTTCAAAAGAAGTAATATGACTCTTATTCTGTACTACATGAAATGAACGTAAGTAAAAGATAGCAAGAACACTAATTATGCAACGCTTTCTTACATGAATACTTAGTGATTGTTTTAGACGGTATAGCATTTGTCTTTCACCAGTGCAACAATATACTGATCCTCCACTAGTTTACCCGTAGGTGCTAGATGTTCGAATAGATGTTCCGAAGCAATAGTCAGATCCTCTCAGGAGCCGAAAATCAGAAGAAGAAGATGCAAAGAGATAGTTTTCTATATAAAGGAATGTAATGTATGGAACTACGTTGTATTAAGCGTGAGGCGAGACGAGGCGACGAGACTGTCGCCTCGCTTAATGGCGCTTAAGCGACGCTTAGTTAGCGCCTCACTTTTTTTTTTGCTCCTACATGTAAAATACTTTATATAGTATATACACATAAATTTCAATATTTTCATACAATCCTACTAGTATATGCATGAATAACAATAGCAATTATCAATCAAGCAAAGTAACAATATAAATATTAGAATCAAAATACAAACTACAAACCACACAAAGCATACGTACTACATAGTCATCAAAATACCATCAAACATAAAAGTTGTCTCTAAAGTTCCTACTTAAAGTTTTCCAACGGTCCAACTATATAAATAACAAAAGATTCAATTCAGTTTATTAAAAAAATCAAAAAAAAATCAAAAATCGTTAAACGAGGCACCTTAGGCGAGGCACTACTAAGTGACGCCTAAGCGCGCTTAAGCGTTGATCGCTTTTTTGGGACAAAAATTCATTAAGCGAGGCGTCCTAATTCTATATCTCGCTTAAGCGGCACTTAAGCGCCGCTTAAGTGCGCTTTTCACAACATAAGTATGGAATGATATCATTGTAATTTTGTATAGTTCAAGAGAGATGTAAGCCAAGTATGAAATCTATCGAAGATCTATTGAGAGCCTTGTAATCAATTCAAAGTTATTAATAAAGAGATTTTGTCCTTATATTGTTGTCTTCATTTTGGTTTTCTGCAATATTGTCCGCTGCTTTAATTTATGTATTAACGTTCCGCCGCAGAGTTGTCTAAATAAGTGAATAGTCCATTTTTGTTATTGTACAAGTCATAGCCTTGTGCAAGCGCAACTTAGACTTGTACGGCATCACGTCCAATAGTGACTTTACGGTCCTCCGAGATCGGAGCGTGATAGCACGTACCCTCCAAAGCCAAAGCCATCTCTTGGGCTGCTATCTGCTCCCCGTTCGCGGCTAAAGTTGACATGCGAGCGCACTTCGTAGAGCTATCGGTGGTTGATGGCGTTCGCACCGCGACGTACATTGAGATCTCGGTAGTCGAAAGAAAGACCACGTTGGTCCTATACGTGATTGGACCTAAACCGTCGTTTCCGGCCATTTCCATCTTCGTCCGTAGAGCTTGGGTTCCTGCAGGAGGCGTGGAACTCTTCTTCCGCGAGAACGACTTTTTCTTCGTGCTCTTCGCATTCGATACGGATATGGAGTCAGTGTTACAAGGTGGTCCTTGGATGTTCGACAATAGACTTGTGATTACCAAGCGTTGGGACCCGTCGATCTCCATGGAACGCGACCTCCTGGAGTCGTTCCTTATTTGGGTAATTGGGTGCAATTCCCAAAGCTCCCGCTCCAACTTTGGAACGAACCCTTAATTCCAAAGATCGTCAGCGTCATTGGTATCCCGTTGAACGATGCAACCGCCTACCGCAAGCGACCGGCATGCTCGAGCTATGGTGGAGATCACCGCAAATCGTTAACTCCCTCAGTTTGTCCCAGTTCGACTCCCGATGGACGTCGTTTTGAGTAACCAGTATCCTATAATTGGACACCGCCGACATATGTTGCTTGTCGGTGCATAGGCCACATAGAATAATGTGCTCTGCTCCCTCTGGTAAGTCTTAGAGAATAGCTCATGGAAGTTCTACAGAAAGCTCAAAAGCCAAACCGGTCCCTTGCCACAGTCTAAAGCTGACTCCCCCTCATGTGCCACACATAATATTTACTTACTTGATGTGGGCAGTCAGGCGCTGGTAGGACTACCAAGCCCTCCACTTGCTAGTGTTGTTGAGAGAGAAATGTCTGCGGCAGTGAGGGCCACCATAAAGGCCTCTTCTGGCCATGGATTTGGACAATCTCTTATCAGAGAGGAAGATAAAATAGCGGAGGAGCCTCCTTCCAGGGTTGAAACGCTACCCACCTCCAAAGGGTGGAATCAAGCAGAAAGTTATACGAAGACCTCCGCTGATGAAGTTGTGGACTCGGAGGCGGATGCAGGAAGGGCTCATAGGGATGAGCTTCAACTGACCAGGAATAATGAGATGTAGCTTCAACCCTTCCAGCAAAGGGACTGTGAAATGTCAAGGCAAAGAGTTAGAAGGAAGAAGCAAAGTAATAGTCCTAAATTGAGGATTAGTATAAGGGTTACTAAGCAACATAAAGTCGACTTATGTGAGTTGTATGTGGAAGTGCTTAGGTTGGATATTTAGTGTTGTTGATGTGTTGCTAGGGTGTCAGATAGTTGAGACCTGACACTCCTTTTGTAATATGTTTCTCATTTATTAATACAATTACCATTTCAAATATATAGACATATAAACTGAAAGTATGTGACTTTATATATAAGAGATATAAGGGACGAGAAAATCGGTAGAAAAAAATACCTCATTTCCTTTGTTACCATAACTGATTCTTATCTCTTCATCAACTTCAATGATGCTTTGTTCAGCTTTCAAATATAAACAAAGACAAGAAACATTAAGTAAAAATGGTAGTTGAAAGATTGTAAAGATAATTTTTCATAATCGTTTCAAGAAAAATGTATGGAGAAGGATGGTCATATTAGAACAACAAAGAAAAATGCAACAAGTACTCATATAACAAGTCCATTATGGAGTAAGAACAAGATTTATTTTCAATATCTATGTATGTGCTACAGATAAATGCAACATTTATAGAAGATAACGCCATATCTTGTTTATACAAAAGTTTCAGATCACGTATTTGACAACAATTTCTATAGATTTGTGTTCGATACACTTGACAAGAATTCAACAACGAACTCAAAAAATTATACACAGACAAGCCATAACAAAGATACGAGAATATATTGTTCATAAAACTAAATTTAATCCTGACCTCAAGACAGCATGTGGCTGTCATATATTTACACTTTTTAAGTACAAATCATACTTCGCACTATCGACTGATACCGTCGACCACATCGTATCGGGTTGGCATGTTGCAGTCCGATACCGACCCTTCCGATACCAATGCTGTTGCTCTCTTTCCCAGTCAATTCAAAATTCAACATAGAAAACTTGAACAAAAAGAGAGATGTAAAATTGTGTCGACACGATGATTTAGTTGTGCGGAAGTACACATGTTACAATATGTCGATAACACACTATAACCATTACCATTTGTCAAAGTTGTATCTATAAATTCACAATATTCATCCACCTGATATTGTTCCACTCAGAACTATCTATTGTGGTTGTACTATGTCTAAAGCCAAGTAAATTAACAATGCTATCTATTACATGTGAACGATTCAATACTGTTGAATATTATTACACTTAAAATTGACGAGAAAGACCAAGTAATATATAAACTTATATCTAAATTTATCAAATATTTTTCTAGCTTTAAAAACAAATTAAACCATTTTTTGCATTCCAAGAAAAAAGAACCCAATACTCCGATCTGAAACCTACCTTTTTGGTACTGCAGTTTAAGAACATGCTGATGTGAATCGACCTATTCGATTCACAAAAGATTTGTAGAAAAGAGAAACAGAGAAAGATAATGATCTTTTTGTGAGAAAAGAACAAACTCCCAACTTTGGTGTACGGACAAAGTCTAAATCCTTCTTATTGATACTTGAGAGTTTCTTCTCAATACAAGCATGGAAAATAAAAGATGGCTAACCCTAGTTTATATAGGGAAAAACAAAGGCTTAATTAAGGAAGGGTTATTATTGGTGAAAGACCAAAATAATCCTTCCTGACTAAAATAGGAAAATGACTTATTAAGGAAGGGTTATTATTGGTGAAAGACCAAAATAATCATTCCTTACTAAAATAGGAAAATGACTATTAAGGAAGGATTATTATTGGTGAAAGACCAAAATAATCCTTCCTTACTAAAACAGGAAAATGGCTAAAATAGAACATAGGCTAAATGATGATAGGTGGGCCCACATCAATACCGCTCCCTAAAAGAGCCACCTTGTCCTCAAGGTGGAAATCTGGAAACTGCGTCTGTTGCTATGGCGGCCTCTTCCTCCGTCGGATCCTCCTTCTCCTCCTCTTCCTCCGTGGTGGTCGTCGTGGGGGGAGGTCCCCTCTCTGGAAGTTGGCGGGATCCGCCATTCCCCCAAAGAAATTGCTGCCTCCGGCGTGCCTCGCTCCTCCTGGCGGTTCCGCTCCTCCCGTCCACGCCGGAACTCCCGCCAAGCCCCTTCCCGGGCCCACGAACCGATCTCCGTAGTTCGCAATCCTCGTCCGACCCCCGAAGGGGGCCCCAAGCCCTAGGGCTTCTCCCGAATGTGGAACCGGTCCGCCGGGACCGTACGGATCGACGGCGTCCGGCCACGGCCGCTCGCCGGCGGCTCCTCTGGCGCCGACCGGCCAGGGGTGGCGGTCGAGGGCCGGCCAGCGACCGCCCCCAACAGCAGCGGCCCCGCCCGGACTCGCGCGGTTGGCGGCGACGCTCCCGCGGCCTTCGGCCGCTGTCCGACGATGGTCGCCGGCCGCCAGGGCCCCGCCCGGCGGCGCGGCGGCGACGGCGGGTGCGGGCCAGCTCCCGTCGGCCGGTCCTCCGTAGTCGTCGGTCGCTTCCCCCTCCGTATGAACAAACCCTAGTTGGTCGCCTAGGGTTTGGGTTGTTGCCGCCTCCGCTTTGCCGCCATTGATCTTGTTCGAGATGTTTTGCAACAACTTCATCATTGCCGGAATCGACGTCATCTCCTCCCGCATGCTTCGTACCTCGGTCTGGAGATCCTCCTGTGTGGACGCTTGATCTTTGATTGCGGCCTTCAAACTTTCGATCTCGATGTTGAAATCCTCCCGAAGCCCCTGGATCTTCTCCTCGATCGTGTTCCTTGTGCCGGACGCCATGGATCGTAGAGAGCTCTGATACCAATTGATGTGAATCGACCTATTCGATTCACAAAAGATTTGTAGAAAAGAGAAACAGAGAAAGATAATGATCTTTTTGTGAGAAAAGAACAAACTCCCAACTTTGGTGGACGGACAAAGTCTAAATCCTTCTTATTGATACTTGAGAGTTTCTTCTCAATACAAGCATGGAAAATAAAAGATGGCTAACCCTAGTTTATATAGGGAAAAACAAAGGCTTAATTAAGGAAGGGTTATTATTGGTGAAAAACCAAAATAATCCTTCCTGACTAAAATAGGAAAATGACTTATTAAGGAAGGGTTATTATTGGTGAAAGACCAAAATAATCCTTCCTTACTAAAATAGGAAAATGACTATTAAGGAAGGATTATTATTGGTGAAAGACCAAAATAATCCTTCCTTACTAAAACAGGAAAATGGCTAAAATAGAACATAGGCTAAATGATGATAGGTGGGCCCATATCACATGCAACCAAGAAGCAGCCTCCAAGTTCAATTTCCACTAGACTAGAAAAAGTCTAGATAAAGGACAAGATGATGCTATTCTCTATAGGAATCACTTTGATTCCTACAACACAAGTCAAAGAACGAGGTGTAGCATCCCCGCATTGGAGCAGGTATGAGTGCATCTATCTGATTGGGCTCGATCAGATTCCTATATATATATATATTTTTTTTGGAAAAAGGTAAATTTTATTCCAAATGAAAGGTCATAATCATACAACATACAATCTGAGTGGGACTCCCACTCAACACTCATCCATTCACCATAGCGTTCACATCAAACTCAATATTATGGAGAATGCCAACCGGAGGAGTGACTAAGCCCTCAAAGATCCGGCGATTTCGCTCCCGCCAAACCGCAGCTGCCAGACGGACTCTAGCTGTACGGAACCAGTCCTGACCTCGGCCCCTGCTATCTCGTATCACTGGGATGATGTCCCCAATGCATTTACCAGAGGTGCCCACTCCCAATACCCGACTCTGCTCCGACCATATCTGTCATGCCAAAGTGCACTCGAAAAAGATATGTTTAATAGATTCAGGCTCCAAACAGCAAAGCACACATTTTGGGTTCGGCACTGTCACTCCAAAGGAACTCAGGCGGTCCCTCGTCAAGAGGCGACCCAGAAGAAGCTTGTAAACACATAACTGCATCTTTCTGGCCAGACCCTTACACCAGACGAAGTCGTAATCAGGGCTCAGAGGAAAAGTATGCCGGATGAGATTATAGCAACTACGGAACTGGAACTCCCCCGAGCCCGAAGATGCTCCAGGTGGCTCCCAGATCCACCTATCCGCAGGCAATGCTGAATCGATGACTGTAGACCTAATGATCCCTCTCAGCTCCTGTCACGTCCCAGAACCAGAATACTGGAGAGCGGGGGAGTGACTCAGCCAGCTACGTATTACGGGTAGATGAATACCGTATAATACGATCAATACTGTCTAACCAGACGAGGGGGTGCATACTACATAAAAGTCTTACTATGGTCATTTCACATCTATTGTCTCAATCATTCAAACAAGAAACAAAAATATAGAACATGTAAGGTAAAGCAGTAAGACGTCCCAAACGCTCAGTCAAAATGTTCTTGAGATCTGGCTTTACAAAATACAGCCAGATGATGTAGTAAGTGTACACAATTGTTATCAGCTGCAGTCTGACTTAATTACAATTATGCAAAAGTAAGTACAAGACAATCCGACTAACATGTCGGTGCCAAACGGCAAGGTATAAAGTAGATAACAAAACGAGTGGTGAAGTTAAGGAACCCACTCGAGGCCTCCTGCGATCATTCCTCTAGTATTGACCATCCTGGAGGTGGAAGTACGCTGAGTCCTCGGGAACTGGCTCTAAATCTGGCCATGCAAAACCAGAGAGGTTAGACCTCTAATAGCAAGTACCACAAGGGAGCACGACATGAGAACTAAAACCAGTAAGTAAGAGAATATACTAATAAAGCTCTGCTTGCTACTAGGATTCACATCACATCAAGACACTTCGAACCAATCTCCCAACCAAACAAGGACAGAAGTTGGCCCGTCATGTCCTGACATTCTGATCATCCCAGTTAGGTAACAGAGTACAGTGCACAAACAAATCATCTTGAACGGCCAATCAACCCCTACGGCTTGCTATTATGAGTCCCAAGTTATCCTGGAATAATGCAATTAGGGATTCCTCAGTTCTTACTATGTGCAAGCAAGGCTAGTCTATCCAGTCGATCAATTGGCCCATGCATGAATTAGACGAGTCCTAGCAGGACGCCCGTCAATATACAATATACAATAATAATAAAAGCAGATACTGTTCCCTGCCCGTGTGGCAGATTTACAGAATCTGTGGGAACCAGCCGGCCCGTCGGGTACTACTCGTCCCAAGGGGGCTGCCATGTAAGAATTCGAAAATCCATTCTCTCCATGCAATCATTATTTTATTTAACTTAATAGTCTCTACGTTGAGTGAAATCCCATGCCGTGGATCATGGTCATTCAAATGAGTACTTTCGTACAGGGTACGATATGCACAATTCTACAACGATACCAGTGCGGTTAGGTTGCAGGTCTTACATAGCGTAATGCAACAATCAAATCTATCCACGGTAATCATGCCTTGACCATAAAGTACACATGCTTCTTTTGTAGAAAAATAACTAAATAAGTAAATAAATAAATAGATTAAAGCCTGCATGTGCATGTATGTCAATATTCGGGATCAGCCAGTCGAGTACAATAGTTCATAACATGAACGTGTCTCATTCATTTCATTCAATAAGACGACTAGCCAGTCTCTTAGTTCCAATTAGGAACGCATGATCAATTTAGTCAAGATAACCATTATTATCAATGGTGACAAGGCATGAAAGTCAATTAGCATTAAACGGGGTCGAGTCTACAACTCTCAGGGTCAAGTCCCAGTCAATCCGGATATCTATAACTCAATTCATGACACATGGTACATCCCACGTAACAATTTATAATTAACAGAAATATCAACATATCATGATTATATCAAGCTTATGCAAAAAGGCGTAAGGATATAAAATGGACGTTAAACATCTAATAAGATATCAATATACAGGGCTATAAAAGATCCAGGCAAGGAAAATGAAACCAAACTGACATGCTGACATAAGACCAAGTCAGCCAAAGGCCATACGCTCAGTGCAAGAGTCATACGCTCAGGTCAGGCTACGCTCAGGAAGGCAGCGTATGGACTCCATACGACTCCTGACCATTCAAGTCAGCGTATGCAAGTCATACGCTCCAAAAAGGTAGCGTATGAACTCCATACGACCCCTGACCATTCAAGTCAGCGTATGCAAGTCATACGCTCCAAAAAGGTAGCGTATGAACTCCATACGACTCCTGACCAAACAAGTCAGCGTATGCAAGTCATACGCTCCCAAAAGGCAACGTATGAACTCCATACGACTCCTGACCATTCAAGTCAGCGTATGCAAGTCATACGCTCCAAAAAGGCAGCGTATGAACTCCATACGACTCCTGACCATTCAAGTCAGCGTATGCAAGTCATACGCTCCAAAAAGGTAGCGTATGAACTCCATACGACCCCTGACCATTCAAGTCAGCGTATGCAAGTCATACGCTCCAAAAAGGTAGCGTATGAACTCCATACGACTCCTGACCAAACAAGTCAGCGTATGCAAGTCATACGCTCCGAAAAGGCAGCGTATGAACTCCATACGACTCCTGACCATTCAAGTCAGCGTATGCAAGTCATACGCTCCAAAAAGGTAGCGTATGAACTCCATACGACACACGCTTCCAAAAGGTAGCGTATGCAAGACACACGCTTCCTAAAAAGGCAGCATATGGATTCCATGCTGCGCTAAAGAGCGCGCACAGCTCAGTGACGCAGCTAAAAAGCTAGCATACACTGCTCACTGTCTTCTCCAAACAGCAAGAACTCTATGGTTGTACCCCAAGGCTTCAAAAGGTCATAACTTGGTCAAAATAAGTCCGAATCCAACTTTCCAAAGGTCAAAATTGGGTAGGATGAACTGCTCTACGACATGGAACCATCAAATCTTGAGAACAAAGGAGTTTGCTAGATCAAAACCCATAGACAACCGAAAATACAATAACTTAGATCTACAAGAAATGAACCAATGAAATCAAAAATACTAAGCACTAAACTCTCTTAGAATCATGAGAGGAAGAATATTGAACCATAAAATATGGTCCTCATGTAGAGCAAGATGTACTTGCCTAGTTGGTAGGTGGAGAGAGTAATGAAAGGAAGAAGAAGAAGAAGTAATGGTGAAGAAGGAGTGAATGAGGAGAGAGAAGGGAGAGGGTGGCTTTAAATAAAAGGTGGTGGTAGGTGGGAGTTGGGCCGGGTCCAATGGGTCGGGTTTAAGGGGCTCAATGGGTCGGGTTGCACGGGTCCAACAAGGCTAACCCGAAAATAACTAAAGCAGGAATTAAAATGCAGGTAATAAAATTACAGGAAGAAATGCAGAAATAAAATTGCAGGAATTAATTAGCATGAAAATTAAAGAACAGCTAATAGAATTGCAGAAAAATAAAGTGCAAAAAATAAAATGCAGATAATTAATTAACATGAAGTTATAGGAATTTAAATACAGGATACTACATGATAAATACTAAATAAATACATTCAGACAATATACGTATTAAAATACGCATTCTGGGAACGGAGAGTGACATCTCTACCCACCTTGAAAAAATTCCGTCCTCGGAATTTCAAATTCAAGCAAGATAGAAATATCGGGGCTAAACTAATCTAAGTACAAGCAATTCAATAAAGCAATCATTTTACAATGTCCAAAGCAAGTAACATATCCATATTTAACAATCTACGTTATCTAGCAATTCTACCCATAAGGCGATAAGCGTGAGGAATCAAGACAATCAAGGTACACAGAAAAGATATACCTTGTGAGTCAAACAGGTGTGGATACCGTGATCGGATATCATCCTCATGTTCCCACGTTGACTCTCCCAAAGAGTGATGACCCCAAGCAACCCGGACAAGGCTAATTGTTCGGTTCTTGAGTACCTTCTCTCTTCGGTCCAAGATGGACACAGGCTGCTCCTCGTAAGACAGGTTGGTACCAACAACCAGCTCAGAGTGATCGAGGATATGGTTGGGGTCCGATACATACCTACGTAATTGAGATACATGAAACACGTCATGCACCTCTCGTAACGAAGGTGGAAGGGACAAACGATAAGCAACATCGCCTACCCTATCAAGAATAACAAATGGGCCTACGTATCGCGGACTCAGCTTCCCGCGAACGCCAAATCTAATGACCCCACGAGTAGGTGAGATCCACAAGAATACGTGGTCCCCAACAGAGAACTCTAACGGCCTACGATGCTGGTCCGCCCAATGACGATGCCGATCCTGCGCAATACGAAGTCGCTCTCTAATTCCCTTAACCACTTCAACCGTCTGAACAATCATTTCTGGGCCTAGCATCTTCCTTTCCCCGATATCATCCCATGCTAGTGGCGATCTACACTTCTTACCATATAGTGCCTCAAATTGTGCCATCTGGATACTGGCTTGATAACTGTTGTTGTATGAGAACTCGACCAAGTGAAGGTGACTCTCCCAAGACCCTCCAAAATCTAGAGTGCAAGCTCGCAACATGTCTTCTAAAGTCTGAATCGTCCTTTCTGATTGCCCGTCCGTCTGTGGATGGTAAGCCGTGCTAAATTTTAACTTGGTACCCAGACTATGATGTAAGCTCTTCCAGAAATGTGACATGAAACGGGTATCTCGATCTGACACAATACTGACAGGGACTCCATGCTGCCTGACTATCTGTTGCATATACAACTCTGCCAACTTTTCTGTAGATTGTCCTACTCTGAAAGGAAGAAAGTGTGCTACCTTCGTAAGCCGATCTACTATCACCCAAATGGCATCCTTACCACTTGGCGATCTCGGTAAACCGGTCACAAAGTCCATCGTGATATGCTCCCACTTCCATTCCGGGATAGGAAGCGGTTGCAATAATCCAGCTGGCCTCTGCTGTTCTGCCTTTACTTGCTGACATATCAAGCAACGGGAAACAAACCTAGCTATCTCCCTCTTCATCCCGTTCCACCAGAAGTGCTGCTTGATATCTTGGTACATCTTGGTCCCTCCAGGATGTATAGAATACTGGGAACTGTGAGCTTCTGCCATAACTTCATGTCTGATATCTCCACTGGGCACACATAGACGTGATCCAAATCTAAGTGTACCATCTTCATGAATTTTCAACTCCTTTCTGTGCCCTGACTAACATTCTGCCCTAAGCTTCTGAATCCTTGGGTCTTGTGCCTGAGCTGCCTTGATCCTATCTACCAAGTCAGATTGGACTTGTAGACTAGCCAGAACTCCTACATCACTAGGAAGTATAACTTCTATGCCCATCTCCTGAAGGTCTTCTAAGATATGTCTCTGCGTTGTTAACATAAATGCGCCGCCTCTTCTGCTAAGAGCGTCTGCTACCACATTTGCCTTGCCTGGATGATACTGAAGTTCCACGTCATAATCCTTGATCAACTCCAACCATCTTCTCTGCCTCATGTTCAGCTCCTTCTGAGTAAAGATGTACTTCAGACTTTTGTGGTCTGTGTACATGTCTACTCGGTCACCATATAAGTAATGCCTCCATAGCTTCAAAGCAAACACTACTGCTGCTAACTCCAAATCATGAGTTGGGTAATTCTTCTCGTGGTCCCGAAGCTGCCTAGATGCATACGCTATCACCTTTCCATGCTGCATAAGGACGCATCCCAGTCCTTTACCTGACGCATCACAATATACAGTAAAACCTCCAGGTCCAACTGGCAATGTAAGAATGGGCGCTGATATCAACTTCTGCTTCAAAGTCTCGAATGATGCCTGACATTCTGCCGACCAAACGAATGGTACATCCTTCCGGGTCAAGCGGGTCATGGGTGCTGAAAGCCTTGCAAAGTCTGACACAAACCTTCTGTAATATCCTGCCAATCCTAAGAAACTCCGTACATCAGCTACGGTCTTGGGTACTGGCCAACTCTCTACTGCTTCTACCTTCTTGGGATCCACTGCTACTCCAGCTCCTGATACAATATGACCCAAAAATGAAATGTGATCCGTCCAGAACTCACACTTGCTGAGCTTGGCATACAACTGGTTCTCTCTCAAAACCTGCAACACTTTCCTGAGGTGGTCTTCATGCTCCTCTTCACTAGCAGAGTACACAAGAATGTCGTCGAGAAATACTACGACAAACTGATCTAAATACGGCATAAAGATGCGGTTCATCAAATCCATGAATATAGCTGGAGCATTGGTCAAACCAAACGGCATTACCAAGAATTCATAATGCCCATACTTCGACCTGAATGCTGTCTTGGGAATATCTTCCTTCCGAACCCTCACCTGATGGTACCCTGAACGAAGATCTATCTTGGAGAAGACTCTGGCCCTACTCACCTGATCAAATAAGTCGTCGATCCTGGGTAGTGGGTACTTGTTCTTCACTGTCGCCGCGTTAAGCTTCCTGTAATCGATGCACAATCTGGATGATCCATCCTTCTTCCCCACAAGTACCACTGGTGCTGCCCATGGCGATATGCTAGCTTGGATAAACTTCTTCTCCTTCAATTCCTCTATATGCTGATACACCTTGGCCTGCTCTGAATCCGCCATTCTGTAAACCCGATCTGATATCGGTTTAGTTCCAGGTGCCAATTCTATACTGAACTCAATATCTCTAACTGGTGGCAGACCGGAAAGTTCTTCGGGAAATACGTCTAGAAATTCTTCAACTACCTTCGGAATCTGAACTTCTTCCATTGCTGTTACTACTCCCTGCTCTTGCTGAGTTGCCTCTGACCTGACCAAGGTGAACCTCTCCATGCCTGGAATATCAAAAGATACACTTCCACTACGACAATCTATTGTCGCATGACTGTCTTTCAGCCAGTCCATGCCTAAAATAACGTCGAAATTTCCAACAGGAAATTCTATCAACCGGACGGGTAAAGGATGCCCGCACACTACAACACTACATGCTAAACTAACTCTATTAACTCCCACGAGCCCATTACCAGTGAGTATATTCAACCTCCCTGGCAATGCCTCGAACTCCACTCCTAGTCGTGTCGCAAATTGTGCAGATATAAATGAATGGGATGCTCCCGAATCAAACAATGCTACTGCGGGATATGAGGCGACGAGAATGTTACCTGCCACAACATCTCCCGATGCTAATGCCTCCTCCAAGGACAGTGTGAATGCTTGCCCTCGACCTCCTTGCTGGTTTCCATGCTGTGGCCTAGCCTGGTGCTGCTGCTGGCCCCTGCCTTGATGATGCTGGGGTGGTCTATGCTGGTGTTGCTGCATCGGCGGCCCCTGCTGCCGAAACATCTGAGCCTGTGATACTAACGGACGCTGCGCCAACGGCCTCACTGCCAATGCTGGTCCTCGATACTGCCCTGCCCCTGGTGCTGGCAGAGCAGGAAACTGCTGCCCTGGTCCTCCTGACCTCGAATTCATGGGACATGTGGTAACCCGATGATCTGGGTTTCCACATATCAGACACAGTCCATTCAATGTCCGACACACATCTCTAGTGTGCCCCATCTTCCCACAATAAGTGCAGCCCGCCGGGGGTTGCTGGTTCTTCCTCTGTTGCTGTTGCTGCTGTCTGGGTGGTGGTGCTGGCCCTCGTATCGCCACATCGTGGATACGAATGCCAGGGGATGGTGCTGTTGTTCGGGGCGCTGCTCCCCCTCCTCCTTCCATCTGACTGTGGGATCTCTTCTGACCCCCAGTCCTTGCCGCAAGCCTCTGAATGGTGATCTCATGCCTTCGAGTCGCCGTCAATATCTCATCAAAAGTCTGGTAATTGTGCCCTTCTATCAATTGCAAGAGCTCAAGATGAAACCCTTGCTGGAACCTCATCGCCCTCTGGCGTTCCGTTGCTACCATCTCTGGGGCAAATCTACTCAATCTGCATAACTCCGCTGCATAAGCATCTACAGTCTTGCCAGCCTGCCTGAGGCTGATAAACTTCTGTTGTAGCTCAAACTGTGCCACAACTCCATAGTACTTCGTCTTGAACCTTGCAGTAAAATCGTCCCAAGCAACAGGACGTCTGATGCCTACTTCCTCTGATTCCCACCAATCACGTGCGAGATCCTGAAGTAACAACTTCACTAGATCCACACGTTCTTCTGCCGGCACCTTAGCTGCTGTCAGAATAGCCTCAATATCCTTAAGCCATGCATCTGCTGAGATGGCATCCTCCGTGCCCTCGAAACGGCGGGGGTTGTACTTGCAAAACCTGGCTGATGCTCCTGAATCAGTCCTCACTCCTCTTTCCAAAGCCGTCTGCAATCCTTGGTTGAGCAACACATTCTGCTCTTGTAGCTGAGTGTGCATGCGCTGCTGGGCCAACATCTGATGTTGCTGAGTAGCCATCATTCCTCTCATGATCTCCAGAAGGGCTGGTGTGTCCACTTGGGTAGGTGGAACTGTCGGTGGTGGTGGAACATCCGGATACTGTGACCCAGCTGCTGGTTCCACTATCACTTCTTCCTGGGTAGCCTCCTGAGGTGAGACTGACCCTTGTTGCTGACCAACAGGGTCAGGTTGTCCATGTTGCTGTCCATGTTGTTGCTGTCCAGCTCTGACAGATGCGGACGAGGTGCCCCTAAGAAAAGGGACAAGAGAATAATCAAACGACCGGACATGAAGGATCAATGAAGTCAAAGGATACTGGAATGTCAAGCTAGAGTTGAGAGTAACTAATCATGAGATCAAGGGAAAACATGTGTGATTGAGACATCCTATAAATCAAAACACCCCACAAGTCTGAAATCAGACCTGCATGGGCCACCACTAAAACCTTGTCACGCCCCAGAACCAGAATACTGGAGAGCGGGGGAGTGACTCAGCCAGCTACGTATTACGGGTAGATGAATACCGTATAATACGATCAATGCTGTCTAACCAGACGAGGGGGTGCATACTACATAAAAGTCTTACTATGGTCATTTCACATCTATTGTCTCAATCATTCAAACAAGAAACAGAAATATAGAACATGTAAGGTAAAGCAGTAAGGCGTCCCAAACGCTCAGTCAAAATGTTCTTGAGATCTGGCTTTACAAAATACAGCCAGATGATGTAGTAAGTATACACAATTGTTATCAGCTGCAGTCTGACTTAATTACAATTATGCAAAAGTAAGTACAAGACAATCCGACTAACATATCGGTGCCAAACGGCAAGGTATAAAGTAGATAACAAAACGAGTGGTGAAGTTAAGGAACCCACTCGAGGCCTCCTGCGATCATTCCTCTAGTATTGACCATCCTGGAGGTGGAAGTACGCTGAGTCCTCGGGAACTGGCTCTAAATCTGGCCATGCAAAACCAGAGAGGTTAGACCTCTAATAGCAAGTACCACAAGGGAGCACGACATGAGAACTAAAACCAGTAAGTAAGAGAATATACTAATAAAGCTCTGCTTGCTACTAGGATTCACATCACATCAAGACACTTCGAACCAATCTCCCAACCAAACAAGGACAGAAGTTGGCCCGTCATGTCCTGACATTCTGATCATCCCAGTTAGGTAACAGAGTACAGTGCACAAACAAATCATCTTGAACGGCCAATCAACCCCTACGGCTTGCTATTATGAGTCCCAAGTTATCCTGGAATAATGCAATTAGGGATTCCTCAGTTCTTACTATGTGCAAGCAAGGCTAGTCTATCCAGTCGATCAATTGGCCCATGCATGAATTAGACGAGTCCTAGCAGGACGCCCGTCAATATACAATATACAATAATAATAAAAGCAGATACTGTTCCCTGCCCGTGTGGCAGATTTACAGAATCTGTGGGAACCAGCCGGCCCGTCGGGTACTACTCGTCCCAAGGGGGCTGCCATGTAAGAATTCGGAAATCCATTCTCTCCATGCAATCATTATTTTATTTAACTTAATAGTCTCTACGTTGAGTGAAATCCCATGCCGTGGATCATGGTCATTCAAATGAGTACTTTCGTACGGGGTACGATATGCACAATTCTACAACGATACCAGTGCGGTTAGGTTGCAGGTCTTACATAGCGTAATGCAACAATCAAATCTATCCACGGTAATCATGCCTTGACCATAAAGTACACATGCTTCTTTTGTAGAAAAATAACTAAATAAGTAAATAAATAAATAGATTAAAGCCTGCATGTGCATGTATGTCAATATTCGGGATCAGCCAGTCGAGTACAATAGTTCATAACATGAACGTGTCTCATTCATTTCATTCAATAAGACGACTAGCCAGTCTCTTAGTTCCAATTAGGAACGCATGATCAATTTAGTCAAGATAACCATTATTATCAATGGTGACAAGGCATGAAAGTCAATTAGCATTAAACGGGGTCGAGTCTACAACTCTCAGGGTCAAGTCCCAGTCAATCCGGATATCTATAACTCAATTCATGACACATGGTACATCCCACGTAACAATTTATAATTAACAGAAATATCAACATATCATGATTATATCAAGCTTATGCAAAAAGGCGTAAGGATATAAAATGGACGTTAAACATCTAATAAGATATCAATATACAGGGCTATAAAAGATCCAGGCAAGGAAAATGAAACCAAACTGACATGCTGACATAAGACCAAGTCAGCCAAAGGCCATACGCTCAGTGCAAGAGTCATACGCTCAGGTCAGGCTACGCTCAGGAAGGCAGCGTATGGACTCCATACGACTCCTGACCATTCAAGTCAGCGTATGCAAGTCATACGCTCCAAAAAGGTAGCGTATGAACTCCATACGACCCCTGACCATTCAAGTCAGCGTATGCAAGTCATACGCTCCAAAAAGGTAGCGTATGAACTCCATACGACTCCTGACCAAACAAGTCAGCGTATGCAAGTCATACGCTCCCAAAAGGCAGCGTATGAACTCCATACGACTCCTGACCATTCAAGTCAGCGTATGCAAGTCATACGCTCCAAAAAGGCAGCGTATGAACTCCATACGACTCCTGACCATTCAAGTCAGCGTATGCAAGTCATACGCTCCAAAAAGGTAGCGTATGAACTCCATACGACCCCTGACCATTCAAGTCAGCGTATGCAAGTCATACGCTCCAAAAAGGTAGCGTATGAACTCCATACGACTCCTGACCAAACAAGTCAGCGTATGCAAGTCATACGCTCCGAAAAGGCAGCGTATGAACTCCATACGACTCCTGACCATTCAAGTCAGCGTATGCAAGTCATACGCTCCAAAAAGGTAGCGTATGAACTCCATACGACACACGCTTCCAAAAGGTAGCGTATGCAAGACACACGCTTCCTAAAAAGGCAGCATATGGATTCCATGCTGCGCTAAAGAGCGCGCACAGCTCAGTGACGCAGCTAAAAAGCTAGCATACACTGCTCACTGTCTTCTCCAAACAGCAAGAACTCTATGGTTGTACCCCAAGGCTTCAAAAGGTCATAACTTGGTCAAAATAAGTCCGAATCCAACTTTCCAAAGGTCAAAATTGGGTAGGATGAACTGCTCTACGACATGGAACCATCAAATCTTGAGAACAAAGGAGTTTGCTAGATCAAAACCCATAGACAACCGAAAATACAATAACTTAGATCTACAAGAAATGAACCAATGAAATCAAAAATACTAAGCACTAAACTCTCTTAGAATCATGAGAGGAAGAATATTGAACCATAAAATATGGTCCTCATGTAGAGCAAGATGTACTTGCCTAGTTGGTAGGTGGAGAGAGTAATGAAAGGAAGAAGAAGAAGAAGTAATGGTGAAGAAGGAGTGAATGAGGAGAGAGAAGGGAGAGGGTGGCTTTAAATAAAAGGTGGTGGTAGGTGGGAGTTGGGCCGGGTCCAATGGGTCGGGTTTAAGGGGCTCAATGGGTCGGGTTGCACGGGTCCAACAAGGCTAACCCGAAAGTAACTAAAGCAGGAATTAAAATACAGGTAATAAAATTACAGGAAGAAATGCAGAAATAAAATTGCAGGAATTAATTAGCATGAAAATTAAAGAGCAGCTAATAGAATTGCAGAAAAATAAAGTGCAGAAAATAAAATGCAGATAATTAATTAACATGAAGTTATAGGAATTTAAATACAGGATACTACATGATAAATACTAAATAAATACATTCAGGCAATATACGTATTAAAATACGCATTCTGGGAACGGAGAGTGACATCTCCTCAGTGTACCGATAAGATTCCGGCCTCCACTCTCCATCTCGTAAGATCCGACTACACGTCAGACCTCGTCTGTCCTCCGTATGAGTCGGGGAACCCCTAATGTCTAGCAAGGAACGCCGATCAATCCAAGGGTCCCTCCAAAGGTCCGTGCCCGACCCATCCTTCATGACCCTCCGGATAGCAGACTTGAGCACACCCCTGTGTCTCAGGACAGTCTTGAACGTAACAGAATGGTTGTTATCAGGAGAACACGTCCAAAAATTGTCCTGCTTTACATATCTGCTGTGCATCCAGTCCGCCCAAAGAGACCCCCCGCTAACGAATCTCCAGGCCAGCTTGAGCGCAGAGGCCTCCCTGATATCCAGCAACGGCCTGAGCCCTACTCCGCCCTCCTTCCTGGGACGACAGAGCTGCTCCCACGAGATCGCATGCATACCCCCCCTCCAAAGGAAATCAGCACACAGACGCTCCGCTCTCCGAATAGTGGCCACCGGAAGAAGGATGGACTGTAGCCAAAACTGGGCCACAGCCGAGATCACAGATCTGATCAGCTCTATGCGTCCGCCAAAAGACAGACCGGTGGCTTGCCAGCCTTCAACTCTCCGCTAGGGCTCGCAGCCGATTCCCCGCAGGGGATCCCGACCACACGGACGACAGCCGCCCCTATGGCGACTGCGGTCTCCAAGGCGCCAGCGGCTCTCCGGGCACCGGCGGCCAAGCCGCTGGTCTTGCTGGGGACCACGAAGGAGGCAGGGAGATCGACGACTGCCAGGATGTAGACCTAGGTTTTGGGTCCCAGGTGTTCGCCTAGGACCCGGGCTCGACAGGGCGGACTGGAGGGACAACGGGGCCGACGGCGGCGACTGGCTGCTCGCTGGAGTGTCGCCCCGCGGTGCGGGGCTCTAGCTCTGGTGCGATGGGCGCAGCAGTGGGTGCCCAGGTGAGGTTGCCCGGAAGGGGGACGAGACCGACGCTGGCCAAGAGAGGAGATGCTCGAGCGGGGACGGCTGAAGCGGGTGTTGGCCGTTCAGAGGGAGGGGGATGGACCACGGTCAGTCGCCGACGTCGGGTGGACCGGTTCCCTAGGACGGTGGGCCTGGAACTGCCGCCTCGAGGGACATCGACGCCTCTGGGTGGTGCCCAACGTCCTCCAGTGACGGGTGTGGGGTCTACATGGCGATCGAATAGGACAGGGACGGATAGGCACAATACGATTGGCACTCGACATCTAGTTGGGTTCGTGCCCAGAAGGAGGACTTGCTACGCCACCGGTGCATCCCAATCCTAGGGGAACCCAGAGTACGAGATCTGGCGGCGGTAAAACTTATGCGGATACATGCCGGTCTGGAGGCTATCAAGGAGATGGGACGATGTATTACATAGCTCCCAAAATGGTAGAAGGTGGGTTCCGGACGGCTTTCACCGAGGAGGAACTTGCGGAGACTTCAGAGTATTGGCGCAATACTCTTATTCTTTATGTTCTTGGCGATAAACCTTTCTATAGACAGATTCGGGCGTTTGCTCACCGCGTGTGGAGGCCAAAAGGCACGATGGAGTTGTACGTCCGAGAAGATGGATTCTATTTTGTGAAATTTGGGCTCCTGGAGGACGTTGAACGCATTCTGCAAGGTGGCCCCTGGACTTTTGACGAACGATTGATCATTTTGAAGGAATTGACGCATGAATCGGTGTGTGAGCGGGAAGTACTTCATATTGTTCCTATCTGGATCCGCTTCTCGGTGTTATCGTCTAACTATTGGAGTTTGTCTATGCTAATGAAGCTAGCCAGCCTTATTGGTAAGCCGATTAAAGCTGATGAGGCTACGCTGAGGGAAGAGAGGCTTATGTATGCCCAGTGTTCTAAATGGCAGCCACCTAGCCCGACTAGGCGGCGTCTAGGCAGTAGGCGGTCTCTCTCCGCACCGCTTTTCGGTAGGCGGTGGAGTTAGGCGGCCAACGGAGGTTGGTGGCATAGGCAGGCGCCTAGACGGAGAAATACCTAACAAGATATTTTGGTCAAAAAGGTTTTATAAGCTTTATGGGCCTATGGTTCACTTTTACAAAACTAAAAGTTTATAAATCTTCGTTCTACAACTGAGTTATGCATGGAACACCCTTAAAATATGTATATTTTGCAAAAAAAAAAAAAACAATGATAAAATAGTAAAAATGTTCAAAATGTATCAACCGCCTATGCGGCGCGTAGGTGGTGCCTAGGCGGTAGGCGGACTCTCTCCGCCGCGCACCCGCCTACCGCCATTTAGAACACTGTGTATGTCCGTGTTTTTGTGGAGATTGAGGCAAATAATGTGCTCCCCTCTCAGGTGGAGTATGAGGTTCCCTCGGGAGAGGTATATGTACAACGAGTAGACTAAGTGGTTCCTCCGGTTTGTAAGTTGTGTAGCTATTTCGGACATACGAGATACCAGCGTCCCCAGGAAGCAGGAACTCGGGCGGACGAAGGTGCTTCAACGAGCCCGGCAGGAGTGGAGATGGGTGCAGTAGAGGTGGGGCATGCAATTGGCCAGGCTGATGCTCATGCAATAGATGAGGGTGACTGTCACGCCCCGCTCCCGTAGGAGCGATCGTCCTCGCTAAGGCGTGATGCCGCACGAGCCTAGATTGCGCTCGTGCAAGGCAATTCCATAACGGCCGATTGCATCGGCGGCGACGGGGTCGTCGCACAGAAGTCCCAAGCAGAAATATTGAATCATACAACGGAATTTAAGAACAAGTAACACATGAACACAAGTCATTCAAAAGGTTCTTTTTATTGATATTGAATACAAGATTACATTTGTGGGCGCAAGGCCAAATTACAATGTCTCTCGTGCTCACTTTTCTCTCATTTACAAGTCACTCTGCTCTCTCTCATCTCTCGATACGATACTTGAATCCAGCGGAAGCTTCGGAAGGCGATGTCCATACATTATGTCCTGTATAAGTCTTCGAATCCATGCGGCCGCACGCTTCGAATCGCCAAGGAACTCCGTGCCTCGACGCATCCAAGCGAGCTCCGCGCCACGAGCTTCTACCTGTGCCTGCACATGAAACACTGTGTGGGTGTCAGTACCACTGTACTGGTGGAGTGAGCTCCTCGCCCACCCATACAAAACCTACACGTTTCATTTACTTTGTGCAACATAAACCCTTTTATGATTGTCTTTCTATTCTTGCCTTAGGATCAGTTTTAGGACCGGCGCCTTAGCGCAACTTGTGTATCGGGACCATCCCGTGCTTGCAATGTCAATGTTAGCTCATACTTTGTCTCTAGACCACTCCTCGTGCCAACAACGTTAACCTATCAAGTCGTGTTCGCCTTACGGCCATAATCAGAGACGCAACTACACGAAGGACTCCATTTCCTTGCCTCTAGACCTTTCTCGTGCTTGCATTGTCGACGCACCGACTTATACTTATCTTTCGTGCCAAACTCTGGGACGTAACGACTCGGTCGTGCCATAACTCGATTCGTGCTTCAATATCTCCGAGGCAGTGCCTCCTTGCTTAGTCTCGCCTACACATGTGTTGTGACAACGCGGCCGTGCCTCATATTTCGAGGCCGTGCCCAATAACTCAACGTAACTTCACACAACTAGCCCTACGGCCCTTCTCGACTTAACTCGCGACAGCTCAAGCCTAACTCATGCAACTCTATGCCAACAACTTAACACTCGACGCCACATCTCGTGCCGAAACACGTCGCCTTCGCTGTAGCCAAATCTTAGGCTCCGACATTGTGTCTTTTTAGCTTCATACATATTCAACTCAATCCAAAGGCACACACACGGATTTCCGCCCGTGCCGACACATCTATATGAAAGGTCACTGGCATTAACTAGCCATCGTGGACATAAAACTTACCATGTCAGTTGATAATAATTTATATTAAGTGTTTGTTATGGGATTGGCCTAACCAGCCGCCTTGGACGTAGCCTGGCAGTACGGGACCCTTTCAACGCAGGTAGCGAGCCCCGATGAAAGTCCCCGCCTTACCGATCGCCTTACCAGCATTGCCTATTACCCAGCTCGGCTACAACCAGTTTCTTCCTAGGCCGAGACGGTCCCGTGGCCCCGGAATTCCGCTCGAAGAAACCACCCCTTGTCGACAAGTTGTCCAAGTTCATAAGGGTTTACATGGTGTATTTTAGGATACCGTTGGGGCTTGTTATGTGATCAATTCATTTACTTGGTTGTTTTACTCTTTCCACTTTTTGTACTTCCTTTGCAGAGCCCCTAACCAGGGTTGCCTCGGCGACTGAACCACAGTCCCGACATATTTCCTCTCGGCGACTAACCATCGCTTAGACATAACATTCTTTGAACACAGGGAACGGCTACTGCATAGCCTTCCAACTTAACTTGAACATAACGTGTTTCCATAAGTATCGACCGACCGTGGCTAACTTTCCACTGAACCAACCGTGGCTCGTGCCTCTAAACCGACTCGTGTTCGACGCAACGCTGTCGCCCAAGTCATACTTCATATGACGGGCCTTGGGGTCGTGGGACTATTTATCTTGACAACCGCAGAATGAGCGGGACAACACATAGAATAACTTAGGTTGACCGGCATAACTTTTGCCTAACTCACTCAAGCCTACAACTCAACCCAAGGGACGAGCAAAGGCTACGCCAAGCCTTGCGGGACAGGATCGTGCATGCTTTAGCAAGCATTTGTGCGGGCGACGCCTATGACTTAGGCTAACTCTCAGCTTTTGCACCGAAGACCAACTTTCCTTCTCCCAAGCCACAGGACGAAGGACCGAGTGTCATTTTCAAAGCACGACGTGCACCAACTCTAAGCCGACAGTGGGACGTTTTCCATGTTCTAACTCGATTCAAACCGTCGGGATTATTCCCTTAGCTATGTGGATGCGTAGCTTTTATTATCAAGCCTAACTTGTGCAAGTTGAAAACACGATTTATTATGTGAAGGCAAAGATGAGGAGAGTTCACCGAAACTACCCCACCTGAGCGATGTCTCTGAGCAAGCCGTTGCAAGGCTAAGACCGAACGCCGTCGGCGTTTCGATTCCTCCGATTGACTTTGCGGGACGGGGCACTACAACATACACCACTCAGAACAAGTCTCGTCCTCGAGACTTTCCTGAGGGCAAGTCATCCTACCATTTCTATGGCCAAGACTTAATCGTACACATTTCGCCTACGCGTTCCTTCGATTTCGAGCCACGCTCGCACTATTATCAATCTTTACTTTAACACGATTTCAAGATCTCGACACACTCCCATCTTTCAAGCCTTGCTTGAACTCGTCGTATCACTTGGCTGGATCGTGCATGCATTCCAAGCGTCCCCAGAATACCTGCATTCAGCCAAGCCACATGATAGAAAATTTGTCATTCTCACTCGAGTCGTATCGTGCACATACCTAAGCGTCCCTGAATATATGCATGTCAGCCGAGTCTCGTGAGCAGGGTTTCCTATATTCGTGGTCCACGCCATATATCCATTTCAATCCTCAGGGTCAATCCTTCCGATTGCTAACACTTGAAACAGGGCGTCTCGCCTAACCGCTAGGCCAATCTTTACGAGGCTAAGTCAATGTCAGGATTGGAATCATAGTTCCCCAACAATAATGCCAACACTGACCCCAATCCTAGGGTCAAACCAAAGTCGATCATACGGGGTCTTCTACCCAAGCTCGCGTCACTCAGATTTCTAAACATCGAGCACGATCACCTAATTCGCATTACGGCACGCGTTGCGTATATTCAAATCCCTTCAATTCGCCAATTCTAACCAATTCATGTATTCGATCACGAGGTCGTCTCGCTCGACAATACGTTGCGCCCCAATCTCACGCGAGTCTGATAATCCGCGGTGGTTCATGAATCACCATGCAACGCTCCCACGGAATAATCATTCTCATCGGGGCGTAACTCTTGTTTGAGTTTAGACTTATTCATTCTCGATACGCGGATTGGACCTACTCAATCCTCAAGTTCAATCGACAAGCACACCAATTCAATCTCGAGTCTATCTTCGCGTCAAACCACAAGTCGAAGCACAAATTGTCGCACCGTGCAAGTTCGACCACTCTCGCTGTATGAATCACCATACCAGCGCTCACGCAGAGTGATCGACCTAATCGGCGTGACGCATGTGCGAGGCTGGAGTAGCACTCGCATAAGACAAGAACGTCAACGTTGTGGTTATCGACAAAGCAAATCCAAACATTCTAGTTTTCATCCAAGCCAAGTTCGATCGTCATTCATTCAACTTAGAAAATCCTCGAGCCAAGTCTATCTTTTCCTCGATAAATTTCAACATCACGAGTATAGCATCCATCGGACAATGACATTTTGCACGATCGTTATTCGCCGATTTGGAGTACCTCCGAGTTATTGCATATCGATCTTTGATACGCCTCAATACCGTCGACGATATGCGTAACCTGACGATCTTCCTTCGCAACCAATTTCGAGTCGTGCGACTTCATGCTATTGTCCGAACTGGATATACCACCATTCCTCGATATTCAAGATCAAGTTCGATCGCTATTCCTCAAGCTCGTTTCAAGATCATTGTTCAAAAACTCAAGTTATATTTCATTTGCATCAATCCGATATCGCACGCGCGATCCTCTAAGTTTCCTCGATCAAGACCATTCAATTTCATTCATCGTTCCGAAACATTTTCTAACTCGCGTTGCTTGTTCACAAGTTGTCCGAACGAGATGCTCATTCGGGACATTCGAAGTCACGACCAACTAAGCGTGACGCGTTCTAAGGCTTTGCGCGATCGCATCGCCTCGCCGCCATACTTGTAATCCTCAATATTTACTCGAACAATTTCTAAGACGAACCATACACCACTCGGATTCGAGCCACTCGACTAGTCGTCGACACTCATTCTTATTCTTCTCCGAACCTATCACATACACCACTCGGATTCAAGCCATACGATCTAGTCCTCAATCACGTTCCCATCGTTCGCTAAGACATCCCTCAGATTCATTCGACGAATCGCTAGCGTAGTCGCTCACGTCGTATCGACGCATTAAGTCGTTCGTACTAATTCTTCGAAATCCAAATCAATCTCCGTGTACGCCTAAGCGTTAGTCCGATAGCGTTCCTATCGATAGACACTCTAAGTATATCTCCATTCCCGACCGAGCGATACTTGTTATCGCTCGCAATTCGTTTGCACCAAAGGTCGAGGTGCGCGACGCGAAAACACAACTTAGCCAAAAGGCCGTGTGCATAGCCATTCCTGTGCGGACTATATTCCGAGTTTGCATGCTCAATTGCTAAGGTCGATGTTGGACTAATTAGGCACGCACGCGACTTGCTAAGGTCGACGTTGGACTATTCGGGCACACGTGCGACTTGCTAACATTAGCACACATTTTCTATCGAGTCAAGTTTGCAACGTTCGGCACAAAGGCCCTATCGACGCATTTGGCAACGGCCTACCGATGCGTTACATTGAACGCTTGTACGAGCTTTCGAAAATATTTAGACTTATTGTATGGACATACCGAGGGACATTTGAGAGAGAGCGCACCAACGATAACAACTTGCGGAAGCAACAGAGTTTTACGGAAACATCGAAGTTAAAGAATTCAATCGACGGTCCAAGGACGTAAAGCCGTGCTCTGATACCACTATGTCACGCCCCGCTCCCGTAGGAGCGATCGTCCTCGCTAAGGCGTGATGCCGCACGAGCCTAGATTGCGCTCGTGCAAGGCAATTCCATAACGGCCGATTGCATCGGCGGCGACGGGGTCGTCGCACAGAAGTCCCAAGCAGAAATATTGAATCATACAACGGAATTTAAGAACAAGTAACACATGAACACAAGTCATTCAAAAGGTTCTCTTTATTGATATTGAATACAAGATTACATTTGTGGGCGCAAGGCCAAATTACAATGTCTCTCGTGCTCACTTTTCTCTCATTTACAAGTCACTCTGCTCTCTCTCATCTCTCGATACGATACTTGAATCCAGCGGAAGCTTCGGAAGGCGATGTCCATACATTATGTCCTGTATAAGTCTTCGAATCCATGCGGCCGCACGCTTCGAATCGCCAAGGAACTCCGTGCCTCGACGCATCCAAGCGAGCTCCGCGCCACGAGCTTCTACCTGTGCCTGCACATGAAACACTGTGTGGGTGTCAGTACCACTGTACTGGTGGAGTGAGCTACTCGCCCACCCATACAAAACCTACACGTTTCATTTACTTTGTGCAACATAAACCCTTTTATGATTGTCTTTCTATTCTTGCCTTAGGATCAGTTTTAGGACCGGCGCCTTAGCGCAACTTGTGTATCGGGACCATCCCGTGCTTGCAATGTCAATGTTAGCTCATACTTTGTCTCTAGACCACTCCTCGTGCCAACAACGTTAACCTATCAAGTCGTGTTCGCCTTACGGCCATAATCAGAGACGCAACTACACGAAGGACTCCATTTCCTTGCCTCTAGACCTTTCTCGTGCTTGCATTGTCGACGCACCGACTTATACTTATCTTTCGTGCCAAACTCTGGGACGTAACGACTCGGTCGTGCCATAACTCGATTCGTGCTTCAATATCTCCGAGGCAGTGCCTCCTTGCTTAGTCTCGCCTACACATGTGTTGTGACAACGCGGCCGTGCCTCATATTTCGAGGCCGTGCCCAATAACTCAACGTAACTTCACACAACTAGCCCTACGGCCCTTCTCGACTTAACTCGCGACAGCTCAAGCCTAACTCATGCAACTCTATGCCAACAACTTAACACTCGACGCCACATCTCGTGCCGAAACACGTCGCCTTCGCTGTAGCCAAATCTTAGGCTCCGACATTGTGTCTTTTTAGCTTCATACATATTCAACTCAATCCAAAGGCACACACACGGATTTCCGCCCGTGCCGACACATCTATATGAAAGGTCACTGGCATTAACTAGCCATCGTGGACATAAAACTTACCATGTCAGTTGATAATAATTTATATTAAGTGTTTGTTATGGGATTGGCCTAACCAGCCGCCTTGGACGTAGCCTGGCAGTACGGGACCCTTTCAACGCAGGTAGCGAGCCCCGATGAAAGTCCCCGCCTTACCGATCGCCTTACCAGCATTGCCTATTACCCAGCTCGGCTACAACCAGTTTCTTCCTAGGCCGAGACGGTCCCGTGGCCCCGGAATTCCGCTCGAAGAAACCACCCCTTGTCGACAAGTTGTCCAAGTTCATAAGGGTTTACATGGTGTATTTTAGGATACCGTTGGGGCTTGTTATGTGATCAATTCATTTACTTGGTTGTTTTACTCTTTCCACTTTTTGTACTTCCTTTGCAGAGCCCCTAACCAGGGTTGCCTCGGCGACTGAACCACAGTCCCGACATATTTCCTCTCGGCGACTAACCATCGCTTAGACATAACATTCTTTGAACACAGGGAACGGCTACTGCATAGCCTTCCAACTTAACTTGAACATAACGTGTTTCCATAAGTATCGACCGACCGTGGCTAACTTTCCACTGAACCAACCGTGGCTCGTGCCTCTAAATCGACTCGTGTTCGACGCAACGCTGTCGCCCAAGTCATACTTCATATGACGGGCCTTGGGGTCGTGGGACTATTTATCTTGACAACCGCAGAATGAGCGGGACAACACATAGAATAACTTAGGTTGACCGGCATAACTTTTGCCTAACTCACTCAAGCCTACAACTCAACCCAAGGGACGAGCAAAGGCTACGCCAAGCCTTGCGGGACAGGATCGTGCATGCTTTAGCAAGCATTTGTGCGGGCGACGCCTATGACTTAGGCTAACTCTCAGCTTTTGCACCGAAGACCAACTTTCCTTCTCCCAAGCCACAGGACGAAGGACCGAGTGTCATTTTCAAAGCACGACGTGCACCAACTCTAAGCCGACAGTGGGACGTTTTCCATGTTCTAACTCGATTCAAACCGTCGGGATTATTCCCTTAGCTATGTGGATGCGTAGCTTTTATTATCAAGCCTAACTTGTGCAAGTTGAAAACACGATTTATTATGTGAAGGCAAAGATGAGGAGAGTTCACCGAAACTACCCCACCTGAGCGATGTCTCTGAGCAAGCCGTTGCAAGGCTAAGACCGAACGCCGTCGGCGTTTCGATTCCTCCGATTGACTTTGCGGGACGGGGCACTACAGTGACACTACAAGAATTTTATGTGATCGGCAGCTGGTGCCCAGCCAGGCTACGACAGTCCGCTAACAGACACCTTGTAAGCAGCAGCAAACTTGGAAGGCTAAAGGCAAATGATTAGCGCTTACCGTCTCTCATCCTATAGTTGCTAGTTCTATGGTTTTTTGCAGTACGACAGGAGGAATCGGAGGGGTTAGTCGAAAAAAGGCATCTGCGGCTGGGAAGGGACCCAAGAGTGGTAATGCTGATGGGCAGTCAGATCTCACTTATAGTAGGAAAAGGCGAGCCCCGGCTACTCGGACGGATACTGTACAACGTGAGTTTACTGATTCTGAGAACAGAAAGGCCTTGTGTGTCGACAACCCGGAGTGGAATAGGCTCCTCCTTACAGGAAGTCTTGAACACCATCCACACAGTCAAGAAGGAGAAGGGAAGGACTTGGACAATATGGAGGAGGACATCTTAAGGCAGGAGGCGGTATCATCTCTCCCGGGTGGTATGTGCAGTGATATCACAGGGGATCCCTCATATCCCCAATGTCAATAATTGCCTGGAATATGCTTGGGGCTTGCTCTATGGCCCGATGGAAGGAGATTAGGGCATGTTTGCTAGGGAGAAGTGTTCTATCACTGTGCTGCTATAGACGAAGATTCGGGTGTCTAGGATTCTGGATCGCCGTACTCCTCCCTATTGGAGACATGCTCATAACCTCCAATTGGGTAATATGGCGAGGATCTAGATCAGGTGGGATGGCACGGTGTGGGATGGTAAGGTGATTTCTATTTCTGACCAATTGATATCCATCATTTTTCATAATAAGGGAGGGCTCCAGTTCGTTCTTGGTGCGGTGTATGAGCACAATGATCGTCGGGAAAAAGAAAAGCTTCGGGAGGACCTTATTTCTCTGAGTAACTCTGTCGAGTCCAATCTCAACTTTTCCCACCTATGCATGGGAGACTTTAATACTCTTTTATACAACGACGAAAAAGTGGACGGTCGTCGGATACCGGATCCTATTCTTCAGGATTTTCAGAACTATCTGTTGAGATCGGGGTTGTAGCCTCTTACTCGGTCTGGCTATATTTGGACCTAGAATAACAAGGCTCTGAGAAGGAGAGTGGCTTGTCAACTGGATAGGGCTGTGGGGAATAGTAGGTGGCTGGCCTCGTTTTCGACGGTGGTTGCCGAGGGTCTGGAGGCAGGTATGAGTGATCATTGTCCCATCCAAATCAATCTTCTTCAGACTGAACGGAACAAAGCCCGTCTTTTAAGATAACAAGTGTTCTCTTGTTGATGGATATCGGGAGGCGGTTGCTCGTGGGCTTGCTAGTCAGACCTATGGGAACAAGCAGTACAAGCTTGTCCAGACCCTGAAGATAGTGAAAGAAGAGCTGAAGTTTTGGAACAAATCTACCCCTTCCCCTCCCCTGGCACAGAAGGAGAAGGAACTTCAGGAGGTTCAACATGTCCTGCAGTCAGACATTCTTAATGAAGATATTGCAAGGCGTGCTAGGCGTGAGCGGTTGCTAGTTCGGGAGGTGGGATCCCTACGTCTTCAGGAGGAGATCCAACTTGCCCAACGGGCTAAATGTGATTGACTGAAGGACAGAGACAGGTGCACCAAGTTCTTTTATCATGTAGTCCGCACGAGACAGCATCGTAATTCTATCCACCGTCTTATTGCTGAGGATGGCTCGGAAGTGCGAACAAAGCAAGCTATACAAGATGAGGCAGTCAGGTTCTATTCTAATCTCTAAATCAATCAGATTATACTAATGTGTTCCCTGGTTTAATATGTAAGAAGCAGGTCACTGCGAAAGCTAATGAGATTCTCCTGGCCCCTGTGACGGAGAAGGAAGTGGAGGACATCGTTAAGGATGCGGATCCTAACAAAGCCCCTGGACCGGATGGACTTAGTAGCAAGTTCTTTAAAATCCATTGGGATGATCTGAAGACTCAAGTGGTGGATGTGATTCAAGACTTCTTTGCTCACGGCAGGCTCTTGCGGGAGGTTAATCATACTTTTCTGACTTTGGTGCCAAAGGAGGGCGCGACGAATCTTGCTGACTTTCGGCCTATCGCGTGCTGCAATTTCATATACAAGCTTATCACGCATCTCATGTGCAACCGGATGAAGGATATTTTGCCTGGTCTGATTTTTCCGAACCAGGCTGCCTTTATTCGGGAGAGGAGTATTGCAGATCATTGTCTACTAGCGCATGAGATAGTGCTAGGCTTCAATAAGGCGGAAGGAGAGAAGGCTTGTATTAAATTGGATCTCCGGAAGGCATATGATATGGTCAACAGAGGATTCGTCTGCCAGATTCTCTTGTATATAGGGTTCAGCCCTACCTGGGTGGATCGGGTTCGGGAGTGCATTACTATTGCTACTTTTTCGGTCCTTATTCGGGGGCAACCGTATGGGTTCTTTGGTAGCAATCGGGGGCTCCGACAGGGGGATCCCCTGTCTCCTTATCTATTCACCATTGTTATGGAGTATCGTACATGCCTTATGGATGCTGCGAGTCACCATCGGAAAATTTCGCCTCTGTTTAAACAGGTGACTCCTCATATTTCCCATTTGATATATGCTGACGATTTGCTCTTGTTCCTGAAACCATTCAGGTCTGGTTTGAGGGTGATCTCAGATATTATGACCTCCTTTGAGCGGCTATCGGATTTGAGCCTCAATAAGGAGAAGAGTAAGGTGTATTTCAACCAATTGTGCCAGGCTAAGGAGGAAAAGGCTGCTATATTGGGGATCAGCCAGGGTACTCTTCCGATTAAATATTTTGTGTTCTTTTTTCCTGCAATTATTCTTCTAACCTGGAGTGCCAAAGCTTGGTACAATATACTCAGAGGCGAGTTGAAGGGTGGCAGGCGCAAAGTCTCTCTTTTGGAGGCAAAATTGAACTGGTCCATTCTGTGATTACAGCTGTAGTGATGTTTTGGCTGCAATCTGTCCTTCTACCAGCCGCCACCATTCGGAACATTGAGAGGATATGTGCCAACTTCATCTGGCGGGGTGGCATACATGCGATATCTTGGGAGACCCTCTGTCATCCCAGGGAGGAAGGGGGAGTGGGGCTCAGACCCCTCATGACGCTTAGGAAGGTTGCCAGTCTTCGGCTTGCTTGGAAGTTCATCCAGGGAGACACGCTGTAGGCGACCTAGATGAGAAATCGATACTTGCGCCAGGAGACGTTCTGGGAGTATCGATGTAATAACAATGAATCGGTCGTCCTAAAGACCATTCTTCGTCAACGGGGAGGCTTGAGACAGTGTATCACTCGTGTTATAGCTGACGGAAAGGAGACTAGCCTGTGGGGAGATCCTTGGGTTGACCATCAGAGCATTCCTGACTGGCTGAATACCCAGGGAAGGGCTCCTCTTCTTTGGTGGGGCCAGGTGAGCCGCATCATCAGGTCGGGTGTGTGGCAGTTGGCAGACTTATGTATACCGGCTAATCTAGCTAATCGTATTTATCGCATTCCGATTGCTGGAGATGTTGACCGAAATGGCTGGAGGGGGGATGGCAGCCATACGGGTGACTTTATGTTCCAGCTCGTTTATGATCAGATGCGGGAGCATTTTGCTACGTGGGAGTATGTGGATATTGTTTGGCAGAAAGGAATTGCGAGGAAGTTTCAATACTGCATGTACAAGCTCCTGATGGGTAAACTACTTACCAGGGACCGTCTGTATCGATTCAGAGTGCTTACTCCTGACCTTAGTTGTCTGTTATGCGGCCAAATGTCAGAGTCTATGATGCATTTGTTCTTCGAGTGTCCCTACTTGAGGAAAGTTTGGCAGGCGCAGAAAAGGATGCTGAAGTTGAAGACTAGGGGCTCTATACAACTCTCTGAGATCATGAGAAACATCTCAGGGACTCGACGGAGAGGATTGTTGTGGTTCAATGAGGCTTGTACCCGACTGGCTTCTGTAGTATGGCATATCTGGAAGGAAAGAAACAATAGGATCTTTGTCGGACTTAGTACAACTTCAACTTGAGTTCTCCATAACATTAAGTTTGATGTAAAAGGGTTGATCTCAAATTGGACCCCGCATAAAGGGGCGTAGATGTAACAAGCATTTTATCAATACAATTACCTTCTTCCAAATATATATATATATATATAGCTATTTTAGAAGGGTATCAATTTTTAGCTATGCGCTTGCTCAGCACTAAAAATGAAGAGAGAACACTATGACCCCATGATCTGGATAGAAATAGAAATTTCAACACTTCTTCATCCTTTATTTGATGGGCTTTTAACAAATAATGACTATTCTCTAATGAGTTTGCGCATTTATCGTTATCACTATTTCTTATGCATAATCATGTTTTCAGATAATTTGCAACAATATCCTACCCTTACTCGTCAGTTAACAAGATATATGGTTTAATGAATATTATCAAATATCAGGTAAACATTTGGCTGGATTATTAAAGATTACATACCCACTTGTTAATATTAGGTAGCCACATGAAATCTGATATTATAAAGATCAACCAGAATAACCAATCAACTGTGGCCATGCGACATGCTAGTCTTTGGGATGGTAATATTGTCACTAAAAAATTCAGTAGATATATTGGTTTTCAAGAAGTTGCTATGATAAGTAGAAAATACAATAACTTAGTGAGCGATGTGAGGGCATATAATCTAACGAATTTAGATATATGAAAGAAAAGAGTAAGAGAAACCACAAAGGCAGGAGAAAATGTGTAAAAACATTAAATGTATAGGTATATATATGCTAAGACCACATTTTGAAATCAAATTGTAATATTGGATTTTGAACAGGACAAAAGAAACTAGATCATTTACTAGATTGTACTATTATGAGGTAAATCGTGACATGGCAACAAGTACAATCCCACCTTTGACCTATATATGCCTGTTTAGAAGCTTACAGTCCGCAAGGCCTCATCCTTTTTCCCATAAATCTTACAGTAATTAACTTTTCCTTATCAAATTGATGCTCAGCCCATAGTTCACATTATCGGCAGATAGCAACGAGTATCGGACGTATCATATCAGTTATGGAATGTCCCGATCCATAACCCTTACTGATACTAGCAAATACGTCGATAGACAGTGTTCTAAATGGCGGCCGCCTAGCCCAACTAGGTAGCGCCTAGGCAGTAGGCGGTCTCTCTCCACACCGCTTTTCGGTAGGCGGTGAATATTTTGCCAAAAAAGGTTTTGTAAGCATTATGGACCTATGGTCCACTTTTACAAAACGAAAACTTTATAAATCTTCGTTCTACAACTTAGTTATACATGGAACATCCTTAAAATATGCATATTATGCAAAAAACAGTGGTAAAATAGTAAAAAAAAAATGTTCAAAATGTATCGACCGCCTAGTCAGTAGGCGGACTCTTTCCGCTGCGCAACCGCCTACCGTCGTTTAGAACCTTGTCGCTAGGGCTCTCTTGCGGGTCAATTATGCTAAGAAAAAATTTTGGAAAAAAAAGCGAAAGATATATGAAAAAAAGTAGTCATAATGATTTGATCGGCATGCTACATGTCATTGAGTGTGCCAATATGATTTCTTATTGATATAATACAACCATTACCATTTGTTGAAGTTGTATGTCTATAAATTCACAACACTCATCTATCCTATAATATTGTTTCAAAACTATCTAATTGAGGTTTATTTTGTCTAAAATCAAGTAATAAATATAGTACCAATTATGGGTAAATGAACCATCAACTTTTAATAGTCTTCCGATTTCCATTTAGAACTAAAGAGCAATAACGCATAAAAGCATGCTTAATTGTATCAAATTTATCTAGATTTTTCAATAATTGAAATTATCCTTTGGCTTTCCGAAATGAAGAACTCCAAAACTGCCAAAACAACCAAAACTGGCGATATTGATACTTGTAAGAAGCGTCTGAAACCGTTCCGATATTGCGAACCTTGTCGACTTCAGCTGCTAAACAAAGGGTAGGCCTAAACAAACTTTGATTAAGATTGTAGACAAGGATATGATATTTGCAAATGTTAAAGAGGATATGGACCTTAACAAAGATGCAAGGAAAAAGACTAAAATAGCCAACCCGAAATTGGGAATTCATTGCTGCTGTAGTTTGATGCTTCAGGATTTAGTTGATAACAAAATACAAACATGCCTCCATGTTGGTTTGGGATTCTTATTTTCATACTAGTGTTTTGTTGCATACACAGAGAGTAATTTTAAAAATGTGGGAATGATTTAACAACCTTTAAAATGTACGTATAACAGTTAATATTTGCTTTTTTCGGTCAAAGTTAATTACCTTTTGTTTCATCAAAAATATCTACAACAAATATTAAGAAATGCATTGTTTTATCAGGAAGGGATCAAATATGGAGCACAGGAGACCTCAAGAAAAGAAATGACTGACTAGCTTCAACCCTCTATGTTAATGCTAAGTCCTAGCAAGAACAAGAGACGCCAAGCATGAAAAGTGGTAAAGGCTAATTGGTGGGTAAACCAAACTTTGTGGTCACGCAGATCATGAAGCCTATGCTCATGCAATCAAGGAGCACATATGCATCTATAATAGAAGAAATGTCCAAACCCAATTGCCATCATACTGCCAAAGTGGAAAGCCACTGTAAAGCTAGGTGATTACTGTCTAACATTAGCACCCAGGCATACCTCGGTAACACTGCTTGAAACTCTAGCCTACAAAAAACTGCTAGGAACTCAATGTTCCGGTGTCCTGTTCCATAAACCTATATAATGCCGGATCTGGGAAGAGTTGAGAAGTAGCATTACCCAGAAGTATGCAGTCTTACCCCCATCTATGGAGAGGCTAAGCCTTACCATCATCAACATGACGTCAATACTTTGTGTCAATGCCAAAGTCTAGAGAAGGTAGCTATGAGCAAGAGCCAAAGTCTAACAAGGCAGCTATGAGCAAGAGACATCACGTCTAAAAATCTGGAACACTAGTCGGTGGGTACGTAAACATACATTTGTGGTCGTGTAGATCATAAAGTTTGTGCTCATGCAACCAAGGGGCTATTATGCCTCTATATTACAAGAAACAGAACCAATTTGCCACTGTATTGCCCAAGTGGAGAACCTCTATAAAGCCTAAGTGATCATCATCTAGGCACATTGGACCATACATTAGCACCTACTAAGTGATCATCGTCTTGCATATTGGACGCTACATCAACACCTAGACATACCTAAGTAATCATAATCTACTTGGAACTCAGTGTTTGGGCATCCTCATGCCATGAATCTCCACAATGCAGGGTCCAGGAGGGTCAAGATGTATGCAGCCTTGCCGCCATTTACCAAAAGCCTAAGTTTTACTGTCACGCAAAGTGATACCCTCTACGAACTCAAAATATATTCTGCCTAAACAAGGTTCAACTGACATAAGACCAAAAGTCCATAAGACTAAGCTCATTCAATTTGTGCGGTATAAAATACAATACAATTTCCAACCCAACACTATGTTGCATGTGTTTTCCCACTTAATGATGCACTTATCATTTCAGGTGATTTTTGTTCTACGACTATTTGTGAAATTTCTTCAGTATGAAATAATCAAGATAATAGACATTTAAGTAGCTTCATATTTAAAATGAATTCTTGCATGAACAATAAGGTAGGCTTACTACCAGCTAACTAGCCATCTAGGTTTTATGGCAAATTCCTGTCTTTGGTTGAATCATTCAAGCATATGGCACCATGTACCTGAAGGATGACAACAAAGCTGACATCAAACTTCTTTGGTGAAGTCTTCGGTGATGGTGACATGCAAAAGCTGTCACTGTCAAACATATACACCAGATTTCATTGAATATGGGTATCGTATGCTGTTGTTTCACTAAATCTTCCAAATTCCAGACTGGTTACTGCAACTGCTCATCTTTTTTCACTTATGCCTTACAAAGATAAAATATAGCAAGACTAATCAAACCATCATCAGACATGTAATGTCTAATATTCTTCTTAGACCCATTCAGCTGATCCATGCACATAACTTAGAAAATCAATAAAATTCATATCAAGTAATGCCATGTCGTATGTATATGTTATAACTAATAACCTTATGGGATTTTTTTCCCAGCTATTAAAAGGCAATATCTTGATAAATTTACTTTAAAAATCTAGATTAGCAACTACAACAGCATACATGCACATGATTGCAAAATGAAAATGTCCAAGATTACATCATTAAGCAAAGGAAGAAACAAAGAGATAGAAGAAGATAAAAACAAGGCTGCCAAAACTTATCAAAAAAAATATTTTAGGTTGGAAGATGCTAGTGTGGATTTACCAAGTATGAGATACATAGAAGTCGGAACACCAGCTACAGATCCAGTTGGATCAACTTCCCACGTTGCTGCAGCTCTCAGACCTGATAGGAGAACCATAAAAAAGAAATAATAAGCAATATCGACGAGATATTTCATATATAACTATCAAATCAAGAGATTAGAAAACAATGGTTTTAGCTATAAGAAAACGACCCAATTTGTTTTATATAACTAAAAGTTAGTTCTGAAGCTAAAGCTTTTTGCTTTGAAGCTTAAGCTTTGATAGCTAATGCATCTCAGTTTCACTACAGGCTAACATTCTTCTGAGTATCAAATGTGCATGTGATGAAGGGTCGAGTCTTGAGAGCTTGATAGCCTTGATTGTAGCATAGTTACCTGGAACGTTGAACTCAGGAAAGCGGAATGAAAACGAAATGCAGTACACATGGATCTCAGTACGTAGTACGCTGGGGGTAGGCTTCTTCGGAAGGAAATACATTTATCTGGAACGTAGCAACTGTTTAGGCTCTAAAAACTTTCAACGAAAAATAACAAAAAAATGTGTTCTTCCCTTTAGAAGCTTGGCTAGAAACTATATTTTGCACTATAGGCCGATACATATACGATATTGTCGATACCCATACGGATTGAGATGTCCCGATCCGATACCAACCACTACTGATATTGACGTTGGAGGATCTTTTTTCCAGCAATTTGGCAGAGAAATTGAATGAAAAAGTCCAATCAACAAGGGTGTAAAAACATAGTAAGATCGTAAAAGCATCTAAATGGAAAAAAAATATTAAAGGTAAACCAAGGTGGTTATTATTTTTTCAATTTCAAAATTATTAAGAAATAACACAAAAAAATACTTAAATTGCACCTAAATGTATAAAATATTTTTCCTATTTTTTAATAATTTATTAATAATTATTTGCTTTCTGACACCCAAAAAATCTGATACTCCGATCTGAAACAGCCAATAATGCTGATACTGATAATCATAGGAAGGGTCTGATACCAATTCCAATATTGTGAACCTTGTTTGAAACCTAAGTACATGATGTTTTAGCTTGTCGGAATGTAGATTTTCATGTTCCAAGTAGTCTGTGTTCCACGTTCGGGAATGTGCGTTCCCAGATTGCGGAATGCTACCTAAATGGTGACTTCATGTAACCATGAATTGAAGGAGTGGTTGCCATACCTAAATGGTGACTTCATGTAACCATGAATTGAAGGAGCGGTTGCCATTTCAATTTTTTCTTAAAATACATTATATAAAAAGATTTGAAGTTGGGGCTCTACTACTGAGTTTATACCCTCCGTGAGTTTGTTTCCAACAACTAATTCATTTCTCTCATCCATAGCTCAAATTTCTGGCGTTTATGAAGCACTGCTCTGCTCTGTTTCGTCTTCAAGAGAACACTTCTCTAAAGTTCTTCGTGCGTCTTTCAATATCTTCCATGCAAGTCAGATAGTCCGTATCCCAATTTCTGCTGTGTTTTCGGTAAGATGTAGATTATGTTCCATCTCCTGTGGCAGTTTCAACTTTTTGCTTAGATCTCCTTGATCGCCAGGTAGTGCAATCAATTGAAGTTCACCAGAACTTTTCTTTACTTAATAAGAGTTTATCTTTGGTTAAATTCAGCTTCTCTGACAACATAAGCAGCTAGCCTCCATCGCACCTTCAAACAATTTGCACTACCCTTCGAGTTCAGCTTCAAAATCTCACTGCTTCCTTTCTAGAGAAAACTGATGTTCTACTTGAAGTTGTGGCTCCCATCATATTCCTTTTTCGTGAAATCTTCTCTTGTAAAATGAGTAATTCCCATGCTCTCTTATCAAACAGAAATTCCCTTATAAAGAGCTCCTGTCTGGTTGCAAGTTCAGCGAACTCGAGATCTTAAAGGGTCCTAGGACCTCCTTCATTTTCCTTTGGCATCTTCCATCTTGTAACTCTTTCTCCGGACGGCTTAATGCAACTGCATGCAGCACACAGCGGAAGTATGCGAAAAGTTCGATGAGGCAGAATCAAGCCAACTGAAGATTTAGATTCAAAAGTTCCCAAGAAATTTGATGAGGCAGAGAGCAAGCTGCATGAAGAAAAATATTTGCATGCCTGCAGAGGCAAGTTGTTCTTAGACTACTGGCATAATGCCTCAAGAAAGTTACAAACTCGTGAAGATGCAACTAGCCAGGTACCTCATTTATTTTCAGTCTCTAATTAAGGAAAAAGAACTCAACTTTCAAAGGCAATTTTTCTATGATATCCGGAGAATTTTGCATCAGGGAAAGAAGTTGTCTGGAGGAACACATCTTTCGAAGCTCAAGGACATTAAGCCGTTTGGAGAAATAATTGGAGAATGACAAAGCATAACTTGAAAAAAAAATGTAGGACTCCTAAAGCGTTCCAATTTAGATCTTCATTTGGCTACTTTTACAAAACAAAAAAAAGGAGTCAAAGCGATAGATTGGTCATCAAAATCCTAATGAAGAGTTTATAGAGTAGTCATGCATTGTGTATAGCTAAATTCTCAGGAGAGTTTATAGAGTAGTCGTGCATTGTGTGCTTGCCCAGAAACACCCTCTACGGTAAGGGTGAGCATTATTCAATTTTGGACCGGAAACCGAACGGAATAAGATATTTGGTTTGTTTTGAAGGAAAAAAAAAACGGCTCGGTTTCGGTTTTGAAAATACGAAAATTACTTATTCTGTTTCGGTTTTGGATTTTGGTTTCGGTCCAAAACCGAATAAAGCTTATGCAATTATGTAAATACCCTCAATTCTATGCATATTTGATGATTAAAATGTTGTATATTTTTGTGTATATTTTAAAAACAACAATTCTATGTATGTGATTTGAAGTCCAACTTTTATAATTTAACAACTAGTCCAACTTTGGGTCCAAATTTGAAATACAACAAATGTGTACAAAAATAATATTTTTTAATATAATTTAACTACAATTTCAACTTTAGGCCCGGTCCATTAAACAACAGAAATAGTCCAACTGAATAAGTCGACTAAACGGAATCGATTAAATATCGATTCGGTTCGGTCATGGCTAATTTCGGTTCGAATTCGGTTTTGGATTTCTAGAATTTCGGTTTTGACTATTTTGGTTCGATTGAAACCGAATAAACTGAAGGCTCACCCCTACTCTACAATCATTAAATACCGCAAAACTGGCTGATATATTCCATAATTTGGTTGATGTACGAGTTAACATCAGTTACAAAAATAACATATCAACTAATATACAAGCAAAGAACAATGCATTTAGTAGAATGGTAATTGCCATGAAAATGTCTCTTGTTTACTGGTTAAAGTACATAGAGTTTTTTTTTCTTTGCCAGCTGACTATATTAAAGGTAATAATTGCTAAATATGTGGCACTCAGGTGCAACATGAGATACTGTGTTCTGTAGGGTTGTTGCATAGACATGAGCCGACCATGACCGATTTTGGACGATAGGTTTGAATCCTCAAAAGTAGACCTAGTCCTCAAACGTGTAGGGCCCACATCTACATAAATACTACACGACCCGGACCCGGCCCCATGAGAAAATTTACGGGCAAGGGATAAGGTAAAAAAATGTATACGAATTTAGCTGGGTTTGCCACTGCTTGTAACAGTTTTTTTGTGAAACACAGCAGCATAAGCTGTTAGTAAAAGCTTCTTCTGCTTAATTTTTGATAAGCTAGTTCCCTTGGGGTAGCTTTTGAAAGTTGAGGGTTACTTTTGAAAGTTGCTTCAAAGCAGCAACAATTGCCAAGCCTTAGTACATTTTGTACAGACTATAGACTACAATGAAATATCCAAAACCAACATGAAGGTGTTCCAGGTGTCACGTCCTGGCCCACGGGCCCGCTAGGATGTGATCTGTGCATTGACCACATTGTGCACATCACTTGACCTAACTTGCCAAAAATGGTTATTCCGAATGTTCAGATAAGACCCAAGCACTTTAACATAAATCAACCTCTAATCCCATAAAAATTGGTGGTTAGGATTGCATAATCTCCCCCTACTCAAAGACACGATGTCTTTGTCGCAGACCGTACAAATGGCCCAATCTCACCTCATTGAATACAAATCCACTAGGTAGCTCTTATACCATTTGTTACCACCCCACCCCTACAGGTCGGGGGCCGCCAGGACATGATCCATGCTTGGGCCACATACACATCACTTGGCTCAACTTGCCAATGTATACATAATACCCAGGCACTCGAATATAAACCAACCAAACTCTCACATCTCATAACTGATGTGATATTAAATCTTGATTGCACACCAGGCCTTGCCCGACTTTAGGGTGAATTCTTAGGGAGTTGTCTATACACGAACCCAATCCAAAGCTTATATAGGTAATAGGTAGGGTCCAAGATCAAAAGTTGGACCACAAGGAGTTGTCCAGGTCTACTACTTAACCCAACCCAATAGAAGCCCTAGTATGCTCAAACATGGTCAACAATTTTGCACCGTCAGTGAAAGAGAGAAATGAGTTAGCATTGAATAAGAAGGTAGGATGTGAAAATCAGTTAATTTGATCATTCTAAAGCTCTGTTCATTGTCCTCCTTGAAAAATTATCTTTATTTCTAGTGTCCCATTACTACAGGAGTTTATGTTATATGGTACTGCAACTTTAGGGTGAATTCTTAGGGAGTTGTCTATATACGAACCCAATCCAAAGCTTGTATAGGTAATAGGTAGGGTCCAAGATCAAAAGTTGGACCACAAGTAGTTGTCCAGGTCTACTACTTAACCCAACCCAATAGAAGCCCTAGCATGCTCAAACATGGTCAACAATTTTGCACCGTCAGTGAAAGAGAGAATGAGTTAGCATTGAGTAAGAAGGTAGGAAGTGAAAATCAGTTAATTTGATCATTGTAAAGCTCTGTTCATTGTCCTCCTTGAAAAATTATCTTTATTTATAGTGTCCCATTACTACAGGAGTTGATGTTATATGGTACTGCAACTTTACTAGTCAGATGTTAGCTAAAATCCTAGATTAAATTTCATGAAGTCATCAGTACTATGAAAAATAAATTTACCATGGTTGCAGAAGTCAATGCCAGGAAGAAGACCCTCAGCCCAGACAGTATCTCCACCTTTGGATGTGGGAGCTCTATCACCATTTTCTTCCTTTATCACAATGTCAGCATCCTATCACGACATCGTAAGAACATCAGTTTAACCAAGGAACTTGAATTCTATCATCTAACTTCAACTAACTATTAGTTTTACAATAATTTTAATTCTTCGAGTAAACTATGCAATGCTGAATATCCTCACAGAAACCAAATTAGAGAGGTAGAAGATTGTTGGAAGAAGTGATGACCTCACATTGTTACCCTTTTCGTGAACAAAAGTTTGGCCAAGTACTTGAGATGTAGAAGCATCAGAATCACTTTTATGAAATTCTGAATTGTCCTCTTTCCCTCTTAGTGGTTCAGGAAATACATAAGAACGAGGGAATGGGATGTTCAAAGCTCGAGTCCAAAATATAGAATTTGCCCTGAAAATGAAGAGAAGCATTAACTTAAAACCTGGGGAAACTAGCAAGAATTAAAAAAATGAAACTACCCAAGAGTGGTACAAAAGCAATTTCTGAATGAAGGTCTGGGCACAGATGCCAAAGTATTTATAGAACTTCCAATAGATGAGTTTAGCAGTAAGGTAAGACAGGTTTAGCAGTAAGGATTCAATTCTCACAAGGCACATGAGAGAGAGAAGAAGCCACAAGTAAATTAGAAATTAGCACTTTCAGATATTTATCGACATCAATAAGATAGCAAAGTATAGACACAGTTTCCATTTCAGCTGCAAATTGACGGATTCTCACCCGATCCAATCCAATATAAGCCACAAACAATTGAATTGAGTGTAAATATAAATATTTTACACACTTGAGTATGGATTGGTTGTGGATTATGTTGAGTAATCCAATTCGAATCTAAGATGACCTTAAGTACCTATAGATGGAGTACTGGAATGGATCTCCAAGTAAACTTTCACTAAACAAAAAAGTAATTTCATTGATTTTCCTAGTTTAGCAAAAGATATTTCCCCTTCTTTTGTCAACTACCATCCTCCCTTATGCTTATGTTTTCTATTAGTGAGTTTAATTATCTTAATATAATTCTGAAAGGGATGTAAATGTTATTAAATTAAATGTGCTATATATGCTGGTTGGAAGCTATAACACTCAAATCATATACTGAATTTATATAGGTTGAAATGGAAATCATTCATAATTTGGTAATCTGATCATCCAATCCCATTATAATTTTTTATTTTGATCATGCCTAATCTAATCCAAACTGATCCACTTTCTTCCTAGTTTCTATAACCCTCTCCGTGCTCTTGTAATTAGCCTCCTTGAGACGGGAAAATCAAGTCAGTGGAACTAAGATTAAGGGATCATAATCATCAGGCCCCATACTGGATCTCATTTGCAGCTACCTGGATTCCTTTCTCCCTAAGAGCCGGGCATAGATTTTCTCTCTCAGCAAACTCAGTCTTCCCAATCAGGTAGCCGAACAGTCTCTCTTCTACTGGAAGCAAATATCCCAATACCCAAACAGTGTCTGTTTCTTATGTGTGTCAAAATTCCTATTTATGTCAATCAGTGGAATCATAGACTTCAAGCTCTCAACCATTTCCAATTCTATACCAAACAAACAATGTCCCTCTTCCTCAAAAAACAAAAAGCAATCCATCCACCAGAAAGATTCAAGAACCTCAGTTGCTCCCCAAATGCGGAAGACTTTTAATGGCCTCTTTTCAGGTTATGTTCACACACAAATGAGCCTACTCACCATACACCTCTCCATTAATTCCCTCGTCTCTTGTTACCTTCTCTTCCATTTCCACATTTATCTCATTCTCCCGTTTCAGAGAACACCTCTATTAAGAGTGCACCTGGAGGACCCTATCAATTATCAATGTGTTACTCCACTTAATGGATCATTTTTTGCCCCTGGGTCTCCCTATTATGAAGAGTTTAAATCGAAAACAAGGTTTATATGACTACAACTTTGGAGGAACACATAAATTATTGTTTTTGTCTGCATAGAATAATGCCATAGTTGTGCCAAACAAATTTAAGAAGTCACAACTTCCAGTTCTGTTATTCATCTCATGCTTTACTTAATATTATATTATTATGGGTTCTTCATCTACATTATTGTGCAGAGTTCAATGCAATCAACTGATCTATCATAGTGATATTTAATATTAGTTTTATCACATGTCACATGTGAAAGGTCTTATTTTCTTACTCATGGTCATAGTTTCTCTTTTTATAGAGCTTCATGCCTGACTCAAGTAAATCATTGCATGTCTGGATAGTGCTCTTACACACTATTCTCTCATCTCTCATGTTTTTATCAATTTTATAGTTTGAATATAGCTACACCTTATAAGTCATAAACTCTTCTATGGATGGTTTTAATCATATTTGCTCCTCCCATGCCATATGGATGTGGCATAGAGTCACCTTTGGCAAGAGGGGGGAGAGAGAGAGAGAGAGAGAATCAAGTTTGAAGATAAGATATAAAAGATACTACAACCTATGTATTAAATTTTGATCTGATTACAAGTTTATTACATAAATTTCTACTAAATCATGTCGTGTCAAGTTCATATAAGAATCATTTAGTTAGCATATCCATTAACAAAACCGAAATCTATTTACATCGATCTGCACTTCTCAGAAAAACCAATTGATATAATTATTTGCTCCTAACTGTGAGTTAACTAAGGGATAAGTAAAATAAAAGATGGATAATAGCCTATTCCAAATTTCTTCTTCCTTAAAGAGTAAATTGCAAATTCCACGGTATAAGATCCTGTACAGCATGACAAAAGAGGCAGCTAAGTAAATTGCAAATTTCTTCTTCCTTTAAAGTAAACCAAATTGTGAGCAGATAAGTTTAGTGTCTTTTGCATAACCACAAAGGCACATGTAGATGTTCCCTCGGTGATGAGAATATAAGGAAGAGTTGCCCAATTAAAGTTGGAAACATATTTTTAAAAATTGCAGTATTAGATAGCTGACTACCTGAAACAAATTCAATGACATATTTAGCAAATTCTGAGAAGAAACGTACCAAAGGAAGTCTTCAAATCGCACCTCCCTTGCACTGAATAACAAATGTACATTTCAGTCCCAAACAAGTAAACAGCTTACAAGGATTCTTATCAACAAACTACAAAAGCAATAATGCCAAATACATGAAATAAAGAACAAAAGTGCACTTGTCTCTTAAGTGCCATATCTTTTAGGTATAAAGTGCATAAAAAGACATTGTTTTAGAAATTTAAACATGTATTTCATTAGCGATATACTTTGTGTATAAATTAACGTCGGTTGTATGAGTGATTTTGTCAAGTGAAATTTAGGGGAAATTTCTTCCATCCCTTAACTTTTCGAACCTTCTCCACGGTCCCTGAATAGTCAATCCTGCTAGACCCCTGAGTAAATCAATAACATTTATTAAGTTCTCTCTCTCTCTCTCTCTCTCTCTCTCTCTCTCTCTCTCTCTATATATATATATATATATATATACACACACACACACTAGAAGTCGCACACGTGCGTTGCACGTGTCTTTTGTCTGTGTTTTTTGTTCTCACTTTTTAAATGTATACTTGCATGACAAACCCATTTTGAAATAGTATACATATTTTGAAGTACGTTTAATTTTAAGATGGTGAACATTTATTGTAATTGAAAGTGTGTAATTATTAGTGGTTAGTAATTATGTTAGTAGGGAGGAAATTTCTTCCATCCCTTAACTTTTCAAACCTTCTCCACGGTCCTTGAATAGTCAATCCTGCTAGACCCCTGAGTAAATAAATAACATTTATTAAGTTCTATCTCTCTCTCTATACACACACACACACAAAAGAAGTCGCACACGTGCGTTGCACGTGCCTTTTGTCTGTGTTTTCGTGTTCTCATTTTTTAAATGTATTCTTGCATGACAAACCCATTTTGAAATAGTATACATATTTTGAAGTACATTTAGGATGTGTTTGGTTCACTGTAATGTAATCGTAATCGTAATGGAATAGGGTTTGTAATGTAATTGAATTTGTAATGTAATGGAATTACAATTACATTACAACGTTTGGTTGGAACATGTAATTAAACCATGCAATGTAATGCCAATTACATTCAAATATTTGGTTTAACATGTAATGTAATAGAATGATTATTATTATTTGTATTATTTTGACAAATATATCCTTGATATATATATATATATATATATATATATATATATATATATATATATTGGTCCCATTTTATTATTTATAATCAATAAAAAAGATCTGATAACCAAATAAAATAAAATATCACAACGTATTTATATAGATTTATTTCTTATATTTTTTTTTTGATGGGCCTAAAGCACATATGTGGAAATATACATTTATTAATTACTTATGATGTTACTTCTATCTAAACTAAAATGATTTACAATTAACATCCCTAATCTTCTATTATTAGCTTCCTTAAACTATTATTGTTACCATTTAAGCTCATCTCTCTCTCTCTCCTCTCTCTCTCCATTCTCGCAAGCTGATGATAGTGCTGTCCTTGCCTTTTTTTCCTCCCAACCTTTTTTTTTCCTTTCTCATGCGAGCAACCACACTCTTCCTCTTTAATTCACTTCTTATTGTTGATTCTCTTCTCCTCTTTTCACCCACACCTCACTCTTCCTCTTTTATTCACTTCTTATTGTTGATTCTCTTCTCCTGCAGGCTTTCTCCTCCCACTTCATATCACCTCATTCTTCTTCTTTCCTTACTGCATTACTCCTCCATCACCAACTCGACAACACGATTCCCTGTAGCTCCTCCCCTATCGAGCGACCACACTCTCTCCGACTCTCGCGGCGGAGGCCGGGAGACGCGCTGGTGGCGTGCCTCCGCGATGTCCCGGCTCTCTTCTTCAAGGACGGGTTCGAGCTCGAGGACGGCACGACATTCCGGTCGGCCTGTTCCGCCACGTGGTTTTTGAAACTTCGGACAACCACGAGGAGAGAGGAAGGAGGAGGAGGAGGGGCAGCTCCGTCGCGGGGTCGGGAGATTGACGGAGAAAACAATTCTCCGATCGGAGATCTGGGAGATTGGTGGAATATTTCTGTAGGATAAATTGGTAAATTAAAAGCTTGGAATGTAATGTAATTATGATTACATTGGTTGGCTGATGTAATTGATTTGAGTAAGAGTTGATGTAATGTAATCAAATTTGTAATCGCAATTACATTACACAGAAAATAATTGTCCAACCAAACGTTCGAATTAGAATTACAACGTAATCGTCATTACGATTACGATTACATTACAGTGAACCAAACACAACCTTAATTTTAAGATGGTGAACATTTATTATAATTGAAAGAGTGTAATTATTAGTGGTTAGTAATTATGTTAGTAGGGAGGTGTGTAATTTACTTGTTTTGGCCTTAGTTAATTTAAGCATATTTTGATAGATATAAGGTTAGGGAAGCAAACTTTTGCAACATGAAAATTCCACGGTAAAGCCTACAACTTTCGTGTGTGTGTGTATATATATATATATATATATATATATATATATATATATATATATATATATATATATATGACAATTTATATTTTTAAATTTAATATTTAGAAGTTTAAAATTAACATCTTTTTGAAACAATAAACAATAGCCACTATGCTCAAAACTCTTGGCTCCTACTCTCTCTATACCAAAGGCCTTGAGCACCTGGTAACAGGGGCAAACGCACCTTAGGCCCACCACCACCACCACCCCCCCCCCCCCCCCCAACCCCCGGTTTTCAGTTTACTACTATATAGATGCTTTATTATTTTAAAAGAATGTACTTTATTATATATATATATATATATATATATATATATATATATATATATATATATATACTTAATGCTTTATGGAAAGTTCACAACTAAGTGCTAATCTAGTTGGCTCTCCCTCGCTCTCTCTCTCAAAAAAAAGGGGTCTGCCCCTGCTTATTGTAGCGTTTAATATTAAGTAATGCTTTATATACCTATGATGTTACTTTTATACTATGATTGCTACGTCTCTTTACAACATACTATTAGCAGAGAAAATATGCAACATTATTGTTAACATGATATTATTAGATCTTACATGTTACGTATTCATCTTATGTGGTACTCTTATGTTCTGAGAGGGAGACTGCGATGGAATTATGAGTACAACACAGGGTGTATAACTAACATTAGACCTAATGAGATAATGTTAAGAATAAATGTAGCATATTAAATCTACTAATATCATGTTTTCAATAAAAGTAACACTTGTACTATTAAAGTAGTATATTTGGTGTAATAAAACATTAGTTAATACTAAATGTAATAATAACCACCAACACTTGAGGCATGTGATAAAAAAGGGTATGGAGAGCAAGACCTGATCTGTCTTTTTCTCCCTGTAAGAAAGATATCAACCACTTAGTTGTTCAGTCTTCTGTAACAAAAAACTTTCATGGAATTAAAGTCATGTCATGTGTTACTGTTATTCGTAATGTCTTACATTAATGTAATTTCTTACTAACTGTCATGACGTATTTTAAATATTTCAAATGTGTTGCACCTATTCGTTTTCTACGTATAAGCATAATGTATTTGTTTGAACAATTTTAAAAAATGGATGTACAGGTTTGATTCAAAATAGATCACATCACAAATATATATAACATAATACAAATAGGTGTAACACATTAAAATGGGATGTAACATGCTATGACTATTATAACATATTGCGAATATACGTAACATGTTGCTAATAATAATAACCTCTGTTCTAAAAGGTGGCCGCCTAGGCGGCACCTAGGCGCTAGGCATCGGGTTCCCGCCCGATGCCTACTTAGGTGCCTGTCTAGTCCCCCCGACGTCCGACTATGCATGTTTTGGGATTTTATGAATTTTTCTGCAATTTTTAGTATATTTTTTTTGGATTCTTTTTATCTTTTTTGAACCACCTAGATCTAGGCGGCCGCCTAAGCAGCCGCCTGGGCGGACTAGGCGCTAGGCAGTAGGTGCCCGCCCGACTAGCGCCTAACGCTTTTCACAACCTTGATAATAACCAATTACATGTGTATTTATTTCATGAAATTTTACATGTATATTTATCCCATGAAAATCATTTCTAGAAAAGACGACAACCAAATGGTTGATACCGTTTACATAAGGAGGGGAGGATATATGAGGTCTTGGGTTCGACTCTTAGTATTGGCCAATTTTGACCAATTATTTTACAAAACATTATATACTTACCATTCATAAATACAAATCGTATCTACTAAGAAATCAATAATTCAAATATTACCTAATCGTTTATATCTAATTTGATTAGATTAGATTACGTAAAGTTAAGTATTATTTTAAAATCAAATATAGCATTAATTATTCTAGTCTCGTCTAATTAGAAAGAAATTCGGATCTAGAACTAGATTTTAAACTACTATTAGAGTAGATTCTTTAAAAATATTAATAGATGAATAAATTAGATGACTGATTTTAAATTATTGATTTGGATTTAATCATATATTCTCACTGATTTAATGGTGAACAGAAACGAGATGCCAAAAATAACATATGCTTCTTTTTCACAAAAATCCTTTAGTTTTCAAATTCTTTTATCAAAATGATCATTCAGGTATAGTGCATTGATACTCCTCTAGAGGACCGTATCTGTCCTGACACATAGTGGACATGATACTTCTTTGATAGTCCTTTCAGATCACCCATGAATAGGCTGCAAAAGGGACCAAAACAAAGTTGAAAGTGATTTCAACATGCTTGTGATCATCTTAAACATAATTGAGATATGAGAAAGTAATATTTATTTGTAGTGAATCCTTTCTAGAACCTTTTGAAACCTAATTACTATTCAAAACATGCATAAATATAGTCATTATTAAGATATAATATACAAAACATGTACAAAAATGTCTCCATGTGTATATATAATTGTGTCCACGTCATACCCGAACGTCAAATTTTCTAATATGTCGTATTCCAAATTTGTATCGTGTATGTATTCCTTATCCGTGAAAGTGGCGATGCAAGCTAGATCATCGCAAATGTGCTATAGTTTTTAAAAAGATCCTTATGTTTGCAAAAAAAAATAAAGAGAGTGACACAGAGATTGGGAACAAGGAGGGGGAGAGAAAAAAAGAAGAGAGAGAGATGGAGGGAAGAGAAAAATCGGAGAGAGGAGGAAGACCAAGAAGAGAGAAAGGAGCGCACGAGAGAGAATAGATGAGAGAGGGGAGTTGCTGACTTAAATGAAGAGAGGGGACATTTGATCCTTTTATATATTTTTTTTTCATTTTGAACTAACATCAGCGAGTTTCATTTCGATCAGGGACCTTAGGAGAGTTGATTGACAACAAAAGTGCTCAAAACTTTGCCTTTGCCAAAATGCATAACCAAGAAAAAAAATCTTAAAACTTTTCTGTCAGAAAAATATAGAATTGGATCAGTATTTTGACATTTTCAAAATCCAACACAAATTTAATGGGTGGAGCCTTTGAAAATTATAAAGGTTTACGCGTCAAGATCAAACATGATATGCGAAAGAAAAACAATAAGATAAGTTGGAATCTATGGAGGCGAATAGTCAACATCCTACTAGTTCTGGTTAACTGTGTCACTCTATTTCAACTGGTATATAAGAGGCTTAGTAGACGAGTTAAACATTCAGCAAGCTGGGTGGAAGTTCTAATGTATATCTAGTATGAACTATAAGCATGACTCAAACTCCCAGCTAATAACCATGCTTAGGTATTAAGATGATCTTAGTACAGTATAAATTAAATATATAACATATATTGAGTCAGTTTTCAGAATATTAAAAATCAAGGTAACAAATGTCTAATGCTTTATATGTTATTCCTCTGATACCGCAACATGCTCAGAAATCCTAAAAAATAAGAAACGTTAGACCAGCTTAATTCACCTTTTTAACATCTCATCAGAATGTAGAAGCTCCAGAACAACTCCCTTCACCTTATCTTCATATAAAGCTTCCAATTTTTTCCTCTGTAGCAAATATAACTAGTTCAAGCATATGTGTGTGTATAACATGGGAAAAATGAGGTAAAAATAATGTAAAGAAGCAATTAAAGTAAAACTAACTGCACAAATTATTCATCTTATAAGTGTATACATTGTCTCATAAGAACATCATCCAAGCCTTCTATCAGAATAGGCCCAATAGGGTCAGACATAGAGCACATGAAAGTCCCACGTTGGATTTGATAAGATATTTGCGACCAGTTATCAACCCACCAACCCTCTAAACGTGACCAAGTTCCTAGCCAATATAGCTATGTGCAAGAGAAGAGAGGGCCTTGTCATGAAACCTATAAGGCCAGTTGGCCGGTAGGGAGACTTACCTCTTGTGTAGATGCAATTTAAGATCATGCAACCAAGGAGCACCATTCTATTTCTCCTAGACTGGAAGATTCTAGATGTAGAGGTAAGATAGATATAATTATAGGGAATAGCATACTTCTCTATGACACATTAAGCCAAAGAACGAAGGAGTGAGATTCCTGATGCCACGTAGGGGTGAACATTACTATGTTTTGGACCGAGAACCGAACCGCATAAGAGATTTGGTTCGGTTTGGGAAAAAAAATTGTTCAGGTACAGTTTTGAAAATACTAAAATTCATTGTTTTGCTTCGATCCAAAACCGAAAATTGAATAAGGCTTATGAAATTATGTAAATACCCTCAATTCTATGCATATTTTACGATTAAAAATGTGTATATTTCGTAATCAACAATTCTATGTATTATTTTGAAGCCCAACTTTGGTAATTTAACAATTAGTCCAACTATGGGCCCAACTTTGGTAATTTGACATCTCTAGGCCCAATTTTGAAATACAACAATTATATGTATAAAAATTGTATTTTTTTAATATAATTTAACCACAAGCCCAACTTTGGGCCCGGCCTATTAAACAATAAAAATAGCCCAACCGAATAAACCGAATCGATTATATTGGTTCGGTTTGCTTCGGTTATGGCTAATTTCAGTTCGATTTCAGCTTGGATATCTAAAATTTCGGTTTATTCGGTTTTGACTATTTCGGTGTTGTTGAAACCGAATGCTCACCCCTATTGCCACACCACATGAGGGGAAATTTTGATCTGTACCAGCAGCAGTTACATCATGCTTTACGGTGCAGTGCCAAACTTCATTTGGCATTGGACACTCATTGTCAATATACTTAAATAAAGATACTTACTGATAAAAATATGAAAATGAAAAGCAATAAGAGATCAAATACTGTCATAAATAATTAGATCAACCTAGAACCATGATAAGTTACCTGCAGCATACTTGCTCGATATAATGTTGTTCCTTTCAGTTCAGCAAGCTCGTCTTCCGTGAACCAGAGTGGATTGCCAAAAGTACTTGGGAGCATGTCAAAGTACCTACATTTAGATTATCCACGAGTATAAATAGAAGTACAAAAGAAACTCGTCTAAATATAAAAACAGTAGTACAAAACTTCTTAAGCACTCATTATCCTCAAAAATACCAAACATGTGAACCATGATAATGGTATCTACATAACCAGTCAGCAGATATCATTGCTGTGAACTATTAGGAATACAATAACGTGTACTTTCCACAGCAACATAACCATGACACCATGTCCCATATATTTTGTATGCTTCTGCCAGTTCTTTGGGAATATTCCTATTAATTGTAACGTCCATTGTTTTGAGAAAATAGAAGAAGTTAAAGATCCAGTGAACATAACATCAAAGATAATGAAGAAGTACAAAGGCCCGGAGGCCAAAGAGATAAATGGAGAATACTTGCAATGCAAAGGAAACCCGAAAAGGATAAAGAAGAAAATGCTAAACCTCCAGAGGGGAAATATAAAACTATCAAATATCAGCTGAGAGAATACTTACAATGCTTGAAAACTTCACGGCAGTAGAACAAGATGCAGCCACGTGAAGTATAATCAGCGGAAAGAAGTCCAATAGAGAATCACTGAGGGTCTGGAAGGCGACAGGTGTAGTCCTCTGCTAGGCAAAGTGATCCCTCTTCGACTTGCAGAGTGCATGACCTTGATGTTGTCTAGTAGCTTGCAAAACCCCTGTTTCCGATGCCTAGTCCTCCAGCAGACCAAAGAAATGGATGCTAGGGGGGGAGGAGCGAGTGGTCTAACAAAAATAGCAACCGTGGATACTGGGAGGCGAGAGTGGCATTAGAGTTATCACATGACAACAGGAATGCAGATTGTGATAAGAGTTTGAGGACAAGGATGCATCTGTGGAATCAGAGAGAATTCCTCCGCTAACAAAGGGAAGGAGCATTCTTTATTCTCAAACAAAGTTCTCAAGAGGGGATATATAGGTATCCAATATCAAATGGAGAGGGTATAGGTGTGAGTAGATGTGTCAAGGAGGAGAAGTGAGACAAGGCAGAGATGATCGAATTGGCGAAGATGCTCAAATCACGGAGATGTTCCAGAAAGAGAACATGCTGCCAGACTGAGTCATGGCGCAGATGTTAAGATGGCAGAGATGTTCAAAAGAGAGAATATGTTGCCAGACATCAAGGGTAGGGCACTTCATAGACGTTTTGACACAACGGTGGAGGGATAGCATCATAGCACTGAAGGTGAGGACAATTATGGTGGGAGCAAGGTTTTGGGGGACACTAGCCAAACTGGAGATGGAATTCAGGAGATGAGGTCTTGGGATCCGAATATGGATGGGAGTAGGGTGGGGGTGCGCAGTTAGTGGATGCAACAATTAGAATAGACTGGTGAGAGCGATACTTGTGAGGAGGTAAGTCCTTGGCATGATGGCATCATAGAAGAGATCTAGGTTCTTGGATGGTGGAGGAATGCTGGCCCCAATGATCATTATCAGGCACCTATAGAGAAGACAGTTAGAGACTCCCGAGTCCAGATCAAATTCTTTCTCATGGATTCTAATTCCAACATAAATCGAATAACAAGCCCTTCATGTCTGCTTCTATATCATTTGGTTCTCCAGCAATGAACATAGTAACTTTTACCCTGACGATGTATCATACATATGAAACAAGATACTTCTAGAAGATTTGTCAGATGTGAAACCATGCATCTGCTCTGATTTCATTTTTATTTGACTCGTTTTTTACATCTTAAGCACATCTTCGACAAGTTCTCTTAGCTTCCATAAACATAATACTTCCTATTGAGATACAATTATACTTCCTTTTTTATACGAAAGCCTGTGATATTAATACAATGGCCAGAATACTAGTTTATACAAATCTACAATTAACCATAAGCATGTTTCAGTTTAAGCAATCTGAGCCATAGGATTAACCCATTGTATGAAGGAAAAATGAAGACATACGACCAACGACTGCCGTTTTTTTTTTTCTTTTTCTGTTTTTCTAATGCCTGGACTCGAACCCAGGACCTTTCTAGTAACCCTCGTCAGCCCCAACCGCTAGGCACCCCTGGTGACAGCCTATAAGATGACTTTAAATGTGTGAAAACCGAGGTTCTAAACGGCGATAGACAGGTGCGCGACGGAGAGGGTCCACTTAATGCCTAGGCCGCCTAGGTGTTTAATACATTTTAGGCATTCTTTACTATTTTACCCTCTCTTTTTGGCATAATATGTATATTTTAAGGGCGTTTTATGCATAACTAACTTGTAGAACAAAGATTTATAAAGCTTCAGTTTTGCAAAAGGGAACCAAAAGTCCATAATGCTTGCAAAACTGTTTTGCTAAAACATCTAGTCATGCATTGCTCCGCCTAGGCGGCCGCCTACCCCGTCTCACCTCAGCCTCCGCCGCCAAACCTCCGTCGGCCGTCTACTCCACCGCCAACGGCAAATGCGGTGCAGAGGACGGCCGCCTCGACCGCCATTTAGAACACTGGTGAAAACTCACGCATACCTATTACCAACTCACTTCTGAAACTTATTACAACTACAGAACTATATACAATCATGTTTCCGAAAAAGCAATCTTATTAGTAGTATCGTATTTCAAGAATGTGATTTCATTAGTGGAATGGCGTTTGAAGAAGAAATGACTTCGGCTAAAATGGCACTTGGGTGGACTTCAAATCGTGTTTCCGGATAGTTTGGTAATAAGTTTCAGAAGTACCATTAATATTGGAATAAAACAAAAAATTAAGCAACATTATTCTAGTCAAAAAAATCCCAACCAAATTTCCATCTTTCTTAGCTTTCTAACATGCATTTCGAGATTACCATTCTCATGAACCTCATTATTTATTGGGTTGGAGGTGCTGATATTTCTTACGGTTTCCAAGGGGAGTCGGGCCGGAGGCGCTCGACGGTGAGGAAGAGCATGACGAGGAAGCGGTCGTCGACGTCTCCCTCCTCGAACATGGCCCGGCACCTGGGGCCCACCAGGGGGTCCTGGAGGACCCTCATGGGAGTGATGGCGAGATCCAGAGGGACCACCATCACCACGCCGTCGCCTTTGCCGCCGCCGCCGCCGCCCGGTACGACCTTTCCGGCGGTGGAGAAGACGCCGAAGCCCCTGTCGGGTCCGCAGTTCCTGATGGTGCAGCCGCGCAGCTCCGCTCCGTTGACCTGTAAAATTTAGGGTTTTAGAGAGAGAGAAAAGAGGAGGAGGAGGAGGACGAAGAGGAGAAGAGGAAGAAGGAGACCTGTAGCCATTGGAGGAAGAGCTGAAGCTTGGCTTCTGCTTCGGCTTCAGCGGCGGCCATTGATTCTTCGGATGGACTATGGAGTTGCAAAATTTTTGCTGCTAGAATGGGAGAATTTCGTTAGAAATCTAACGACAATAGGCCGCAGCTGGGCTGACAAATATAATTTTGAGAAATTTTGAGTTACACTATGGGACTGTTTGGATAGATGTAACTCGTTGAAAAAGGTAAAAGTGACACTTATATCATATTGAGTTACAGTGCACTTAGAGCATCTCCAACCCTATTGTGACTTTGGAAAAAAGTTGTTGCCACATAGGAATGACAAAATTTTATTCAAAAGTTCTTCTCCAATGCAATTGTCAAGTCAATTGTGAAGCTTATGTGGCAAAAATTAAAGAAGACATTGTGAAGTTGATTGTCTTGTTCTAGACAATGCACTTGACAATGTCTTCTCTTCCATGTCATCAATTATGAATAAAAAATATTAGAAAAAAGAAAGAAGATGAGTAGTTGTCTTAAAAGTTGCCTTGAAAGTTGGAAAAAATAGTTTTTATTGTCTTCTCAATACTTTTGCATTGGAGAGAGTTTTTCTATCTCATTGTCTTTTGAGATATAATTTTGCCACATAAACAAGACATTGTCTTGTGGCTCATGCCACATAAGAGCCACCTAAGACTCACAACACTTAACAAGACAATAGGGTTGGAGATGCTCTTATAGCAAGTAACACTTTCCGAAATGTATTTGGATAGAGTACTTTTTGTCTCCTGCAAGTGGAAGAAAAAGGAGTGGGTTGTTGAAAGTAGAGAAAAAAAGAATTCAGTTGTTTGGATGGTTGTTTAAAGTGGATGGGGTTGGAAAATTAAATATTTAACCCAAATAGTAAATTGGGGTTAAATTACCATATAGTTACTTAATATTAATTAAAAATGTAATTTTTTGCTTTTTTTATTTGAAAAATTAAATATTTAACCCAAATAGTTGGTATAGCAACTTTGTTAATTATCCCAATTGCTATTTTTATGTTTATATTAAAAAAAAGAAAAAAGAAAAAAGAGTACAGCCCCTAAAATATGCTTTCTTCCAACCGCTCCCCATTCTTCTTCTCTGGACCATCTCTTTCTCTCTTGACCATCTCTCTCTCTCTCTCTCTCTCTCTCTCTCTCTCTCTCTCTCTCTCTCGCTGGACACTATTCTTCTTCTTCTTCCTCTCTCTCTCTCTCTTTCTCTCTCCATACTCTTCTTCTTCCTCCTCTCTCTCTCTCTCTCTCCCTCTCTCTCTCTCTCTCCATACTCTTATTCTTCCCCTCTCCCTCTCTCTCTCTATGGATCTGGAAGGAGTAGGGGGCCGCGCCCACCGCGGCGGCACCATTGTCCTCGCCGTCGTCGACTCAGCCAAGATCGTCGTCGAGAGACGTCGCCAGCACCGGTGGCCGTGTGGCTCGTCGAGGGTGGCCGTCCAGCACCGTTTGGACGTGTGGATCATCGACACTTCCAAGCCACCTTCACTGTCTCTTCCAACTGTTTCACCAAAAAAAATGAGAAAAGTGACTTGTGAAGGAAAGAGCAGGGGACAGGAACTGGCAGTAGTCTTGTCATGCATTTTTCATCCCAGTTTCAACTATAACCAAACACTGGATCTTAACCGAGTTTCACCAAAAATTCAAAAAAATTGCCACTTTCACTCTATTTTCAACCTACCAAACAGGCCCTATACTTGTTTTACTATATATCAAGGTACACTACACCCTATTTGAAAGAGAAATTTGAGTTGTACGCACACTCAGATGGGCATAGATTTGGTCACATATAGCTCCACACTCATTTTTTTAATAGTTTTTAACACACATGTACGTTAAGTTATGGTCAAAAAAGTTGACGGTTAGTCGTTGACGATTTATGTTACAAGTAGAGGGTTCATGCCTTATGGTAAAACAATTGGGATGCTACTCAAAATAACTCTTTCAAGTAAAAAAGTGCACCTTGAATTATGGTAAAACAAGTAGCTACAACTCAAATTTTTCTTATAAATTTTTGTGAACTCGGATAAATGCACATAGATAAGTATTTATAGTTCTAATTTTTATTATGACTAACTAGAAAAACTAAAAATCGGGCATTTTAATTATTCTAAGTTTATTATTTTATTAATATTATTATATATATTATTTTATACTAATATTATTTAGAATATCAATAACAGCTTTCGTAATTATTGTCACGCGTCAAAACCAGAATATTTGAGAGAGGAGGCAAAACAAAGACAGCTACATATATCATAGTATGCTAGTACCCCAATATATGATCACGGCTGTCTAGAAGACAAATGGGAGGACTCTAGCATGCCATTGATGACTCTTAAGGTCAGACAAGTCCTATCTCAATCCAAACAACACAAGAAACAATAAAGAGTAAATCACATATGAGATGGGTAAGGGTCCCAAACACAAAAACATACACAATCGTAAGAGCTGACATAATAAAAAGATACATCAACTGGATATAGAAAATGTACATAAATGTAAAATTAGCCGCGGTCCAAAATATACATCCACGTTGTACGAAGACGGAGGGAACAAAACCCAGATACAAAGGACTAATACATGCCCTTGGCTGAACACCACCAAATAAAAGTACAAAAATGGAGTGGGAGATAAAGGTAGCCCACTCGCTAATCCGTGTCGATCCTCTGAGTGGGAACCATCCGGAGAAGAAGACGGTAGATACTCGAGATCAACTATGAAACCTGGCTATGCAAAACCAGTGGGGTCAGAACCCCAAAAAGTAAGTACCACAAGGAAAGCTCGAGGTGAACGACAAAGTCCAACATCAACACAACAACTTAAGGCAAATGTAAATAAATACGGTTTGAGACTAGTACGGTACCAATGCACGTATCTCGAGAATAAAATGACTGAATGGAAATACTGAACAATAGCTATAGAGAAGAATAAGCTGATAAGCAACAAGAGACTTAGGAACTACTCGAAGTCGGAGCCACAACCCTTCAACCAAAAAAGGACCGGGATTGCAGATCTTTTCCCGAGCAGAACTTAGTCTTTGGCCACTCACCGACACAAATAGCATATAAAGTAACGCACAACCAAAAGTGTCACGCCTCGATTCCGCAGAATCAATAGTCGTCCCCTGGACATGATGTCGTGCGAACCTAAGTTGCAATCGCACAAGGCATAGTCATAAGGTTATCCAAAACACAATATCGAAATAGAGTACGCAGAGAAGTTGACTGACATATTTGAAATAGAAGAAACTTTTCTTTTCATTGATAATAAATATCATTTACATTGACTCCATTACAATCATTGCCGCGTAGGCTACAATATGACTCAATTACAAAACGAACGCTGATGAAATAGTCGTTCTATACATTACATCCCCCTTTACAAATAAAACATTCCTAAGGACCTGGAATCGTGGAGAGTCAAGACGCCATTTCTTCTTGGACTGAATGTGGAGTCTTCAAAAGGGTTCAAAACAAGCCTTCAACACACGGACGAGGCTTCAAAAGTGTTCGTGCTACCTTGAGCTTTAAGTGGCACGCCCTTCCTAGTTTGGGGTACCTGCGTGGAGAGCGAGGATCAGTACATTACACTTTGTACTGGTGCGTGGCTACTTAAGTTCCAAGCTCTCATTTGGTTGAAGAGTTTATATGACTTAGTTTATGAATATTTCTAACCATCCTAATAAATTTGGACAAGTATATGACAAGCATAATAAAATTCACGTTGGAACTTACCCACGGCGGACTGCGCCGCGCATTAAGAGACTTACCATGTTCTTCCATGTCAATTGTTATCATTTTCATACCAAGTGTAATACTACGTGTGATTGGTCACTGGCTCCCAGAGCCACCTTGGACTCCTTTAGCTTTTGTTAGTCGAGGCCCTTTCAGCGTGAGTAGCGAGCCCCACTGCAAGTCCCCGCCTAACCCGTGCCCAGCACAGCTATATACTTGTTTTCTTTCTTGGCCGCAACGGTCCCGTGGCCCTGGGTTGCCGTGCGGAGAAACGCTCACCTTGTTGACAAGTTGTCCATGACCATGCAAAGACAAATTTTTAGTTATTAAGATATAGCCTACATTTTCTTTGAAAACTTGATCATTTTATCGTGTTCGTGCCCTTGCATTTATCCTTTCATTCACAACAAACATAATCGATTGACCTAAGAAGGGGTCGAGAAGAGAAGGATCAGCCACTCACCTTGAGTTTGCTTGAGACGAGAGAACTTGTTGGTCGCGCTAGACGTCGTCTACGCGATTACCTGAAATCGTACAAGCAACCGATTAGAACACTGTATTATTCAAGAAGTTCGATAGGAAATGCGAGTTCGAAATGCAAGCCATGAAAATTATCAAAAACATTCACGAAAACGTATTCAGAAAACCAAAGCCAAAAATAACGCAAGCGGCGTAAAAAATAGAGCAACGGGAGGTCTCTCCCAACTCAGTCACAGAGTCAATCCTTGAGGTACAACCCGCTGAATATGGGACTTGGTTCTGAAGAAGCCATTCCATAACGGGAAATGGATCTTAATTCAACCGTTTCCATTCGATCGATCCCGACCTATCGGTTCCGATCGAATCGATGGCGACAGTGTTCCTTTCTCGCACACCCTGTGGACGGAGAACGGGACACGATGTAGGGACGGGGCACTACACCATAACCAACTAAGAAAAAGTTTCGTCTTCGAAACTTAAGAATAGAACCTACCTCTACGAGAACAATAAAGAAAAAATTTCCTTCATTTTTGATTCAAGCTCCCAAGTCGACTCATCGACCGAATAGTTTCTGCAGAGAACGCGGACGAGTAGAATAGCACGGTTACAAAAAAGTTTATCTTTGTGCTCCAAGATTTGCACAGGCTCTTCGACATATGACAAATCTGCCTTCAGATCCAGCTGACCCAAATCTACCACATGGCTCGGATCGTGTATGTACTTCTACAACTGTAAGACGTGGAAGACATTGTGTACATCCGAAAATATAGGCGGCAAAGCAATTTGGTAAACTATTGGGGTGACTCGTTCACAAAGTAAAACCCATTCTTATGGGAGAAGATCTCCATGCTTCCCTTGGGATGCCATACCCTCTCTGTATACCCCCGTATCTGCCCATAGAAAGGTTTACTTCCCAACACATACATCACCAGCGTATTCTTCCAGAAGTCCGTGACCTCCGCAATCTCCTCTGCTAAAAAATATGTCCGGAGACCTCATCCTACCTTCATCGGTGGCACATACTCCATCGACGTCGGGCTCTTGTTCCCCACCGGCATACAAATATCCTTCCAGGATTTGGGGCGTGACCTATCTGTGACCGTCCTTGGAGTGGCATAAAGAGGCACCGGCCTCTGACTCCCGACATCCCTAGTAATATCATGTCCTTCTGTAACGTCCGTAGTTCATATTACGTATTTTGTTATACGTGTACGTAATTTTGACCCTAATTAAACTTGTCGTGCTTAGCTTAATCCTGGTTTAATCTTGCCTTGGATTATTTGGGTTCATCCTGGATCGACTTGTCTTGACTGGCTGGCCTTGGATTCTGCATTGGCATGAGTCAGTTAGCATTTCATGGTTCTGGCATGCATCGGGTTCGGTTGGGTTCGGCTTGGTTGGTTCGGTTTGGGTTGGAATGCAAACCCCTACCTACCACCCTCCATCATTTATTATCCCAACAACCCATTCTCTCTCTCTTTATTCACTTCTTCATTTACTCTTTTCCTTCCTCTATTAACTCTCTCCACCGACCAGAGAGAGATTTAGGCAAGTGCAACTTGCTTCATGGAGGAACTTAGATTTTGTGGTTCCATTGTCTTCCTCATGAGATTCTAAGTCACTTTAGTATTAGCATTTTCGAATTTTCATGGCTCGTTTCATGTAGATCTAAGTTTTAGCATTTTTTGATCTTCATGGTTTTGATCTTCTAAAACTTGGTTGTTTTCAAAAACTAAGAGTTCCATATAGTAGGCATTCTGATTTTATGCAAGTTTGGCTCTTGAATGGTTGGGTTTCATCGAGACTTGACCGAGATAGGGATTGCTTGAGTTCGTGAGCTTTTACGCCTGCTTGCCTTGGCCATGGGGAGAAGATGAAGTTTTACGCACACGTTCTAAACGTGTTAGCGTAGTGTTTAGCCTTTACGCCCACGTTTTACGTGTCAGCGTGTTATTTCAGCCTTTTACGCCCACGCAATTGCGTGCCAGCGTACTCCGTTTTACGCTGAGTTCCTACGAATTTTACGCTCGGGGCCCTCCCGCTCGCGTAAAATCGTGCTCGCATAAAATCCCTGGCTCGAGCAGACTCTCGCGTGCGTAAAGTCTTGCTCGAGTGTTTCACTCGCGTAGAGTTTCCCTCGCATAGAGTTTCACTCGCGTAGAGTTTCCCTCGCATAGAGTTTCACTCGCGTAGAGCCTCGCTTGCCTACGGCTTGCTAGCGTAAAGCCCTGGCTCGCGTAAAACCCCACTCTCATGCGCAGAGCATGCCTATCCTTATGTCTTGCCCGCGTAGAGCTGTTTTACGCTCGGGTTTTCTTGGGTAACAGCACGACCAACAGCTTCAAGCGTTTGAACCCTCCCTTCTTCGATGGTAGTGAAGATGCTATCGCTGCTGATGCTTGGTTGCAGGATACAGAAGTGATTCTAGAAGCGGCGAAGACGCCCGAGAACGAGAACGTGGCCGTGGTGTGCCTGCAGTTATTGGATCTTGTCCGCAGCTGGTGGGCGGCGTAGGCCGTTGGATTAGTGGCGCCTATTGCCTGGATAGTATTTCATGAGAGATTCCAGACCAAGTACTTCGATGTTGTAGCTCGGTACAACCTACAGACGAGGTTCACCAATCTGAAGCAGATGGGCAGGACGGTTGACGGATATGTGGCCGAGTTTTCGAGGCTTAGTCGGTTTGCTCCCACCTTGGTAGCGACCGAGTTCGACTGAGCCCAGCGGTTCCAGCAGGGGCTCCATCTGGAGATTTTATTGGCAGTGGAGCAGTTTGAGCATCAGACTTTTGATGCAGTGTTGAGAGCAGCCATGAGGCATGAGTATACCTCCTAGAGGATTGTGGATAGGACCAAGGGTCGGAAGCGATCCCATGGCCAGATGAATCAGTCTTCAGCACCAGCCCCGGCTGCTAGGGCTTTGACCATTGGAGCTCCGAGGCGGGCGGCCTCAGTGACGTCGGTTCAACATTCAACCACGACGTACCCTCAGCAGCAGAAGCAGAAGCACTCTTCCGCAGTGGGATGTTCATACTGCGGGAAGCCAGGACATGTGGTATCAGAGTGTCGCAGAGCACAGGGTTTGTGTTTGGTTTGTGGTACCCCGGACCATAGGATTGGGAACTGCCAGAATAGGGAGAGTTCCTCTTCATCAGCCTTCTCTAGTCCTTCAGTTAGGGGACCAGCCCCAGTACCAGTCCAGCAGCAGCAGCAGCAGTACCCCTTCTCGAGGCCGTTGCTGCCTCAGGCCCAGGCATTCCAGCAGCAGAGACTGCAGCAGTATGCCCAAGTCCAAGCTCAGACCCAGAATCGCCAGAGAGCTTTTCAGCATAGGGGACCCGCACCCAGAGGACATGGTCAAGTGCTGGCTTTGACCATGGGAGAAGAAGGATTGGCACCAGGTGAGGTAGTGGCAGGTACTATTCTCGTCAACTCCTTTCCAGCATCAGCGTTATTTGATTCTGGTACATTTCATTTATTTATGTTTGCACGATTCGTGACACGGATAGGACTGGAGCCCGAGTCATTATCAGTAAGGCTCAATATACTTACTGGTAACAGTCTTGTGGGAGTAGATAGAGTGTTTTTCTCGTGTCGGATCGTAGTTAGCGATAGAGAATTCCCCGCTAGATTGATAGAGTTTCCGATGGCCGATTATGATGTGATCTTAGGGATGGATTGGTTGAGAGACCAGTATGCTAGGATAGACTGCCACGTTGGCAGGGTGGTTTTTAGTATTCCAGGCGAGCCAGAGTTTTTTTTTTCCGAGGCGAAGTTGAACCTTCTCCTCCGGTATTGCGGATGGCGGTAGCAGCAGTGCAGTTACCCCGGATAGTTGAAGAGTTTCCAGATATTTTCCCAGAAGAGCTTCCAGGGATGCCGCCAGAGCGAGAGATCGAGTTCACCATAGACTTGATCCCAGGGATAGCCCCAGTGTCGGAGAGAGAGTCTATAGGAAGGCGTCGTCAGAGTTAGAGATATTGTACAAGATGATTAAAAAACTCAGGACCAAAGGATTCATTCGTGCTAGTGGATCGCCTTGGAGAGCCCCGATGCTTCTTGTAAAAAAGAAGGATGGTACGTCCAGGTTATATGTAGATTATCGTACCTTGAACTCAGTAACAATCAAGAACAGATACCCTCTTCCGAGGATAGATGACTTGTTTGATCAACTCAAGGGGGCAGCATTCTGAAGATCGACTTACGTTCAGGATACCATCAGATCAGAGTCAGAGAGAAGGACATCCCGAAGACAGCTTTCAGATCCAGATATGGGCACTGGGAGTTCCTTGTTATGCCATTTGGAGCAACCAATGCACCGGCTATATTCATGGACCTCATGAATCGTATCTTCATGCCCTACTTGGATTAGTTCGTGATTGTGTTCATAGACGACATCTTGGTCTATATAAGAGTGAAGCGGAGCATGAGCATTATCTCAGAGTTGTCCTCCAGATTCTCAGAGAGCACCAGTTGTATGCCAAGTTCAGTAAATGCAAGTTCTGGCTCGATCGCATTTCCTACTTGGGTCATATCATCACCAGAGGAGGAGTAGAAGTGGATCCCCAGAAGATAGTAGCCATTGAGACATGGCCAGTACCTAGCACAGTTGCAGAAGTTCATAGTTTTCTTGGCTTGGCCGGCTACTACCGGCGATTTGTTTCAGACTTTGCTCGGATTTCGGCGCCATTGACCCAATTGACCCGCAAGGATGTGCAGTTTGTTTGAACAGCAGGTGTCAGGATTCTTTTGAGAAGTTGAAGCGAGGCTTGATGACGGCACCCATTCTCACGCTTCCAAATAGGACCGGAGGATTTTCAGTATATTGTGATGCTTCAGACAGAGGTTTAGGGTGTATTTTGATGTAGCATAGAAAGGTAATAACTTATGCGTCACGTCAACTTCGTGATCATGAGAGGAATTACCCAATCCATGACTTGGAGCTAGCAGCAGTAGTGTTTGCACTTAAGCTTTGGAGACACTACTTGTATGGAGATAGGGTGGAGATTTTCACCGATCACAAGAGCCTGAAGTATGTGTTCACTCAGAAGGATCTTAATATGCGTCAGAGAAGGTGGCTAGAGCTACTTGTGGATTATGATGTCAACCTACAGTATCATCCTGAGGCCAATATTAGCAGATGCGTTGAGCAGAAGAGCCGAAGTTTATTTCCTCACAGCGCAACCAGAGTTATTAGCAGATTTTCAGAAGATGGGTATAGAAGTTGTCCTTCCTACCAATGTGGCATTGATGGCCAGCATGCAAGTTCATCCACTATAGTTGAGAGGATCCGGATGGCACAGTCAACAGATTCCAAGCTTCAGCGGCTCAGGGCAGAGTGTGAGGCAGGACGAAGACAAGAGCTATGTATCCATAAGGATGGTACACTTCGACATGGGAGGCATCTTTGTATACCCAGTAGAGATATCAGACAGGAGATCATGGCAGAAGCTCACAGTTCTCAGTATTTGATTCATCCGGGCGGTACAAAGATGTACTGTGATATCCGTCAGCACTTTTGGTAGAATGGCATGAAGAGGGAGATAGCCCGATTTGTCTCTCGGTGTTTGGTTTGCCAACAAGTTAAAGCTGAACATCAGAGGCCAGCTGGACTTCTCCAGCCCTTGCCGATTCCAGAATGGAAGTGGGAGCATATAATCATAGATTTCGTGACTGGATTTCCTAGGTCCCCGGCCGGTAGAGATGCAATTTGGGTAATTATAGACAAGCTCACGAAGGTGGCTCACTTCCTTCCATTCAGAGTTGGTCAGTCGACGGCTCAGCTAGCAGATATATCTCAGACAGATAGTCAGGTTACATGGAGTACCAGTCAGTATCACCTCGGACAGAGATTCGAGATTTACGTCGCACTTTTGGCACAGTCTGCAAGAGAGTTTGGGAACTCACCTCCATTCAGCTCAGCTTATCATTCGCAGACAGATGGTCAGTCAGAGCGTACCATACGAACTTTGGAAGATATGTTGTGGTCTTGTACACTCGACTTCGGTGGTTCATGGAAAGATCACCTGCACCTAGTGGAGTTCTCGTACAACAACAGTTTCTAGGCCAGTATCCAGATAGCACCGTTCGAGGCACTATATGATAGGAAGTGCAGATCTCCGCTAGCATGGGATGATGTTGGTGAGAGGCAGATGCTCGGTCCGGAAATGATTGTTCAGACGGTTGAGGTGGTCAGGAGAGTCAGAGATCATCTTCGCGTAGCGCAAGATCGCCAGCATCATTGGGCCGATTCTCATCGGCGTCCTCTTGAGTTTTCTGTTGGCAACCTGTATTCCTTAGGATCTCGCCTAACCGTGGCGTCATTCATTTTGGCGTACGGAGAAAGCTTAGTCCTAGGTATATAAGACCGTTCGATATCCTCGAGCGAGTAGGAGACGTGTCATAATGTCTCGCTCTTCAGCCGTCGTTATGTGAGGTGCATGATGTCTTCCATGTATCCCAATTGCGACGGTATATCCCAGACCTGAGCCATATCCTAGATCATTCGGAATTGGTTGTTGGTACCAACCTGTAACACCCAGTTTTCTACAATGAGGGTATTTTTAAAATTTTGTATTTTATATTATTTTTATTTGTATTTAAATCACATTATGATTTTTGGTTGATTTTTAATAATTTTTTTAAAACTATTTAAAAATTGCCTTAAGTCATGACTTATGATTTTGACGTGCTGCTAGTGAAACCCTAGAGACTGCATGACCTAGAGCCTATCCATGTCATTAGGATGATTTAATTATCATTTTTAGCCTAGGTATTTTGGTTATTTTGACTTAATTGAATTATTTGATGATTTATTGAATTGGTAAATTTTAGGTTGACTTGACTTGTTGAGACCTAGTGAACTAGCCTAGAAGCTAACCCTAGCCATGGTGACCCTAGTCTAACTTAGGTTAACCTACTTTTAATCATTAGAAACTAATTTTAGAATGAGGGATTTGGTTTAGTGAATTTAAGTCATGGCTTATGATTTCATGAAATGACTTATGGCTTAACGATTGTTTGATCATGACTTAAGCCCATGGGCCAATTTAGGAAACCCTAACCCTAATTTTTACAACTTATGACCAGCCACTAGGGCTCCCCCTTCCCTATAAATATTCTCCTTGTTCTTGCCTCTTTTATTAAATTTTTACAAGTTTGAAGAAAGAGGTAAGAGCCTTCTTCCCCAATCCATAATTTCCTCATTTCAATTCCTTTTTGGCTCAAATCTTTTGCATTGGGTTCTAATTGATCCCTACTTTATGTTCATGGAGAGAAATCTCAGGTTTGAATCAATTTGGAGATATTGGCTAGCAAGAAGAGGAATCCCCATTTGAAGCTTTTCCATGCAATTGGCACCTATAGGTAAAACCATTTAAATTGATTTAAATTTCGGTTTTCTTTGCATGTAGGGCTATATCTATGAGTCCCCTAGGTGTTCCTGAAATTTGGGTGAATTTCGTGTCCGTTTGGTGTCCATATCGGACACGTATCTTAGTGTTTGTTAGGTGTTCGACGAAATGCCTCAAAGGAACTTTTTATGTTATTTTTGAAAACTATTTGAATAAAATATTGTATTATATGTTTTATTGATTTCGTGTCCTACTGAGCACGTTTCTGTGGATTTTTTGTATCCAAAATGGACACGCACCTCATCACGACACTACGTACAGGCCCCGTGCGGTGTCCTGCTGCCACATGTCATATCTGACACGACACGACTCGTTGGACACCAAAATTGGTGGACACCTGCGGGCTATGACTGACAGCATGCACACCAAATTTGAGGCCAAACCATCGAGTGGTTTGTGAGAAATCTCACTCGCACCGGTCGATGCCTGCCTGTGCACGCACGAAAATTGTTCACTGACACGGCCCTAAATCTGACTCGACACGAGACGGGGACACGTTTTAGGCACCCTAGGACCTAACCCTAGTCCTGGCGAACCTAGGGACACACGTCCATGTGGCACAAAGTGACACGAGTCGTGTCCACGAGCCGACTGCATCGCAGTACGATGCAGTCTATGCACGTGATGTGTCTGTGCGTATTTTGTGACTTGGACACGCCGTGTCCAGTCGTGGAGACATGTGGGGACTCGTATGGACTCTGGACACGTGTACGACACTACCTTGGCTATTAATTGATATAAATTGTATTTTTGATTTTGAATTTGAGGTTTCATGTATTCTCTGATACTCATCTCACTGTGTTCATATTTTTGAGTTCGAATTCATTTTTAAATTCTTTTAAAATGTAAATTTATATGTATATAAGTATGTTGATGTTGGTTTCATGACTGGGTGATTGGGGGAAAGACTAGTGTACTGATTTGGGTTGGTGAAATGGGTTTTCGAATTTGAATGGGGATTAACTGTTATAACTGATACTTCCCTGTTGTTGAAATCCTGATTTTAAACTCTGTATTTTTTTCTTCTGATTTTTGAGTTTATTAGCCATGTTTAAATTCACTACATGTTGTTAGACTACTAGGGTGCATTAGCATGTTAGTTAGGATTCATTAAGGAATGAATGAATAAATGTTTGAATGTGATTCCTGATATACTCAGGTATTATTCACTGTTAAATTTTGATTCACTGTTTAAATGTTTGAATGTGTGCAAGATAATGCATTGGTAAATATTTGATGTAATGCAAACATGATATGTCCACACACTAGCACACACCCTCAAACTTTCCTGCACATTCAACTGTCCTGTATTCTCTGGAACCATTGGTCAGCCCTTCCAATGCTCCCTGTTTTTGCAGTGTTCTGAGATTAACCCAAATGCAATGTCATAGACACTCTTCTTTAGACACCATTGTTCTCAGATTAACCCACTGTTTAGATTAACACATGGACACAATGCTCAGTCCAGTCCTACTGGCATATACACATCCTTCATCCCAATTCCTTCTAATGTTCATATCATGATTGATGCAGGTATTAGATTAGGTGTAGGCTAAAGGGTTCAGCCCTATACTAGATATTTCAGTCCCCTTGTTATGCTTCAGTCCAATTTTCCCCATTGGACAGCCCTTTCCCCTTCTCTATAGTTGTATAGATGTATGCATATATGAGTATATGTAATGTATAAGTAATATGCATGTAGGTATATTCAGGTTCATGTATTAGAGTCCCTGTATGTTCACTCACCCCACCCCACACACACCACTGAGTTCACATGTACCTTACACCCAATCTAAATCCCATTTTCCTGAGAAAACTAACCCATTTACTGCTCTCTAACATGCCACACACATTCCCTGTCTTTCTAAATTCCTGAGATTACCTATATATGAAACCTGAGATTAATTTGATTCAATGTTTCTGATTTCCTATTATCTACACTGTTCTGTTGTCCAAATATCAACTGTCTTAACACTACAAAACCCCCCCCCCCCACACCACTGGTTGCCACACACTGTTTTAAAACTGTCACACATTTTTTACTGATTTCTGATGTTTGCACATCCAATCTGAAAACCTGAGAAGTGCATATATGTTCCTGAGATGATTTCTCATTCCAACTGTCCACACACATATGTCCTTCACCTATTGCACACTACTATTGACAGTACACACTTTTTCCCATCACTCAAACACATCCTAAATCCCAGTCTTTTAACACACAGGTTTTTCACTCACACATTTTAGAACTGAGAGCTATACTACACACATAGAAAACTGAATTTTTGACACTGTTTGGGTTGATATACATATATGTATATTGGCAACATATGTAGGATGTATATATGTATCCTAGAGTACATTTATATATGCATATGTATGTGTATGCTAGAATGCTTGCATGTATGCATATATGGGTAAAGGAAATGCTTTATGAATGGGTATATATATATGAGAGTTATATGTCTAGGACTAATAGGTATGTTAGTTGTGTTAAGTCATGGAGTGAATGTTGAAGTTGAGGGTGAGCTTGATTAGCTTAGAGTATCATATAGAGTTTAAGATGTGTATCTAGGAGAGGGCATGGGCCATTGGCCACATGGTTTGAGAGGGTGAGGAATAGTGTGAGTTGTTGTTTGAGAGTTCACATATTGTATATATATTATATATATGTGATATGGATTAGTTGATATTGTACTTATATAGGTATAGATATGTGATACATAGGCTATATATGCCTAGGGATATAGACTTTGGGTATGTATATACATTGTTATGTATATAGAATATAGTGTTAAGGTATCCTAGTTATACTAGTATATGGTTGGTGTTGAGATAGCCTTAGATAGAGTTTGACCAAACTCTAGATTTTGACCCAATAGACTAAGATTGACCAATATTGACTGGAGTTGACCCAGAGTTGACCAAGTTTGACTTGGACCTAGTTTGACCTAGACAGTTGACCATGGTTGACTTAGAGTTGACTTTGACCTAGAATTGACTTAGAATCATGTAGATTGCATCATAAACATCATCTGTCTTATTTTTAAACATATTTTAACCTGTATTATTTGTTTAGGATATTGTGACTCCGGTGCAGACATCTGATATTTCACTACTCTTTTCAGAGTAGCAGGCGAGTACATTCTCTGATAGTTCTCTCATTTACTTGTCAATTACTGTACTTCAGTTCTAGTTAGCTGTATGTGATTCTCTATTACAAACACGTATTATTATTTTGAATCTATGTATACGACACACATACTTACTCGTCTTACCTCTATTATTCGAATCATCATATACGAATCACTATTCGAACCACCTATTCGTATCTTCATTTGCTGGTTGGACTTGTATCTCTTGTGTCGGATTTTGGATTCATTGTATTAGATGGGCGGGGAATTACTTGATTATGTGAACATTTCCACTATTCGAACCACCCCCTGTGAATAATATTCGAACGATAGCCATTCCACACCCGGCCAGGTGTGTGATGTGCCGGATTTACCCTTAGCCGTTTACATGTCTAAGTAAGTATTTAAAAACACACTTGGAGAATTTATTCGAATCATTATTAGAACATTGTGAATCACTATTCGTATCACCTTATTCGTATCACCTTATTCGATTCACCTTATTAGAACAATGATTAGAATCACATTCGACTCATACTGTACTAGGATCACATTCGACTCATCTTATATAGACTCACATTGGGATTACACCCGACTTATATTGTACCATCTGAACTCATTATGTTACTCTAGTTCAGCTAGATCTTATTTTACAGTCTTCTTTGCTATGTTTCTTTTCTTGTTTAGTTACCTTACTTTCTTGTACCTTAACTGCTCTCTACATCATTACTCATATAAACTGCCATTTTATCAATACAACTGTCTATAACTGCTTTATAGTTCTCTATCATTTACTTGGGATTTCTTGATGAATTGTACTCGTTCCTGTCCTGACTAGACCTGTTGTAAATTTTACAGATGATTGCCCTGAGGACACATGCCCTACATATTACAGACCAGGTGATGGCTTAGTTACCTTGGCCCCGACACTCAGGAGTGACCGGGAGACTAGCTAGTAGACTTGGTTTAGTTTTTATGTTTTAGAACTTGAATTGTAATAACTGAGATACGAGTTTGTATTTGAGTTTGTTTGAGATATTATTATTTAGTAGTATAGATGTTGTTGTTTAGTCTTAGTTATAAACTTCTGTGTTATCTTATCGTGCTTAGACTGTGATTGAGATTTTATTATATTATACTTGTCCTCCGTTCGGAGTTGAGATTTGACAAGTACATTATATAATTGCGTGAGTTGTTGATTAGATAGTAACCTAGGACAGCGTTCTACCGTCGACACTGCGACGTAGGCTGGACGTACCCACTTCTCGTGCCCCTACATCGGGTGCGGGTCGTGACACGTTTTTAGTGGTGGCCCATGCAGGTCGAGAGTTACATTAGTTTGATATCGTGGTAGTACGGCGACTTAGTTGTACTGCTGCGAGCCTGCGATAGGAACTAAGGAATAGGCTTTAGAAGAGAGGTTACTCAATCACAGTTAGGACTACTTGAGAGATTCCTGGATGACCCTTGAGAATCTTATTATGAACTTCGATTTGAAAATCCTTTTCCTCTTGTTTTGATTCACCCTCACTCCTTGATGTTTAAAGAATCTTAGACTATTAACTTCCTTCATCGTATCCTTACTTATATTTTGTCTATCTTATGTTGCTAATTTAGCACCAGTTTGCGAGCTTATCTTATTCGAGCTTGATCATGACATATTTATTGGGGGCTGGCACCCACTAACATATTGTCTAATCAGAACCGGTGCATGATGGTCTGATCAACCTATTGCACTTTGGTTCGCTTTTTATATGTTATTCTATGTGGAGGGAGACATAGTTAAATTTGCCTTAGAGTCTCATTCACGACAGCTTTTGTCACGACCCGGTCCCAATTTCTTGGGTCGAATCGGATCATGCCCATGCACCGTTGTTGAGACGGCGGCAGTAAGCTGTATCACTCATGCAGGTAAATAAAACAACACAGTCTATTTGTCACAACTTTAATAATTCGAATAGTTTAAAATTTTTACAATAAAATGAAAATATATCTGAAGTACATTGCTTTCCACAAACATCATGAATTTATAAAGAAGAAGAAAAATCTAGGCAACCAGCTCATTAGTCTCGAGATCATCGTCCTCTAGTTGGGATCACGGAACAAAGCCTCATCAGTGATACCTAAAATGTTGGGTCTCCAGTCAGGAGGGAGCAAAGTACAATTACGAATATCCAATAATTCAAATAATAGTTTGAAATTTGCAATGTTAAACAATTTGAAATACTTTAACGATATTTTTCAACAATTCTATAATTGAAAACAATGTAATTTGAGTAGGTAACGAACTATGACCGGCTTGGGATGATTCAATTATATCCTAATGATACGGTCCGGCCTATCCTCATGTATAGGAGGAATCAGCTCGCACAATCAATGATGCAATATAGGGGTATTGGTCATAGACGCTACACTACTCCCCCAATATCCCGAGTCAATCAGATTCAATCAATGAGTCAATATTCGAACTCTAGTAAAGAGTTCCACAATCAATACTCTAGGAGAGAGTTCCGTGTAGCAATGTGGTTTAAAATTGCAATAAAACAATTACTAGATAAATTACCAAATAGACATAACTGCACTTGCCTTTGTTTTAGAATGACTGGATAGACGAGTCGGTACCGAGGAGGAACGTCAGGTGTAACTTCGAGTTCCTACAGTTGAGAACTCGACTTAGAACCTTTGTATAACCAGGCTAAGTGTGCTAGTTGCAATCTCTAGTAGTCATGTCCTAGTCAGGTTTTAGGTTGTATTAAACTACAGCTAACGGTTACGTCGCAACTACGTGCGTTGATTAAGCCGGTTAATTGCTTTATTTGGAAATACACGAGAATCGATTACAATTTGGAAAACTTTGTGTTTTGTAATATATTTATAAAATACAATTTCTTTTAGTGATAAACCGTGAACTAGTTATTTAATAACATTTTATCCATTTTAATTAAATTCGTAATTAATCAGTAAATTACGCTCGAATCTACGATTTATGCGTCTAAACACAAACCACCCAAATTCACATCCACCAGAAAAATAAAATAAAACTATGCTACACAATACAATGGCACAGCTAATGATCCTAGGGTGGGCTTATGCCCTGTACAATTTTCTTTTACATCAAGAGAGAAAATGACTTAAATTAAATAAAGTGCAGAAATGAAATAACTATAATAAATAGCCTAGATATTAATTAAAATAATTAAAAAAAGCTAAGAGTCTCCGACTCGGTCCATTTCTCAAAATTCGGCTAATACCACAACGTCCGGTTGGACCGGTGCGTTTGTATTTCGCCGGGGCCCACAGACCGGTACGGTCGTCGCCCGAAAATCAGTTTAGAAATTCATTTTCGAAAGCCAGTTTTGAAATCAATATAAATATAGTTTTTGTAAAAATTTGGGCAGCACTTCCTCTATTTCGGGACAAACCCAAAACTGGGAAATGCGCCACGGAAAACCTGCAAATATTTCCAACCCAAAATAATCCCAGAATATCCACCAAAATAATTCCAAGCCACAGAAAGTAATTCTCAATCCACCGAACTTCCCGAAATGTCCGGGAATCCCATAATCAACCAATTCACACCAAACCAGCAGGTAAAACACAAAAAATACGCTAACGTAGCTAAACGAAATATAACGCAGCTAACCGGATTTCCCAAAGGGAAACCGGGGACCGATTCTCATCACAGACTCTACGGGAGGGACGAACTACTGTGATTACCAAGAAATTACCAAATTCCGTTGGCGGGGAGCCGCGGAAAAATCTTGGGAAAATCCGAAACAAAGTTCGGCAGCAGGTCGAAGATCCCGACAGCGGAAGAGGGCTCGCGAGCAGATCCGGCTCGCGGGAAACGGCAGCAGCTCACCGGAAGGGTGCAGCCAAAGGGGATCGGCGCGCGGACAGCGGTTCGGGTGGCCGGAGGAGTCCGCGGGAAGGGGTCAGGGGCGCTGGACATCGCAGCGGGGCAGCGCCTCGCCGGAAAGGTGGGCACGGAGGAGCTCGCGGAAGATCCGGAAACGCTGGCGGGGTCGCGTTGGACGGCGGGGGAGCCGCCGGGATCTCGTCAGGCGGGTTCTGGCCGCGGGGCGGCGGCACGGGCGAGCGCGGTCGGGGGCGCTGGCAGCACCTCGTCGGAGCGCTGGAGGGCTGTGGACAGCGGGGAACCGCGCGGAGGGGTCCCGGACGGCAGCGGCGGGGAGCCGCGAAGGAGCGTGCGGAGAGGGGGCGGTCGTCGGCCTCGGGGAGGAGTTTCTCCAAGGAAGGGGAAGAAGTCAGAGAGAGAGAGGGAGATCGGTTAGGTTCTGAGAGCTTTGCCAACAGAGAGTGAGAGAGATTAAGAGATTTGTGAGTTGTTGAGTTTTTGTGAGGAAGAGAGTGGTTTTGCTGAATATGTGGGGATATGGGTTCTGTGAGTGACTTGAGGACGTGGAGGTGAGGGATTAATAATGGGGAGTTGGGTGTGTGCGTGTGGGGGTTACTGGAAGGGGAAGAGGAGTGGTGAATGTGTGAGTAATAGGGAGGAGTTGGAGGAGTTGATGGGTTGGGAGTTACGTGGGAGAAGAGTTGGTGGTGAAAATTAAAAGAGAGGGAGAAGAAAAGGTCTGCTGTTATGTGTGGATGTGAGGAAAGAAGGGGAGTTATAATAGGGAGCGCTGGTCCCTTCGTGGACCAGTTCCAAACTATATTATTATTATTATTATTTTTTAAGTTATGAACCAAGTCAAAAATAGAGTTAGGAAAAAGGAATTTGGGTTTGGGCTCAGGCTCGAACTCGGGTCTGGGTCAGCAACCAAAAGCCCAATTTTATTATTTAAAAATAGTTTCAGCCCAATAATAATATATTAATAATTATAACCTTACTAATAATAACAATATTAATACTTATAATTTATTTAACCAAAGTTTTATCAAATTAATTTTCCAAGGACAATCAAGATTAAAATAAAAATGCATTTAAATTAATTATTCTAATTAATCAAGATTACGGGTTTCACAACCTTCCCTCCTTAGAAAATTTTGTCCTCAAATTTAAAGTAAGGGTAGGAGAAACAAACGGCTACGGGTACCACGCCCGTAACTCAGGTCCAACAATAAGAATTTCCAAGGCAGTCGTGGATGAGACAATTTAGTGACAAGTTTTTATTTATGATATCATCCACGCAAAAAAATACAAAAGCGAACCAAAGTACACGAGGTTGATCAGACCATCATGCACCGGTCCTGATTAGACAATATATTAGTGGGTGCACCCAATAAAATACCGTCATGATCAAGCTTGACAAAAAATAGCTTGCAAAACTAGGCTAATTTAGCAGCATCAGTCAAGTTTAGAAAGAAAAGATAAGAAAATAAATGATGGCTCGAATTCTGATCTTCTTCTTACCTCTGACTAGGCTTGCAAATGGTTCCTCTGGCACTGAAAGGTTGATTCCAATCTTCAGTTCTGAATTATCCAAAATGTGACTCGGATCCGAAATGTAACGTCTGAGCTGTGACGTAGAAAATGTTGCACACTCCCAAGATTAGCTGGTAGAGCTAACTGGTATGCTACTTCCAACTTGTCTTAAACTTCAAATGGCCTGATGTTCCTGGCCTCAATTTCCAGCTCCGTCAAAACTGATTGTTCCTCTGGTAGGAGAAAACTTCACCAAAAGCAATTTGGTCTTCCCAAGACATACCAAATTCCGAGACGCAAAATCTCAATACATCTTCAAGCGTCTGGATTGACCTCTCTGATTGCTCGTCCCGCGGTACTCCATGAATCCGGTAGATGTGCTTCCCGTACAATGATGCCCACTTCTTAGTGGATAAACCAACTTGAAGGAAAAAAGTGTGCTGACTTAGTCAGTCGGTTTATTATAATCCAATTTGTGCCCTTCCCTCCTTGGGAACAAGGCAATCCTTACTCAAAGTTCATTGTTATATGCTTCTACTCCCACTCCAATTGTCCAGCGGCTCCAACAAACTTGTTGTTCTCTTGCTAAATTCTCATGTTGACAAATCACATCTAATCCCATACCTGAAATTGTCCTTCTTTATTCCATAACACCAATCAATGGAGGCATATTCCGATACATCTTATCATCTCCTGAATTTATGGAATACTGCGACTGGTGTATTTCTTTCATCAACTCGTTCCTCCGTTTGTCAGCCGATACGCAAAGTCTCGTACCATTCTTCAGAGTTCCACTGCTGATCAATTTAGAAACCCTCAAGTGTTCCAGCCAACACTTGATCTCTAAGCCTGCAAAGTGCCTCGTTTTGAAACTACATTCTCTTGATTTTTTTTTCCTCAGCTTCGAACTTCATCAATACTGAATCAGCATCCAGCTCCGTCCTTCTATCTCCAGGTAGTAACCTCCAGTCCAAACTTCTCGATGTCTTCTAGTAGGTGTTAGTCTTTGGTTAAGAACTTCGCCATCAATCGACCAAGTGCATCAGCGACCACATTAGCCTTACCTGAATGGTACTGCAGGTTGATGTCATAATCCTTCATCTGCTTAACCATCTTCTTAGTCTAACATTCAGCCCTTTCTGAGTGAAGACATATTTCAGACTTTTGTAGTCCGTAAGTTTTCACTCCCTTTCCATAAAAATCATGTTTCCATAGTTTCAAAGTAAAGATAATTGCAGCAAATTCCAAATTAGGTGTGGGATGATTCTTCTCATGAGTCTGTAGTTGTCCTGTAAGCAATTACTTTCCCATGTTGTTGAAGAACGCAACCCAGTCCTTTCCAGAGGCATTACTGTAAATTGAGAACCCACCGGTTCCTGCGGGTAGCGCAGGATTGGTGTAGTGGTAAGTCTCTTCTCCAACTCCTCAATGCCGTCTGGCAAACTTTCGTTCAGATGAACTCTTCATTCTTCCAAGTGTGCTTCGTCATTGGCTCAGCAATCTTGGCGAAATCTTTCACGAACTTCTGATAGTAGCCGGCCAAGTTCAAGAAACTTCCGAATTGAACTTGGGGTATACCACTTTTCAACAGCAGCTATCTTCCATCAAAATTTCTTCTCTTGACAACATGGCCAAAAATCCACCTTGTCAACAATCCACGTTCAGATAACTTACCAAACTTCTTTTTTCTCAAAGTTTCCAAAACTTCCTCAGGTGTTCTTCATGCTCTTCTTCAGTCTTCAAATATATCAGAATGTTATCTATGGAGAAGATAAACTGATTCATATACTCATGAAAAAAATCTCTGTTCATGAAATTCATGAACATAGCAGGAGCATTTGTCAGTCTAACGTCCTGACCACAGAAAACTACACATACTTGATGTTTGAACGCCGTCTTGGAAATGTCCTCTTTTCTGACTTTGATTTGATGGTAGTCAAATCTTAAGTCAAACTTCAAAATCCTATCTCCACATAACCAGATCAAACAGATCCTCGACCCGGACAAAAGTACTTGTTTCTTTAGTGTCTGGTAATCGATGCACATCCGTTGTTCCATCCTTCTTGGACATAAACAAGATAGGTACTCCCTAAGGTAGAGTTCCATTCTGCATAAATCCTAGAGCCTTCATTGATCTGGTCCTTCATCTTCTATAAACTTCGAGTCTGCATCATGCCTTTGTAGGAGACAAGGTCTGCTAGATAGGAAGAGAGTCCCTAGGTTGTGGCCTAACAGGTGTTGCTGGGTTATGAGCTCTGGTTTGATAGAAAGATAAAGGGCAGTCCTTTACCCGATGTTCAGCAGATCCACATGCCAAACATTGTCCCAATCTCTTGCGGCAACTAACGGCCTGATGACCAGGCCTCTTGCAATAGTTACAAGCCCAAAGCTTCTTACGACAAGACTGCCGGAGAGTACTTGATGGGACCCAAATATCTTCTAGATTCAGGGGTATCCTTCCTAGGACAAAGTTCTGCTCTAACTTGGTTGGGGATATCTAAGGCTACATCATGACGTTCTTCTTGTCTTCTCTCGTGATAATCATCTGTTCCTGCTGGGCTTCATCTTGAGCTTTCTGGAACTCCAGGGTTTCTTGAAATAGGACAACCATTTGGAAGATGATTGCTGGTACTGGTGGAGCAACAAAATGAATAATCCACCAGGGAAATGCAATTCAGTTTGAGATGAGGTAGGATTCGCCAGTGTAGGGAAAACTTCACTGGATGCACTATGAGGACGGTCAAACAGCCGCGAGGGAAAACCCTGGACTTGGTTGAGGAGATGGGGTATGATCCGGAGATGACACCTCATCGACAGGATTTGGTCAACGGTTATTCTCTGGATGGTTTAGGATGCAAACATAAGCAAGGTATCCTACCAGTCTATAATCAAACAAAAATATTTATTTTAATATATTTCGGTCCTATGTTGTGACAAATTGATGTTCTAGTGTTCTAATTTTTCTAGGTATGTTTTCCTAAGTTGTTGTTGCGACCTGCATGGGCCACCACTAAAAACATGTCATGACCCGGTCCCAATTTCTTGGGTCGAATCGGATCATGCCCAGCCTGCACCGTTGTTGAGACGGCGACAGTAAGCTGTATCACTCATGCAGGTAAATAAAACAACACAGTCTATTTGTCACAACTTTAATAATTCGAATAGTTTAAAACTTTTTACAATAAAATAAAAATACTGAAGTACATTGCTTTCCACAAACATCATGAATTTATAAAGAAGAAGAAAAATCTAGGCAACCAGCTCATCAGTCTCGAGATCATCGTCCTCTAGTTGGGATCACGGAACAAAGCCTCATCAGTGATACCTAAAATGTTGGGTCTCCAGTCAGGAGGGAGCAAAGTACAATTACGAATATCCAATAATTCAAATAATAATTTGAAATTTGCAATGTTAAACAATTTGAAATACTTTAACAATATTTTTCAACAATTCTACAATTGAAAACAATGTGATTTGAGTAGGTAACGAACTATGACCGGCTTGGGATGATTCAATTATATCCTAATGATACGGTCCGGCCTATCCTCGTGTATAGGAGGAATCAGCTCGCACAATCAATGATGCAATATAGGGGTATTAGTCATAGACGCTACACTACTCCCCCAATATCCCGAGTCAATCAGATTCAATCAATGAGTCAATATTCGAACTCTAGTAAAGAGTTCCACAATCAATACTCTAGGAGAGAGTTCCGTGTAGCAATGTGGTTTAAAATTGTAATAAAACAATTACTAGATAAATTACCAAATAGACATAACTGTACTTGCCTTTGTTTTAGAATGACTGGATAGACGAGTCGGTACCGAGGAGGAACGTCAGGTGTAACTTCGAGTTCCTACAGTTGAGAACTCGACTTAGAACCTTTGTATAACCAGGCTAAGTATGCTAGTTGCAATCTCTAGTAGTCATGTCCTAGTCAGGTTTTAGGTTGTATTAAACTACAGCTAACGGTTACGTCGCAACTACGTGCGTTGATTAAGCCGGTTAATTGCTTTATTTGGAAATACACGAGAATCGATTACAATTTGGAAAACTTTGTGTTTTGTAATATATTTATAAAAATACAATTTCTTTTAGTGATAAACCGTGAACTAGTTATTTAATAACATTTTATCCATTTTAATTAAATTCGTAATTAATCAGTAAATTACGCTCTAATCTACGATTTATGCGTCTAAACACAAACCACCCAAATTCACATCCACCAGAAAAATAAAATAAAACTATGCTACACAATACAATGGCACAGCTAATGATCCTAGGTGGGCTTATGCCCTGTACAATTTTCTTTTACATCAAATGAGAGAAAATGACTTAATTAAATAAAGTGCAGAAATTAAATAACTATAATAAGCCTGATATTAATTAAAATAATTAAAAAGAAGCTAAGAGTCTCAGACTCGGTCCATTCCTCAAAATTCGGCTAATACCACAACGTCCGGTCGGACCGGTGCGTTTGCATTTCGCCGGGCCCACAGATCGGTACGGTCGTCGCCCGAAAATCAGTTTAGAAATTCATTTTCGAAAGCCAGTTTTGAAATCAATATAAATATAGTTTTTGTAAAAATTTGGGCAGCACTTCCTCTATTTCGGGACAAACCCAAAACTGGGAAATGCGCCACGAAAACCTGCAATATTTCCAACCCAAAATAATCCACAGAATATATCCACCAAAATATTCCAAGCCACAGAAAGTAATTCTCAATCCACCGAACTTCCCGAAATGTCCGGGAATCCCATAATCAACCAATTCACACCAAACCAGCAGGTAAAACACAGGAAAATACGCTAACGTAGCTAAACGAAAATATAACGCAGCTAACCGAATTTCCCAAAGGGAAACCGGGGACCGATTCTCATCACAGACTCTACGGGAGGGACGAACTACTGTGATTACCAAGAAATTACCAAATTTCGTTGGCGGGGAGCCGCGGAAAAATCTTGGAAAAAATCCGAAACAAAGTTCGGCAGCAGGTCGAAGATCCGAACAGCGGAAGAGGGCTCGCGAGCAGATCCGGCTCGCGGGAAACGGCAGCAGCTCACCGGAAGGGTGCGGCCAAAGGGGATCGGCGCACGGACAGCGGCTCGGGTGGCCGGAGGAGTCCGCGGGAAGGGGTCAGGGGCGCTGGATATCGCAGCGGGCAGCGCCTCGCCGGAAAGGTGGGCACGGAGGAGGAGCTCGCGGAAGATCGGGAAACGCTGGCGGGGTCGCGCTGGACGGCGGAGGAGCCGGGAAGATCTCGTCAGGCGGGGTTCTGGCCGAGGCGGTGGTGGCACGGGCGAGCGCGGTCGGGGGCGCTGGCAGCGCCTCGCCGCAGCACTGGAGGGCTGCGGACAGCAGGGAACCGCGCGGAGGGGTCCCGGACGGCAGCGGCGGGGGAGCCGCGAAGGAGCGTACGGAGAGGGGCGGTCGTCGGCCTCGGGAGGAGTTTCTCCAAGGAAGGGGAAGAAGTCAGAGAGAGAGAGGGAGAGATCGGTTAGGTTCTGAGAGCTTTGCCAACAGAGAGTGAGAGAGATTAAGAGATTTGTGAGTTGTTGAGTTTTTGTGAGGAAGAGAGTGGTTTTGCTGAATATGTGGGGATATGGGTTCTGTGAGTGACTTGAGGACGTGGGGGTGAGGGATTAATAATGGGGAGTTGGGTGTGTGCTTGTGGGGGTTACTGGAAGGGGAAGAGGAGTGGTGAATGTGTGAGTAAATAGGGAGGAGTTGGAGGAGTTGATGGGTTGGGAGTTACGTGGGAGAAGAGTTGGTGGTAAAAATTAAAAGAGAGGGAGAAGAAAAGGTCTGCTGTTATGTGTGGATGTGAGAAAAGAGGTTATAATAGGGAGCGCTGGTCCCTTCGTGGACCAGTTCCAAACTATATTATTATTATTTTTTTTAAGTTATGAACCAAGTCAAAAAGAGTTAGGAAAAAGGAATTTGGGTTTGGGCTCAGGCTCGAACTCGGGTCTGGGTCAGCAACCAAAAGCCCAATTTTATTATTTAAAAATAGTTTCAGCCCAATAATAATATAATAATTATAACCTTACTAATAATAACAATATTAATACTTATAATTTATTTAACCAAAGTTTTATCAAATTAATTTTCCAAGGACAATCAAGATTAAAATAAAAATGCATTTAAATTAATTATTCTAATTAATCAAGACGGGTTTCACAGCTTTGGCAATTCTCTTTTGAATTATTTCCATCGCCTATGAACCACGTATTATACTTAATAACATCGCCTTTGAACTCTTTATTGTTTTGCCTTTTACATATTTCAGATAGAAAAGGCACTGTACTTGATAGATCAACCCAAGGTATCATATTTAGTTTTCCTATCTAAAGGAAGAAATTGCCTTATTTCTATATCCTTGCATCATCATTTAAATTCTAATTCTTTGATCGTGACCAGTTGACCGGGTCATCCTCCTTATCATCCATGTTTGGAGTCATATTCAATTGAATAAATTCAATTGTGACATGGATACCAAATCTTGGATACTCGTGCTCAGACTTCAATGGCATCGTTCTCCATCTTTCCCAAACTTTAATATATCCTGAAATTGGTCAACTTAGATCGTGCCAGGACTAAATCTTTTTTTATATATTGTATTATTGGATTTCAATGCTATTGCACTCGTGCCTTAAACCTTCGATTTTGATCATCTTTGGAAGGGTAATCCTTCATAATAAATTCCTAGTTGTCTTTACCAGTTTCATATAGGATGGTAGACTGTCCCTTTGCACCTCCTTTTGAGGGAGCTAGGCCACCTCTAGCTCAGCACCAGAGGGGTGGAGCTTTTGCGATGGTAGCCGAGGAGACTGACGTTGCATGTGATGGATTAGCAGGTTTGACCTTCTTATTCTTTTTCCCCACTTTCATGTGTGATTTCCCTTAGTACCTGCCAGGATATTTCTTGTGATTGCTAGATAGTGTAGCTATCCTGTTCGAGACTATGGAATCACGACCAGTAGGATTGTATTGCTTCGACCTTGATTGATTTGGGGTTTGACCTAGGAAGGGTGCGATCATCTTAATTTCGAGGACAAAATTTTTCTAAAGGGGGTAGGATTGTAACATCCAGTTTCTAGAATGAGGGTATTTTTGAAATTTGTATTATATTATTATTTATTTGTATTTAAATTACATTATGATTTTTGGTGATTTTTAATAATTTTTTTAAACTATTTAAAAACTGCCTTAAGTCATGACTTGTGATTTTGACGTGCTGCTAGTGAAACCCTAGAGACTACATGACCTAGAGCCTATCCATGTCATTAGGATGATTTAATTATCATTTTTAGCCTAGGGGTATTTTGGTTATTTTGACTTAATTGAATTATTTGATGATTTATTGAATTGGTGAATTTTAGGTTGACTTGACTTGTTGAGACATAGTGAACTAGCCTAGAAGCTAAACCTAGCCATGGTGACCCTAGTCTAACTTAGGTTAACCTACTTTTAGTCATTAGAAACTAATTTTAGAATGAGGGGATTTGGTTTAGTGAATTTAAGTCATGGCTTATGATTTCATGAAATGACTTATGGCTTAACGATTGTTTGATCATGACTTAAGCCCATGGGCCAATTTAGGAAATCCTAACCCTAATTTTTACAACTTATGACCATCCATTAGGGCTCCCCCTTCCCTATAAATATTCTCCTCCTTGTTCTTGTCTCTTTATTAAATTTTTACAAGTTTGAAGAAAGAGGTAAGAGCCTTCTTCCCCAATCCATAATTTCCTCATTTCAATTCCTTTTGGCTTAAATCTTTTGCATTGGGTTCTAATTGATCCCTACTTTATGTTCATGGAGAGAAATCTCAGGTTTGAATCAATTTGGAGATATTGGCTAGCAAGAAGAGGAATCCCCCATTTGAAGCTTTTCTATGCAATTGGCACCTATAGGTAAAACCATTTAAATTGATTTAAATTTCGGTTTTCTTTGCATGTAGGGCTAGATCTATGAGTTCCCTAGGTGTCCCTAAAATTTGGGTGAATTTCGTGTCCGTTTGGTGTCCGTATCGGACACGTGTCTTAGTGTTTGTTAGGTGTTCGACGAAATGCCTCAAAGGAACTTTTTATGTTTTTTTTGAAAACTATTTAGATAGAAATATTGTATTATATGTGTTTATTGATTTTGTGTCCTACTGAGCACGATTCTGCAGATTTTTCGTGTCCAAAACGGACACGCACCTCGTGCACGACACTACACACAGGCCCCGTGCGGTGTCCTGCTGCCACACGTTCATATTCGACACGACACGACTCGGTTGGACTCCAAAATTGGTGGACACCTGCGGGCTATGCTGACAGCACGCACACCAAATTTGAGGCCAAACCATCGAGTGGTTTGTGAGAAATCTCACTCGCACCGGTCGATGCCTGCCTGTGCACGCACGAAAATTGTTCACTGACACGGCCCTAAATCTGACTCGACACGAGACGGGGACACGTTTCAGGCACCCTAGGACCTAGCCCTAGTCCTGGCGAACCTAGGAACACGTCCATGTGGCACGAAGTGACACGAGTCGTGTCTACGAGCGACTGCCTTCACAGCACGATGCAGTCTGTGCACGCGATGTGTCTGTGCGTGTTTTGTGACTTGGACACGTCGTGTCCAGTCGTGGAGACACGTGGGGACTCGTGTGGACTCTGGACACGTGTACGACACTACCTTGGCTATTAAATTGATGTAAATTGTATTTTTGATTTTGAATTTGAGGTTTCATGTATCTCTGATACTCATCTCACTGTGTTCATATTTTGAGTTCGAATTCATTTTAAATTCTTTTAAAATGTAATTTATATGTATATAAGTATGTTGATGTTGGTTTCATGAATGGGTGATTGGGGGAAAGGCTAGTGTACTGATTTGGGTTGGTGAAATGGGTTTTCGAATTTGAATGGGGATTAACTGTCATAACTGATACTTCCCTGTTGTTGAAATCCTGATTTTAAACTCTTTATTTTTTTTTTTCATTTTGAGTTTATTAGCCATGTTTAAATTCGCTACATGTTTGTTAGACTACTAGGGTGTATTAGCATGTTAGTTAGGATTCATTAAGGAATGAATGAATAAATGTTTGAATGTGATTCCTGAGATAACTCAGTATTTGATTCACTGTTTAAATATCCTGTGTGTGCAAGATAATGCATTGGTAATATTTGATGTAATGCAAACATGATATGTCCACACACTAGCACACACCTCAAACTTTTCTGTACATTCAACGTCCTGTATTCCCTGGAACCATTGGTCCCCTTCCAATGCTCCCTGTTTTTTGCAGTTTCTGAGATTAACCAAATGCAATGTCATAGACACCTTCTTTAGACACCATTGTTCTCAGATTAACCCCTGTTTAGATTAACACATGGACACATGCTCAGTCCAGTCCTACTGGCATATAACACATCCTTCATCCCAATTCCTTCTAATATTCATATCATGATTGAGTGGTATTTAGTTGTAGGCTAGAGGGTTCAGCCCTATACTAGATATTCAGTCCCCTTGTTATGTTTCAGTCCAATTTTCCCCACTGGACAGCCCTTTCTCCTTCTCTATAGTTGTATAGATGTATGCATATATGAGTATAGGTATATAGTAAGTAAATATGCATGTTAGTAGGTTCAGGTTCAATATTAGGTCCCGTATGTTCACTCCACCCCCCACACCACTGAGTTCACATGCACCTTACACCCTATCTAAATCCCATTTTCCTGAGAAAACTAACCATTTACTGCTCTCTAACAGCCACACACATTCCCGTCTTTCTAATTCCTGAGATTACCTATATATGAAACCTGAGATTAATTGATTCAATGTTTCCTGATTTCCTATTATCTACACTGTCGGTTGTCCAAATATAACAGTCTTGACACTATAAAACCCCCCCCACACACCACTGGTGCCACACACACTGTTTTAAAACGTCACACATTTTTTACTGATTTCTGATGTTTGCACATCCAATCTGAAAACCTGAGAAGTGCATATATGTTCCTGAGATGATTTCTTATTCCAACTGTCCATACACATATGTCCTTCACCATTGCACACTACTATTGACAGTACACACTTTTTCCCATCATCACACACATCCTAAATCCAGTCTTTTAACACTAGGTTTTTTACTCACACATTTTAGAACTGAGAGCTATACCACACCACACAAAACTGAATTTTGACACTGTTTGGGTTGATACATGTATATGTATATTGGCAACATATGTAGGATGTATGTATGTATGTATCCTAGAGTGCATTTATATGCTATGTATGTGTATGCTAGAATGTAGACCTGTCAATGGATAGTCAAAATTCGAATCCAATCATATTCCGTATCCGAACTTTCGGATATTTTTCGAAAGTTTGGATATCGGATTCGATATCCGAATATTTTCGGATATTTTCCATTTTCGGATACGAATCGGATATTAAGGTATTCGAATCCGTTAATCCGATCCGACTTTAAATTGCAAATTTTGGATATCGAATTCGGATATCGGATCATATCCAAAATTTTATATATTATAGTATAATGTTTATTGTAATATATTAATTAATAGAGAATTA
>JANAVB010011799.1:1543318-1696350 GCA_029216955.1 Iris pallida | reverse complement strand
TTAAGGTGGGTAGAGTTATAATAATGGTTTGTATTACGTATTTTGGTATACGTGTACGTATTTTGACTCATATTGTATGTCCTATTGCATGGTTTACTTTCGTATTTCATTGGTTATGGTTTATCTTAGTTGGGTTAGCTTGGTTCGGTTTGCCTTGGGTTCATCATGAACCAAAAGAAAACCCCACCTACCACCACCATCATCATTTATTAGCCTAATCTCTTCTCTCTCCTCATTCACTCTTCTTCTTCCTCACCATTACTCTCCACCTACCAGGAAGGTTTAGGAAAGTGCATCTTGCTTCATGGAGGAAACCATTTTTATTGTTCCACTGTCTTCTTATGTGTTTCTAACCCACTTAGTACTTAGCAATTTTTCATTTCCATGGTTAATTTCTTGTAGATCTAGCTTTGTGGTATTTTCGATTTTCATGAGTTTTGATCTATCAAACCTGCATATTTTGCTATTTGATGGTTCCATGATGTAGAGATTTCCATTTTGCCCAAATTTGACATACGGGAGTCTGGATTTGGGTTCCTATTGTTGTTTGGTGGAACATGGGGGCCATGGTATTTTCCATGGACATGTTCTCTGTGGAAGCCAATATTGTACTTTTGATAGTTGCTTGGCCATTAGCAAATATTTTCTTGGCCATTAGCTTTGGCCATATGGAATTATTTGCATGGCCGTAGGACCGCATGCATTAGCTGGCCGTATGGCCAATTGAATTTGCATGCATTGTGCATTAGCTTGCATGCTCATTAGTGGCCGCATGGCCTTAAATCTTTACTTGGCCGTATGGCCTTAAATAATTGCTTGGCCGCATGCTTGTAATATTTGTGCATAGCCAATTGCATTTTTGCATGCATATGCAAGCAGTAGCTTGTATGCTTATAGATTATGGCCGCATGGCCTATGCAAGCAGTAGCTTGCATACTTATATATTTTGGCCGCATGGCCTATGCAAGCGGTAGCTTGCATGCTTATATTTTTGGCTGCATGGCTGCATGCTTATATCTTTTTGGCCGCATGGCCTTAGCTATTTGCATGGCCGCATATGGCCAATTGCTTTGCTGGCTGCATATGACCCATTTAATTGCTGGCCGCATATGCATTTGTTGCATGGCCGCATGGCCATTTGCTTGCTTGGCCGCATATGTATTTGCTTTATTGTATGGTTTTAATTATTGGCCGCATGCACATTTATATGGTTGGCCGCATGGCTCTTGTCTGCTGGTTTACTGCATGGCAATTATTTGTGTGGCCGCATATTGTATAGTGACAACATTTATTGGCTGGCCGATGACAATTTCATGCGGCAAATTTTCCTGAGCCGCATGAGTCCTCCCCAGCCCTTGTCCCTGCTAATATTTAATTACTACATGTATGCTTGTGCCATATTAATTTTTATATGTTCCCTGACACGATGGTGACCCGTTGTGGTACACTTTTGACAAATGACATGACATGATAGTGGCCCGTCGTGGTGCACTCCTGACAGTGAACATGACATGATATATATATCTCAAAGGCTGTTGCGACGGCTAGCATGTCATGACAAGATTGAATGGCCTGGACACCGTGGATGATTGTGTTTGTACAATTGAACCGGTAATGGTATCATGTCTAGGATAGGGATCCCTGAGTACCACGGTCAGGGTACCTACTGTAAATGACTAAGGCTAATAACTAGAATAATTCAGTAGCCATGAGAGATTTCCCAGTTACAGGCAATCCCGTTATCCCGGCCACCATTGTTGGACTTGCAGCCTGCCGACGAGTAGGGCACAAGTCTAGATTCACTAGATCGATGTATGGAAAAGAACGAGTCACTAATTAATGAATCCAAGTCGCCTGGATAACCTGGATTAGCTGCAGGGCTTGTGGCCGGAGGAACTCTCACTGCATGTTGCTAGTAACTAAGTCTTGTGATAACCCTAGTTAGCTAATGTAGAAAGCCGTAGTCACTGATTGGCCGGAAGCGATTGTATGGAGTGGTTTCAGTGCTCGATTATTGTAGGCTTGATCGCATGATTGTCACTTTTAACAATAAAGATCAGAGGCTAGGTTCTGTTCAGGCGAAGGGTTACAACCCCGGTCCTTGTTTGGTTTAAGGGTTGTAACCTGGCTTCCGGAGCAGTTCTGAGTTCTCCTCTTCGTTATTGTCTTATTGTACCCTACTCATCTTGTTATGTTTTACCTTACCAACAAGATTTGGAGACGGAGTTCTATTCAGGTGAAGTGTTACAACTTCGGTCCTTATTTGGTTTAAGGGTTGTGACCTGGCTACTTGAATGGTTCCCTCGTACTCTATTATGACCGTTGTTGTTCTTTTATTATCAAGCTCCTTTGTAACTGTTTTAATATTTATTTCTGATATACTGGTTTTAGTTCTTAAGTGAAGCCTCATTTGTGGCACTTGCTCTTTCTGAGATCTGACCCAGCTGGTTTTGTATGGCCTAATTTTGGAGCAGCTCCAGAGGATCTACCGACTTTCCAGCCCGATGGTGACCAGCAGCGTAACCAGGGCAATGAGTGGGTTTATTTTTGGCTCTCCACTCTATTGTAAAATTCTTATTTTGAGGCGTTTAGCCGGCGAGCACCTGTTAGCTCGTATTGCATACCTTATTACTGTCTACCTACGGGCTGTAACATGATTGACAGATCCTAGGTTGATCATGTATGACTAAACTCTTATAGTCATCACATTTTGTAACGAGTAGCTTCATGATCAGCTGAATATGTAATGTTTGGGACGCCTTACTATTGTATATTTAGTGATCTTACATCATGTAACTTTACTTGCTTGCTTGAGATTGAGATTTAGGCTTGTTATTGACCTTAGGAACTGACGGATTGTAGTTAAACCCTCATATATCTAGACAGCCGTGGCCGTATAGTGAGGTGGATTCCATTTATTATACGTAGCTGGCTATGTATGCCCCCGCTCTCCGGTATTCTGGTTCTGGGGCGTTACATATAGCGATGGGTTGCAGTTCAATATACGTAGCTGGCTATGTTCCCCCCGCTCTCCAGTATTCTGGTTCTGGGACGTTACACCTTTCTCTGCCACCGTCGCCTTTGGCCGCCATCCAGACACAGTGCGCTGGTCCTCCTCTTTGCGTCGTGTGCCTCCTAGACCGATAGTAGGCCTATTCCCGTTCCTCAGGGCCCGTCCGACCCATTACTTGAGTCTGAGCCCCTCTTCTCCCTTCCCGAACGCCGTCTCACCACCGTCGTCCAGCCATCATCATCTGTCTGGCCATCGAGTCCCAGATCCCGATCCGAATTCGAACATCTGGACACTAGGAGCATCAAAAATGTTGGCTGTCGGAGTAGCCGCCGCCGCCGGGGCCACCCTGCCCTCCGCCTCCACCTGGGAGGGGTCGGCCGACCCCCCTTTGTCATCTCCAGCCCCGCCCCGCCTCGCCTGGGGGGGCCGGTGCCGCGTGTGGGGGTCCGCCCGACCCCCGAACCCGACTCCAGCCCCCCTCCCGCCTGGGGGACCGCCGCCGTCAACCAGAGGGGGCCGCCCGCCCCCCTTCCTTCCTGGCCTCATCCCTCCCCCCGCGAGCGGGCGGGGGTCGAGGGGGAGGGGGGGCGTGAGTGAGCGATGCCTAGTTCCGCTCCCTCTCCGATCGTCATTTTATATTGGGATTATATATATATATATATATATCTAGATATATATATATATATATATATATATATATATATCATATATATATATATATATATATATATAGTTTCTTTTGACTTAGACAAAGCTTCTTATTGAGTTTCTAGGGAGATAATTTGGTGGGATTTGAAAAAGAAGTTTTATAGATTATTTTATTTATACTATTAAGGATATGATGATGGAGTGATAATGATGGTGCAACTGTTAGAGGAATAAAAACCATTTCCTATTATTGTTGGTTTACATCACAAATCAACATTAACCATACCTTGTTTTGGAAGTTATGGATAGAAGTACTAGGAACATCCAGGAGGAGGTTTCATGGTGAATGATAATTGCTAACAATGTTGTGTTGGCCGATGATAGTATAGAATGGTTAGATGCTAAAATATAAATGTTAGGAGAAACTTTGAAATCTAAGGATTTAAAATATTAGGACGAGAATAGGGTAATGAAATATGTAACAATGTCAATCTTGATGACAACAATGTTAGGAGAAACTTTGTTAAGGGCTCAATATAAATGTTAGGAGAAGCAATGTCGAATCTTGATGACAACAATGGAATTATGTCTTCATAGATGAATATGCAATGTTGAGAATAGGGTTAATAAAATTATGCAGTTGAGGTTCTTAGTTCAAATCTTGATGACAACAATCCTTTTGTTATATTTACAGTAGAGGTTCTTAGTTCAAATCTTGATGACAACAATTTTTTGTTATATTTACTTTTATTTTATTTTTTTCATATGTATGAGGATCTATTTTGAAACCTTTTGGTTCCAAGCTTTGTTAAGGGCTGTGCTGTCACATAACAAAATAAAAGAATTATTATAGTGGTCTATTTCTAGAGATTTGAGTTTTATGTAATGTTGGGTTGTTTTCTCGATATAGGACACTGTTTTATGTTATATTAGTGTGGGTAGCTAACCCCCTCCCCCCCATCTCAAGACTACTGTCTCAAAATTAAGATGGCATTTGGAAGATGGTTTTGTATTCTTAGTAATTCTCATGTCTTTGTTGGTTTATTGAAGGTATTACCGTCGCAAAAAAAATGTTGGCTTTTACTTTTCTACATATGTGGTAATCTAAAACCTCTATATTCTTTTAATTTTCAATTTCACACTTACCAAACATTGACAAGAATCCAAAATTTATTCTTAGTTTCTAAATTTGAACCAACGTCCCGAAGTCGATGTTTAATTGCAATAATAACCAAATATCTTGAATCCTAAGCAAATCCAAATCGTAAGGAATCAGAAATCCGGCACGTAGCAGAAATTGCATCAAAAACCCCACTTAGATTCTCCTAGACCTACAGTTCAGTTTGTTGAATCGAAATGAAACTAGCTCAATCAACTCTATTCTCAAACAAACAGCTTTGCTAGATTTTGAAGCCAATGGCACTTACTACATAATTTTGGGGATGCTGAAAGAGAGGTCAATTAAGGATGTGTATATATAAATGTAGACTTGCAACTCTCGTGAGTCATGATTCCTTGGAGAGAGAAATTGTGCTAGTTGATTCTGATAAAGTGCGGCGCCTCCAGCCAGAGTACTTTGTGACGATACACATCCTACTGGAGGAAAAGCCAAAAATGGCAACCTTTCTATCCCCAAGACATGTAGAGGGTGTCCTCTTTTTTTTCATTTTTTTGTGTGTGAAAGGAATTCAACATTCATGTACCTATGTTTTATTAGATTAAAAATATATAGTCCAAAAATTTAATTTTTTCATTTCTATATTTGGTTAATACAAGAATAGAAAATTTTAATTTGTTTAGTTTTCTATAAATACCCTTTCATTTACTTCATTATGTTACTATTACCTAAATTCAATTGGTGTCATTGATGGTATTATCGTCAAAAAATATAATTAATACACCCAACCAACATTCTCAAGAAAACAAAAATATTTACAAGGGACTTAGATTTTACTTTTCTACATATGTGGAAATCTAAAGCACTCCATATTTTCTCTCAATTTTCAATTTCATACTTACCAAACATGGATAAGGAATCAAAAACTTATTACAAAGTCTCTAAAACTTGAACCAAATAGCCCCGTAGGGTTGTATCTGTAATGATATGTGACACACAATGACGAGCGTCAACCATCAATCCTAAAAGTTATGCTCTTAGAATGGTGGAATATCCTTGAAACCTATAAGAGCACACCAATTTTTTTTTCCTTTGTTTCCCTATATAAAAGGAGCTAATAACCCTAATTGCACTTAAGTCGGCCAAAACCTTCATATGAACCATCAATCCTTATTCCAAACTTAGTTATCGAACCATTCTTTCGCACATACATGAATCTTCTGAATTTCTGTCAATAAATTCTGGAAAAAAAACACTTACCTGAATGGATATGATATCAGACATATGCACCATCAAGTTCACCTATTATCTGTTGGTATTAGGTGGGGTTTCCAACCTATCTGGAGAACATCCTGGAGTGCGACGAGTCCCATCAGTGTGTAGGAGAAGCTCGTGAAGTCGAAGACGACAAATGCGGGATGATTTCAACACGTATCAGAACATATTGGAAAGCTAATATCAGAGTCTTACCGTTGCGATATACCACCGGTATACCGTTGCCGGTAACCACCAATATACGGTTGCTGGCAACCATTGATATACCGATCTGACTCGATAAGGGCAAATTTTGGTATACCGTTGGTATGCCAAAATTGGTATACCATCGGTATTCCATCAATATACCAATATCGGGACTGAAATCCGAATATGGTTGTTTTCGTTGGATCAAAATCAATAGTCCAAATTTATTCGGACTAGGGGGCTTTAAATAGGTCTTTCCTAACCCTAATACATCATCCTTAATTATCAAGAGATCAAAGGTGAGAGTTTTCTCAAGAGTTGCAATTCTAAGCGAGGAATAGAGAAATTCGAGATACGTAGATTTTTTCGAAGGAAGATCATTTCGAGGAGATCATTTATTAGTTCTTCCTCGTCCTCTTGTCTCAAGTAATCTTTTCATACTCTTGTAATCTATTTTTATCTGTAGAAGTATTACGGTGATCCGTGTGGATCGATGGTGGAGTTTGTAAAGGAGTTAGTGTATTTACTTTATTCTATTAGTGGAGACTTTTTGGGTTGGACTATGATCGTCCGTGGGTTTTTTTCCATTATGATTTTCCACATAAAATTTTTGTTGTTTGCGTTTGGCTTTTTGATTTGTGATTTTGGCATATTGGTTGTGCATTTTTCTTTGGTCTTCGCTAGGTCCTATCGGTTCAGGGAAGTGGTATCAGAGTTGCGGTTGACAGAATTGTGTCAGAGACTCAGAGCACATGTTGCTAGGTGTCAGTGTTAGCAGTCAAATCAAGTAAAAGAGATGGATTCGAAGCTAGTGCATATGATAAACCTAAACGGTTCCCATTATCAGTATTGGTGGAGCAAGATGAAAGATTTGTTATTCATCAAGAAGCTGTTCGGTATTTGCTTCCAAGAAGTCTAGTGAGAAATCCGATAATTATTAGAATTTCGAACATATACAGATGTGTGGGTATATCACTACAAGAAAAAAAATCTTTTTATGACGGGTAAAAACGATCATATATGACAATTTATAACAATTTTTTTTTAAGTCATCAACCGTCATGAACACGGGTGTTATAAAAGTTTAGAAAAACCATTATATATGATGTACAGTTATATGATATTTTCTATTAAAAATGAGATAAATAATTCAATTATATATAACACTAAACTTTTAAGCGACATTAATATTATCATTATATATAACATATCTATCCTAAAGTGTTATGACTAGGTTATATATACATATATATACATAACGCTTTCTAACGTTATGTTCTAGTTATTCACACACACACACACACACACACACACACACACACACACACACATATATATATATATATATTATATATATATATATATATATATATATATATAATATATATATATATATATATATATATATATATATATATATATATATATCACCCATCAATGTTTATAACTCAATGCGTTATAAAAAGCATATTAATTTCCAGAACACATGAGACAACATAAATATGAAATTTAACTAACATTTGAAATATTTCATAAAATATTCAAATATCACACCATCTTAATTACATTTCTAAATATTACTCTTTTTTCAAGTTTTGTTTCACCAATATATCACCATTACATTTTAAAATATCCAAAATATATACATCTTTTCCTTTTAAGGCGCCATGCCTCAAAAACGTTGAAACATTCATTTTGCATTCACCAACACAAAATTGTTACATCCCTTCAAAAGTCAACACTGTACCCTTCAAAAGTCAACACTGTACCCTACAAATAAAGGTAGTACAAATAAAATTATTGATTTTTCAAACAAATAAGAAGACAAACTGTAATTTTATAAAAATGACAAACTTCAGTTTCTTCAACTATTTTTACGAAGTGAATCTTATACATGACAAACTGTGCATTGGCTGAAGCACGTACAAAATTTCCAGTGATCCCACAAAATGAACCCAAGTGAGTACCCTCTGAAGATACACATCAGAAAACCATTATCGTATTAAGATACTGCCTACAAATACAAGGCACTTACCCAATACACCAAAGCACAAGCCAAAAGAAAGAAGACTGATAAGAGGCTCCGGGAATATGCCTCGCCATCACAGGAGGTAGAGATTCACTCAATGAGAATTCTCATTGTTATCATAATCCCATTTATAGATATATTGTTAAAAAAAAGAATTAATGAATGAATAAAGAGAGATTCCATTAGAATCTAGATATTATTTTCAAATCACGTACATCTTACCAAATTGGCTGCAGCTGAGCCACCACGCCATCGGAAGAGAGGAAAAAGAAAGCCAAACCTTATTCTTAAATAGAAATTAGCAATCTAATAAGTATCATCATCGTCTCTTTTAAAAACAGATAGCGCATATCAGATACTAAAGAAAAAATAGATGACAAACATGTGGAGTTTAGGATGTACCACAGTAAACAACCAAGATTAAACCAACTCATCCCACTAATTCTTGTTTCCTTAGAAGACATCAATTAAAGAAGTTTCTTTATAAAGATGAAAGATAAAACTTTATTGGGACTGATCATTTCAAAATAAATAAATAAAGAAGAAAAAAAAAGAATGAACAAAAATAAAAGCATAAGCTGGAGAGTATGATTCCAAACAGGAAAATACATATTTGAAGTACCTAGCAAGGTTATGTCTTATTCAGGAAAGTAACAATTTTTCAAAGAATATGTATATGAAATGATGCTTATTTGTGTAGAGAAGTTACCTCTGCCATCATACTAAAGGAAGAGACTGGAGGTGCAATCCCTTAAGGTTGATGTTCACATCTCATAACGGACTCACCAACACTAGAGATTTAGGCTTGGATGGTATGGGACCAATGTCTGTGTCGTCTTGCACACGACATAGACACTCAAATACACCAGGAATACGTATTGCAAACCATTATACTAAACCAATGTAGCTTGCGAACAAATCAAATTTTGCTTATTTGCGTCCAGTTGGAGCTCGGTATCCAAGTTATTTACAGTAGACCAAAATTTAGCACAAAGTTCTTATAAATATTAAAGATTGTACCTTAAATATAGGCATTTATAATTTCTTTAGTTAAAGTATTATCTTCAAGCCTATACAACATCTATTCCTTTAAGCCTTCATTGTAGAATGAAATCCTATACAACATATCTTCAAGCCTATACAACATATAACTTCAGTGAGCCATTGGTTCTTTCCAGTTTAGAAACTACAGTCAGCTCTGATTTATTCATATATTTGAATCAATGATCCTCTTGCATCAACTGATAATTTAATTTTAAATTTTTTTTGTATAATATGCTCCAGGTATGTGTTTACCTATATCCTATTACACTGTTGTATGCATTCTAATCTATATTTACATGTTCTACACTCGTATGGCATTCACGAATGTATGTTTTCCTTAAAAACCAAGATAAATGTATGTTTTCCTGAACCTAGCAAAAGAACAAGCTAATATTCAGAAAAATAGCTCAACTTGCCTCCCAATTTTCCTTGTAAGAACATAGTGTTTTCATGAACCCAGCAAAAGAATAAAATAAATCTTGTAATAAAGCATTAATATAGATGGATTTCTTTGGAAAGAAATAAACTCCAGATTTGGAACATATACATCACAAAATGAACAATGATTTCATTATTGTAAACAAAATACCACCTTTCCACGTAAGCTAGCATAATTATGGCAAACCAAAAATGTGGATTCCAACGTAGCCCCTCAATGATATGATCAAAAAATCAATATACAACCCCTGAATGATATTATCACAAAATCAACTTCATATCAATATGTAAAGCTGCTTGCCTTTAGAAGGATGCTCAAACGTAGAATCTACAATGGCCCAGAGAAGCTCGGGTTTTAACAGGAAATCTCTAAACCTGGATAAACCAAGTAGCTTGCCTTTAGAAGCTTGCCTTAAAAAAAGTAAATTTCTAAAACATCAATAAACCAAGTAGGTAGCAATTACACTTCATATACAAATAACCATGTATATATAATTGCAGAACAAACATCCATAATGAAAAGAGCTTACAAAGATTCTAATGTCTGTTAGCAATTTGAGCCCATCCAGAGATTCCAATGTCTGTTAGCAATGTGAGAGAAGCTTACAAAACAAACATCCATAATTAATGAGCTTACGAAAAATATGAGAAAAATATGAGGGAAGCTTACAGAATAAACCAAGTAGTGTATAACTGTCCACTGCAGGCAACCTGATACTCAAATACCCATATACAAAACTTCCAAAAATGTATCACATACACATTATTCACAACTAATCTACATTTCATGAAATAAACAATTGAATCATATGGACAGATGCAAACATCATTCACTATGATACTCAACTAATTTACTAAAATCACTTGATACAAAAAAAAAAGAATATGGCGAATGAGAGAAAATAGTGCAAACATCAAAATTCCATGATGTACATATTGTACACATCTAACAAAAATTCTCTTCCTAGACTCATATAATATTCGTTGAGTTCTTAAGGATGTTAAAGTAGATAACTAAAGTGCAATCAGAATCTAGTGACACCAATATGCACTGATTTCTTGAGGATGCTAAAGTAGATAGCTATGCTTATTTATGAGAAAGGCAGCAGTAACTTGGTTCTTGTTCTCATCATTTTAAATGCTAGTGTCCGCAAGACACTTATAGTTGCTATTGTAGTGCCCCGCTCCTCGCGGTCCACTATGTAATACCTACGGCTTGCTGACTCAGTCTTGAACTGAGTATTTTGGGGAAACCTTTGCCGGTATCGATTGATCACGGATGAAATGCAATGAACCTTTCTAATTGATGGATTGGCTTCTATTAAAATGAATCCAAGTGTTTTGTTGGATGTTTTCTTTCGTTGCTTGGTTTTGATGAATGCGTTATCGTGTTGGTTTTCGATGATTGGTTTTCATTGTTCGCTTTCATCGCATTTCACATTCATTCCGAATCTTGAGAGAAAGAGACCGAAGTATGCTAATCAACTGTTGGTGCCAATATAGGATGCATGAACTGTTCGTGAACGGCGCATGAAGTCTCTCCTTCTCTCAACTAAGATCTATCTCGGTGAGTTGCTTCAACCGAACAAACATTGATCTGTACGCCTAAAAAATAATCTCTAGTCCACTCTGTTGCCTCATCCCTATAATCAACGATACCACAACAACAAAAGATAAGAGAAGATAATTGAATTGAATCAAATACAAGATTATGTATTGCTACTTTATCTGCTCCATAAGAATGAATCATCTGTTCGGTTACTAAGTATGCTTGAAAATATAGACATGTACAGACGAACTTGTACATGTTGAGATGAATAAGAAGACACGAAATAAACGTGTCATATATCTGTGCATAAGTCCAAATCTGTCTCATCTGATAGAACTGCTAGAGCATGCATTTGGTCTCGGACAACTTGTTAACAAGGAAATATTTGTCTATCGGGTGGTATCTGGGGGCACCTGGAACCGCTCGGCCTAGGAGAGATTAGAGCCTTTATGTGAAAATGGTAGTCGATATCTGAGTCCTTAGCGACGAGCTGAACCGGAGAGTCACAGCGGCTAATCATGGAGATACCCCATGGACCAATATGTAAAATAGGCCACCTGCATTATCCAAATTACAACTTTAATATTTGTAAGAATGAAACGTGAATTATTCGTTATGCAAATTGTGCTAACATGTCTTATGCAGGGATGGCTGTCGGCGATGGTAAGTTTTCTTATGAATTATTCTACTATCATGTTCTTATGAATCGTTAAAAAGAACCTAGACAAGTAGAAAGATCACTAGTAAAATATTAGCTCCACATGTTGATTTAGTGCAGAGACTTACGAGTTCGGCCAAAAGTTTCTCGCCAGTACATAATGTGTGCTGACCCACGTTGTGGACATCCTTTTCAGAAAGCAAAGGAGGCAGGGGAATTTCAAGTGAGGCACTAAAGCTCGTCTAGCCCAATAAAGCTGTGGATTGCCTCGAAGCTTCTTTTTATTTCCAGTCAAAATTGCAAGTTTCTTTTCCTTTGAAGGTGTCTTTACATTTCCAGCATGTAATAAAGGGATATGATGTATGGGCATTGTGACTATTTTCAAAAGAGAGTTTTAAAGTGAATCATGTAGCCAAGATAAGGCAAATCTGAGTTTATAAAGCTTTGTACTTGTATTCCTATCAAGTTTATCAATAAAAGAAGTATTTCCATTTCAAATCTCTGTGTTCAATATTTGGTTTTCTGTAATAAATGGGTGTGTGCGTGTGTTTTGCTTGACTAGTTATTTTGTGCATGTACTTGGCCTTGTGCAAGCGCAACTTAGGCTTACACGGCATCACGCCTTAGCGAGGACGAACGATCCCGCAGGGATCTAGGCAAGGAGGACGACCCTAGCGGGATCGGGGCATGACAGCTATGTAGCCATATTGTACAAAAAAGTCTATAGCAAACTCCAACATGTCAAGTGGCTATCTAGATTTCCTTTGCAACCATTTATGTATGTAACAAAAATAAAAACAAGACTGATGGAGGATATCTCCAGTCCATTAGTGGCTGTAGCAAACTTTTATGGGTTTTCTTACTCGATATCTCAGTTTAAACAAAAACAAAATCGAAAAAATATACGTAGCCTCTCTGTTACACACATAGGTATCTTGCTGCTACTTGCAGCACACTAATACACACAAGTGCATAGATACACCATATATATATATATATATATATATATATATATATATATATATATATATATATATATATATATATATATATATATATATATATATATATATATGACACTTGACTGAACATTCACCATGGATACTCAATAGGATATACACATGTAAACCCTTAGAAACATTTATTGTATTTTTAAATATTTTGTTTACTTTTCTTTAGTGTTTAATGGTTTCAGAACTTATAAAGAATTTTCCTACAAATGGGAATAAGTCCATTTGCAACATCAACTTTCTCCAGGGGCTTTTTGGAACTTAGAAATTTAAGTTTCAAATCAAACAACCATTGTTGAAAGTTCGAATACTTCATGAACTCAATAACAAGTCAGTTTGAAAACGAGATAAAGCCAAGTTAATCCTTGAACCCGATTCTCCTATTATTTTCCCTCTTGTTTCTAATCCAAATCGAGTTTAAACCCTTTCTAAAATACCATGCAATCCAATCCACATACTAGGTATAAAAGAAAAGAGGGCAATCCTTCCTCTGTGAAAACCCTAGTATACCTATTCTTGTCCATCACACGAGGGATAGGAGCAGTTGAGGATTCAGCCGTAAAAAGCTCTAAAGGTATGAGACATTGTCTTCTAATAATGAAATTCTAATTTACATGCTTAAGGTATTTGATCTTGGGTCTATATGAAACCCAAGATCTACTGGATTCTAGAGGTATATATGGAAGATGAGCTTATTATTCATGTGCCCAATTAGAGACTATAACAAACTTATAAGAAAAGAACATTAGAAGGTTTCCAAGTATAAAGAGGCAGATGTTTGTTCTTAGGGATAAGTTATGGATGTGCAACAAGGACCAAGAACTCTATTCTTAGGTTCGTACATCCATGCACATGTTACAGTAGGATGAGGGCTTTATTCTGCAGATACACGTATAGGCTTGGATAATACCAAGGTATAGCTGGTCACTTCATGTCAAACTATTTAATTTAGCCGGGTTATACATTAATACATCAACCCTTCATATTGTGCCAGCTAACACTTGAAGAGACCCTTCCCTGACATCCATTAGTCAATGATACATGAACTTACTGGTAACCCAGTATCAGCCAAGTACCAATCCATACTTGGATATCTTAGACATCTAGGAGACCCTAAAAGGGAATTGAGTCTAGTTGTCACCAGCTAAGTAAGTGTCATGGTATCACAGGGATCCGAGCATGTCATAGGAAGTAGCAATGACTATAATCATATATCTGTCATAGGAACTCACACAGGATCTGTCCTCAAACAGCTTATGCAGTAGTTTGAACTTTACAGTCAAATTCAATATCTGACTATAGAGTCAGGTCATATCCCTGAACAGAGGGTCCAGGAAAGAATCAGGGAAGAGGATATATTAGGGATATGGGAGACAGGTTAAACATTATCTAGACAGAATAATAGGCTAGTAAACCTCAATTACAACTGGTAGGGAAGAAAGGTCAGATAACCCAAATCAATAAGGTCCTTAGTAATACTAAGGATTTCACGACCATTAGATTATGATTATTTTGTAATTCAAATTTCATGCATTGATTAGAGTTAATTCGCAATATAGGTTCCTTGGACTTCGAATTGGACCTTGATCAGTACCAGCAGCTCAGGACCCTAAACAAGTACATTTTGTTGTTTGTTTTCAATATTGAATATTACTATATTTAACTGTTGGTCATTCTTTATGTGGTTTTTGCCTCCTTTTTATATTCTGTCATATTTCGTCGAGTCAGGAATGAGAAGTACCAAGGATGTGTGATCTGACCTTAGATATTATAGATCTCGTAGACATTGTTAACTTTCTGCAAGTAGACCTCATAGATATTGTTAATTTACTGCAAGTAGACCTCGTAGACATTGTTTATTTTCTGCAAGTAGCTCTCGTAGACATTGTTTATTTAATGCAAGTAGACCTCGCGGTGTAGTATCCCAGACCGATCACATGTCAAAGGTACTTTAAACATTTGGAAGGTATTTTTGGTTTATTCATTTACTGTTGATTTTTTTGTTGTTTCTCACGTCTTTTTTCTGTTTATTTTCAAAACATATAATTAATGGATAACCTCTGCTTTATAGTCATTTTTATATTTTAGAACTGCATTCAGTGAATTGTACTCGTTCCATCCTGACTGGGTAACCCAAAATTTTAGGTAATTATGACGAGGATTTATGCCCCGAGCAGTATGGCCTTATTTGGGAGATGTCGCTGAGGCAGATTTTACCTTTCAGGAGGAGTTTGCAGCAACTAACCCCGCTTCTCTTGCTTGGATGTTTTTAGATATTATTGAGACATTGTAGTGGATATTGACATCGATTTTTAAGACTTGTAGTTGGAAGTTTATTTATCTGTGGACTTCATACATTTATTTTTTATATTAGATATATAGCTTCTCTATTTCCATTCAGTATTGATTCGTGATCTTGTGTTGTTGTCTCCCAATTGGAGCACATACTATTATTGTGTGGTTGTTTATCATATTATTACAGCGTTCTACCCCCGACTCTGTGACGTAGACTGGGCGTACGCACGATTCATGCCCAATTATTGGGTGCAGGTCGTGACACATTTTTATGGTAGCCCATGCAGGTCTGTTTTTGCAAAGACAGGGAAACCATGGTAGTACTTAAGTTAGTCGTACTACTGTGGGCCTGTAACTAAGAATAGGATTAGGAATCTAAGGACCATCCCCCACATGTTTAAACTACGTTATCGACTTCTATACTCGACTTCAAGTACTCTTTATGCATCATGTTTAGATCTTTCTACCATCTAATGATTTTTCTTACTTTCAGCCAATGGATTCGCAAGACAGGAACAACGCTACACTGAACACTCCATCGACCGTTGGCGAACTTTTCACCTACGGGACCCACCGACACAGGAAGGCCAGCTTATTCACCAGGGCGACCCGACTCAGCCGCAGTACTCAAGGTTCAGCAGGGACGACATTCCACCACCTCCGCAGTTTCCTCCGCAGACTCCAGTACCAGCACCCTTTCCTCCCCCAGCACATGTTCCACCTACGATACATCCGGCACCAGCAGTATATCCACCACCTATCATGCACCCGGCACCAGCAGTATACCCGCCACCTACGATGCATTCGGCACCAGCTATGTATCCAGTACCTATGATGCATCAGGCACCAGTTATGTATCCAGCACCTACCATGCATCCAACGCCAGTGATGTACCCGACACCTGTTCTGCCCCCGCCACCGGCACTGGACAATGTTACACTCCTGGGGATCTTCCAACAGCAAGCCAACATGTTCCGCGACACTTTGAGATAGGCTCTTCAAATTAGAGATGCTCCTCAGCAGTGCTCCGGAACCTCCAAGAACTTCATGGACCTCAGGTCCAGGGAATTCCATGGGACAAAGGGAATTCTCTACGCTGGTGAGTGGATGGAGAATGTGGAGCGATACTTGAAGATGGCCCGAGTCCCAGAAGATCTGAAGATTGAGTCAGCTAGTGGGCAGCTTTTCGACATTGCACGGACGTGGTACCAAGACGAGCCCCGATTTTCTGCCCCAAATATGACTTGGAAAGAATTCAAGCGGCTATTTAAGAAGAAATTCTATCTCGATGTAGCTCGAGAGGCATTGGTGAGTCAGTTCGAACACTTGGAGCAAGAAAATTTTACCGTTGACGAGTACATCATGCAGTTTTCTCGCCTCAGCCGTTTCGCGGAGTGTTTGGTCAACACCCCAGAGAGCAAAGCGAGAAGATTCAGGAAGGGACTATCTCACGAGATTCGCTTAGCCATCGCCACCAGCCGAGCCACTACTTACGAGGAGATTCCAGGTCGCCTAAGCAGTAGAAGAAGAGCTGAATTACAAACCGAAGAGGAGTCGAGATACTTTCGAAGGTGTAGACACACACAAAAAGAAGAAAAAATGCTGTCTTTTCTTTATTGGCGCAAGTCACAACAAATTGAGTACGCCTGAGAGATCCTGCACTGAGGATCCCTGAGTACAAAAAAAGAATTCTGAGGAATGGGACGATGGAGATCGAGCAGAAGTTGCTCCTTTACTCCGTTGACACTCCGATTACAAAAGTGGGAGAAAACATAAGAAAATTGCTAACTTTCGGCTCACTGGCAAGAAGTGCAGCAATTTGGCTCTTAAAAATGCTTTCTATTCTGTGTTTTTAAGAGGGATGAGGCCCTTTTTTATTGTCGTTCTTGAGTTGGAATGATGTTATACGCCCACATGAGGAAACACACTGGTTTTTATGTAGGCGCATAGTCCTGCTTTGGGTACATAGGATGTAGGTGCATACAGGCTACGAGATCGTGGGTTGGTCGTGATGTTGACGTGGCCGTATGCCTCGGTGCACGATTGCTTGTGGAGACTGACGTGGCTGTATGCTTCGGTGCACGTTTTGATCATTGCTTTGACTGAGTCAGGTTTGGGCGCATAGCCATGTCTCAGGCTATGTGCCCTCCTTTTGAAGGAGCTAGTCTTGGGCGCATGGGACGTCACTGGCTGGGCGCATAGAGCTTCACTGACTGGGCACATAGAGCTTTACTGGCTAGGCGCATAGAGCTTCTTTGGCTGGGCGCATAGAGCTTCACTGGCTTGGGCTCATGGGGCTTCATTGCATAAATTTTCATGCTTCTACAAGACCCCCTTCAAAGTTTTCGATACTTGAACGAGTTCGAAATACTTTAAAAGAAGCATAGATCTTCTTCTCGTAATGCAGTGGGCGCATAGCACGGCTCTCTTCTTGGGCAAATAGTGTTTGGCCAGCCTGTCAGAGAGATACGACTGTTGAGATCGTCCTCAAAATCTAAACTGACAGATTCATCTGGGTAGAATTTGAAGAGGTCCATCCTTCATACGTTGTCCACGTCAGCAAGTGGCAGTCACATAGTGTGCAAGGGGCTGGTTCTTCACGTGGGCGCATAGGCCATTGTGGGCACATACTGCGCAATGGGCGCATAGGGGCATAAAGCTAGTGGGCGCATAGGAAACGACATGTGCCTATATATAGGCCCTGAAGGAGAGAGAGCTCATTATTCCCTTTCCTTAGAATTTTTCAGAAACTCTTCATCTTCTTTTATTGAGAATCATGTCTTCTAAGGTCTCCAAGAGATCCGTGAAGGGCAAGGGGGCTACGCCGAGTGGCTCTCCTCCTGCGGCAGCATCTTCGGCAGTCTAGGACCCGATTTTGGGTAAGGGCATGCTTCAAAAACAAAGTTTCAAGCGTTAATTTGCGATACTCAAACTTTTATTCTGCCTGGGCGTATGCGCCTAAGGCAATATACTTCCGTGAGCATCGTTATGCGCCCACAGAAGTCATGCGCCAACACTGTGGTGTGCTATGTGCCCACATATTGCCATGTTATGTGCCCATATACCGTGGCATGTTATGCGCCCATGTACTGGCCGTGTGTTATGCGCCCACATGTTTGTTTTGGGCGCATATTCCTTTGGGGGCATAGCCCTTTAGGCGCATAGAAGCCCTTCAGAACTTAGTTTTTTCTGCGGATTTTTGAGTCTGACTTTCTCTTCTGTCCTTGCAGTAAACATGTTTGTCCCAGAGCTTGGCGGTATTCCTTTCCGTTCTGCTTGCCATATTCTTGGTACAAGCCTTATAACCAGCATGATCAGCGATGTTCAAACAAAGATCAGTCAAGATCAACCTACGGAACGGGCGATTGCCATAATTGAACAGGACAAAACCTTTCTGAAGCATATGATAAATGATAAGAAGCTCGGAGGGTCACGCTGTTGGAAGAAGCCGTACTTCCTATTCGGTGACAGCGTAGGATTTGATGATGACGCAACGATATGTCTGGAAGAACCTTTGGTAGTTACGTTGAATGACCAAAGAATAGGGCTGCCATCGATGAAGCGCCAGTACCCCCTGTCGACGTTTGCTGATCTGGCTGTACAGAGGCAAATGAAATGGGACCTGACTCCTGAATTGTCTGGGGTTGTTTCTGGCAGGATCCAGTTCAACTCTGGTGACCGGAAGAAGGACAAGTTCAAGTGTGTCAAGGGTTCCACTTCCTATTCCATGAGGGGGCTACAACCGGGTGTTATACTGAACGATGTCCCGACTGATCTGCATCCCTATGCTGCTGAGACTCTTTCCAACTTGATGTTGACAAAGAAGGAGTCATATCTGGAAGGGAAGATGCAGAGGAAAGGCTGGAGACATTCCATTCCGTTCTGGAGTGGCCTTACTGGATGGGTGCTCTCGACTTATAGGGCCACCTTAAAATATGTCGGTCTTTTTTATGCCATCAGGGCCACCCAATATGGCATCAAGGTCAACTGGCCGATGTTCGTCTCCTTGGCAGAGCTGTACAACCATCATACGTGCACCTTTTTTACTCCGGACGGGAAGGTGGGTTTGGCTCTTCACGAGATACAGGCGATAACCAAACTTCCCTGGGGGACGTAGCCGTATGCAAAATACATCTCCAGTGATGCAGAGATCTCGGATTTGGAGAAGGAGAGCTCTGATATGATGAATGTGTACAAAGAGTTACTTTGTCACTTTTTTATTTGTCACGAGATTACGAAGAAGGGTAAGACCGAGGGGTCCACCCCGCATACGAGGGCTTGGACAAACTATATTTTCACCAGAGAAGGGGGAAATGGTCCAGTCTCCTTCTCGCCACCTAAGCCCTTGACGATCTCTGAGATAGATCAGCTGATGACAGACCACGGAGCTGCGGATACCGAAGATAGTGAGATCCTGAGGGAAATTCCCTGATTTATCATTTCTTCAGACAAGCCGAATTCAAGATGTCAGAAAAGGCAGTGCTAGCCGCTTTTCTGATGATGGCTTCGTGACTGCATAGTCCCTGGCGGTTCAGGGTCTGTTGAGAGAATCAGCCGGGGGATGATACTCCCGGCTGTAAGGCTGGCCTTTGCATGCCTATTTGCTCTGCTTCCAGCGATGGTTTGTGCCATCCAACGTGGTTTGTGACATTTTATTGTGCACAAGATAACATCCGGGGGTAGGAAGGACTTTGCTAGGACTGAGTTATCCTTTCACTATCTGATGGGGTGGCTGGTACTGCATTGTCCCAACTTGATGAACGCCGGGCTGATGGCCGATTCTTTGCCGGAAGATGCTTTCATTCGGAGGTTCAGAGACACGGATTGGACCGTTACAGGGGTGCCTGTTTGCAGGAGGGCTCTGAGTTTTCTGCAGAATTATGAATTCTTCAGAGTATCACCTCCATCTGGTAGAGGTCGCACGGGAGACACCCTAGTAGATGAGGGAGCACTCACTACTAGCCTTTCTATTGGAGCATTCCGTTGGCTCCAATCTATTAGGCCTTCCCATCTGGTATTCAGGAACAGAAGCCACACTTTCCTGGAACCTTATTTCCCAAGTCGTTTCGCACGACATTTTGGTTACAGCCAGCTCCGTTTTGGCAATTCCAGTCCTCATCTCCATTCGATAGGGAGTATAATCGACGGTGCGCGTGCATGGGGATACTATAATACTGGATGTACATGGGCGGTTTTTATCCTGCTCGAAGATAAACCCGACACCCACATGCTCTTTGTTGCTGCTAAGTTCTATATCCAGGTAAATACCTTTCTTTCTGGGTATGACCGTGAGCATAGTTTTATATTGGGGACCAAGCTTGCCCCTACCCTTGTTGATATAGGACGAGCACGTACAATGGGGAGTGGCAGAAAGGAAGGCGTCGCGCCCATAATTGAACCAGCTGTAGCACCGCAACAGAGAGTTATTGTTGAAGAGCCTGTCATTGCAGCGCCTCGGAGAGAGGACACTGAAGAACCTCTTCCTACCGTTCCTCATAAGAGGAAGGCTCCCACCGAGCTGGTGCCACAGCTAAAAAGGACAAAGGTAGTTGTTTCCCGGAGGAAGAAGGTTGTGGACGTGGGTGCCAGCTCGCCTCCTCCCAGAAGGTCTTCTCGACAGACGGCATTGCAGGCCATTGCCATTCGGGAGGTAGACCCTTTCCTAGAGTCCGTAGCCGTTCTGGTCAAGCCTTTGGAAGCTTTCTCACCTTTGCATTTGTCCTTTGCAAAGGACCCCAAAGTTGCAGTTGAGGCAGGTGCCTCCTCATCTGAGGAAGTAAACGTGACGACAGAGTCCCATGCTTGTCCTCGACTGATGGATGAGGGTGGGTCTTCTTCGGCTGTAAGACTTGAGCGACGGGGTGATCAGGATGAAGGCCTAGACCCTGACGGCGATCAGAAGATCAGTTTCTCCTACGAAATATCTGTGGGGGATATGTCTGCAATAGGAACTGCGATGAAAGAGCTGGATGCGAACCAAGTCCAATCGGCTCATCCTCCTGCGGGTACGTTGCCTTTGCGCCTCTCTTCGGATAAGATTTTTAGACTTCGATTTTGCGTGCTCCTCGTGAGACTGACCACGACTGTATGTTCCCTTGTAGACAAGGGGTGAGAACCCCTCGCGAAGATAGTCCCCACCATTGGGGAAGGGACAGAAGTTGTTCCTGGATCCTCCAATTTTGCTGGTGTGGGGGGAGCTGTTGGTGAGCTGGTATCGGCTACAGTAGGAGAAGTTGATCAGCCTGCTGAGGTGGCTGTTGTTGAATTCGCTCCTGTTCCGGCTGAGCTTGTGGAAGATATCAGGCCTGATGCCGCTCAGGGCCTTGATATTGTTCTTCTTGAACAGTTCGGGCCTGCTCTTGGTTTTCCTGAAACCAAGGTTGATGGCGCTGCCCAGGTTGGAGTTGAGCAAGCCGAAGGTACAAAATTATAATTCTTTCGCCTTTTCTCCCTCTTTTTGTTTTCTCTGTCAGGTTCGACTTCTTGTCAGGTGTTCCTTCCTGAAATGGAAGAAACTATCCAAGCCTCTTCTCCGACGACCTCCACCGAAGATGAGGAGATGGCCCAGGAAGTTGTCAAAGCTTTCTACTCTGTGCTGAAAGTGAAGCTTCCTGGAGTCTTGAATCAGAATGATGCCTTTGGCCCTGTGAAGGCTATTGCCGAATGCCAAGTGGCGGCCCTCGAGAGCATTGCCAGCTATGAAGAACGGGCTAATACTCTGAAAAAAGTTCTGAATGACCTGGAGGGTCAGGTGGCCAGGTTCTGGGATGCCAAGCAGCGGAGCCCAACGTCGCTGTTCCGTGCAGAGGACGAGGCTTTGATGATGACTCTTGCGAAGGAGAAGGCTACTTTCCAGGCAATAAAGGACACCCTGGTTCGAGAGATTGATGAGATGGCTAACCAGTATGGCCAGTTCAATACTGTAAGTGAGGCACGTGCTGCCTCGAAGAATAGGCTGACTGCGCAGATCTCCGAGAAGTATAATCACATTGCCCAGATCCAGAACGAGATCGCCTAGCTGGAAGCCGACTTGAGGGCGGCAGCATCTGAACAGGAGGATTATCTGTCTCAAGCTGCCATGACTACCACCACTTCTGCCCATTTAGAAGAATAGTTGGCAAAGTTGGAGGGGGAGCATCTGAGTCTGATCCTCTTCGAGGATGAAGCTGCTCGCCAAGAAGAGGCGTACCGTCGAGCTACTGTGAAGTCTGAAGCCAAAATTGTGTCTCTAAGGGACAGCATCAATCGCCTATGTATCCCGTAGATTTTTGTAACTTTCTTTTTTCCAGTCGTCACGACTCTTGTACCCCTTTTTTCTGTCTCTTAATAGACGTAAAGAATAAATTAAAGAATCTTTTCAAAATGAATTAGGTTTTGTGAAATATCGGTGCTAGAGATAATATGGATGTAGCAAGGATATTTCTGGTGGGTATTCCGCTGGAGAATTTTGATGTGGACTTATTATCTATTTTATATTCAAGTTATTCGAATATAGATAATAAGTTGAACGAAGCTGCTAGTAGAGGTAATATGGACGTAATAACAGAGGATGTTCTATATCTGACCCGAGGTAATATGGACGTGGAAAGATATATAACGTTAAGTGGGAGTGGATAATTCAGAGGTAATATGAACGTGATTATCCTTGATGAATGATTTGCTCAGAGGTTATATGGACATGGCAAAACATAATCATTTTACTGGGGAAATAATTATCGAAAAATAATTCAGAGGTAATAGGGACGTGACTTGTTTTCGTCAAACCGAGTTTGGATGGAGTAAAAAACGGGAATGATTCCATTGGAGAAATTTTTATCAAAAAACAATTCAGAGGTAATAGGGACGTGACTTGTTTTTGTCAAACGGAGTTTGGACAGAGTCAAAAACGGGAATGATTCCACTGGGGAAATTTTTAGAGGACCTATTATCCAGGGCGTATTCAAGACTCTTAAAATATGGATAATAGTTAAATAATTTTTTGAATCATATAAACATCGTACTGTACATTTACATGACTGAACATATGTGAACATTACGTAAAAAGGTACATATAGTATTTTTTCAGGAACTTGCCGTTGATAGGCATCATGAGCAAGTCACCATCAGGCTTGGTTAGTCGGTACGCACCATTAGAATACACTAATTCTATGATGAAAGGACCTTCCCATTTAGGCTGGAATTTTCTTTTTGTTTTGTGCGTCATAACCGTTGGTCTTCTTACTGCTAAGACTAGGTTGCCGACCTGGAAGATTCTTTCCTTCATCTTTTTATTGAAGGCTCTGGAAAAGGCATGCTTGGTATAACTCAATGCGCTGTTGAGCTATAACAAGCGTTTTTGGTCTAGCGCTTCGAGCTCCTGGAGTCGCAGACGGTAGCTTTCTTCGGTAGTCAATTCGCTGGCTAAGGCTACTCGAAGAGAAGGGATCTGGATTTCTAGGAGAAGAACTTTTTCGCTCCCATAAACCAGAGAAAAAGGCATACTACCCGTTGGAGTCCGGACCGTTGTACGATAGGTCCATGGACATTCACAGAGCTTCTCGTTCCAATCGCACTTGTTTGAAGACACGAACTTCTTGAGAAGTTTTATGATGGTTTTATTGAAGGCTTCCGCTAGCCCGTTAGCCGCTGGATTGTAGGCAGTAGAGGCTACGTTCTGGATTCAATTCCTATCGTAGAACCGATAGAATGCATGGCTTGCGAACTGTAGACCATTATCATGGATGATCCTGCGAGGTAGGTCAAAACGATAGATGACGTGATGTTTGATGAAACTGATCACGTTTTATGCCTTCACTTTGGTGAGCAGTATAGCTTCCGTCCATTTGGAGAAGTAATCGATTATGGCTAGGATGAACCGATGTCCTTTGGAGGATGGCGGGCTGATTGGTCCTATGACGTCCATGCTCCAGGCTTCAAACGGCCAAGATGTTGTCGTCGGGTGTAGAAACTCCGAAGGTTGATGAATGAAGTCGGCGTGGAACTTGACAAGCTCTACACTTCTTTGCATATTCAACAGCATCCGCTATCATTGTGGGCCAGTAATAACTCATCCATTTGAGGCGATCTTGTAATTTGGGGCCTGGTTGATGTGCACCACAAACTCCATCGTGAGCCTCCCGGAGTGCATGTTTGGCTTCTATGTCTGATAAACATCGTAACAGTAGCCCGTCGTAAGAGCATCGGTACAATATCTTGGTAGCTATATCGTAGTAAAATCTGAGGGATCGCCTTTAGATAGACACTGCTTCCTTCGGGTCCTCGAGGAGGATTCTATAGACAGCGTAGTCTATGAAAGGGAATCTCCAGTCTTTAATATCGACGTTTGTTTCCGTTGTGTAACTGTGATGAATATGCAAGGCATCTTTCATATAGAATAGCTCTCGACCAGACACTGTGATCGACTGCTGAATATTGGTCGGAACGGTCAAGTAAGCAGCGAGATCGGCTAGAGCATCTGCTTCTATATTCTGTAGTCGAGGTACGTGCTCGATGAAGAATCCAGCGAAAGTAGATGCCAACTCGATTGTTGCTCTGTGGTAGGGGATGAGATCTTCGTGACGAACTTCATAATCTCCTCGGACTTGACTAACTATTAGCTTGGAATCACCGTACGCTTATGGATAGTCAACTCCCAGTTGTTTTGCCAGTTACAGGCCGATTAATAGGATATTATATTCGGCTACATTGTTGGTGCATGGTTCCACGAGAGAATATGCATGATGAATATCCAGATGATCATGTGAAACGAGCACGACACCTACTCCAGCCACAATATTTTATTTGGGTCCTATTCTTGATGCACCATCAAAGAACATTCGCCAAATAGGAATTTCTTTAGTTGCAGTGTTAGACTCTACTACTTTATCGGGGATTTTGTCGTAGAGTTTGGAAGATTCTGGCACCGGATGAGCTGCCAGAAAATCAGCTAAAGCTTGGCCTTTTACTTCCTTCTGAGGAACGAAGAGCATATCATACGGAGTCAATAGCATTGCCCATGTAGCTAAACGGAAATTGAGAGAACCCTGTTTAGTCATGAGTATTCTGAGAGGATTGACTTTAGATATGATGTTGATAGTCTGCCCAGACACATAGTAGCGTGTCTTCTGGATGGCAAATACTAGTACAAGACATTCCTTCTCTACAGGTGTGTATCTGTGCTCGACACCCACTATTGTGCGGCTGAGGTAGTAGATTGCCTGTTCATGGCTGCATTCATTCTTCTGAGCTAGGAGGGCGCCAAGAGAATGGTCCATAGCGCGGACATATAGTAAGAAAGGCTTTCCCATTATTGGAGCTACCAATACTGGAGGGCTTGTGAGATACGCCTTGATGTCGTCGAACGCACGTTGACATTGTTCAGTCCAGACGAAAGATACGCCTTTCTTCATGAGCTGGGTGAATGATTGACACCTTCCAGAGAGGTTCGAAATGAACCGTCTAATGTAGGCTAGCCTTCCTTGTAGTCCGCGTAGCTCTTTGAGGTTTCTTGGAGGATGCATATCGAGGATAGCCTTCACTTTCTCCGTGTCCAGATGTATGCCCTTTGAAGTGTTGATGAAACCAAGGAACTTGCCGCTGGAGACTCCCAGAAAAGACTTGGTTGGATTCATCTTGAGTTGGTGTGCACGCATTAGTTCGAACACCGTTCTCAAGTCTTGGAGGTGGTTTCCCTTGAGACGACTTTTAACTGTGATATCGTCTACGTAGCATTCTACAGTTTTGCGTAAATGATCGTAAAAAATTGTGTTCATGGCTGGTATGTCGCCCCTGTATTCTTCAATCCGAAGGGCATCACCGTATAGCAGTATACCCCCAACGGTATTCAAAAAGATGTGTGCTTCTCGTCGTCGGGAAACATCTTGATCTGGTTGTAGCCTGAGAACCCATCCATGAAGGACAACCGCTCGAAGCCGCAAGTATTGTCGATCATTACATCGGTGATCAGTAGAGAGAACTCGTCCTTCGGTCATGCAGAGTTCAAATCACGGTAATCGCTTGGAAACATTTATTGTATTTTTAAATATTTTGTTTACTTTTCTTTAGTGTTTAATGGTTTCGGAACTAATAAAGAATTTTCCTACAAATAGGAATAGGTCCATTTGCAACATCAACTTTCTCCAAGGGCTTTTTGGAACTTAGAAATTTAAGTTTCAAATCAAACGGCCACTCACTACAACAAAAAACCCTTTTAATGACGGCTAAAAAGCGTCATTAATGACAAACCATGACGCTTTTTTTTTCAAAGCAACCGTTATGAAAACGGATGTTATAAATGTTTTTTAAAAACGTCATAAAAAAACCGTCATGAATACTTTCTATAAAAGCGTTATGAATAGTTAATATATAGTACACAATTCAGAACAATTTTAAAACGTCATGAATAGATAATATGTATAGGCTCAATGCAGCACATTCATAACACTTTATACTATTCAAATTAGAATATCCAAATCAGTCCATATAATTGTCAGGCCTAAAAATCAAATTAATATTATATATCACCATCTTTATTACATTTCTCAAAATAGAGTACATATCAACATCTTCATTACATTCTCAAAATAAAATATCCAAATACATATATATATTTACAACTACCAAAATTGTCCACATCAAAACTTGGCCACATAACCAATAATTATGAAAGATCAACGACAGCCGAAACACCAGCCACATAACCTCCTGCATAACTCACTTCCAGCTGAATTTGTTTGCTATACTGGTCCTTCGGTTTAGGGATGGCATATTTGTACATCATCTCAACAATCGTCTCAAAAGAGGCAAACTTTATCATTGTATCTGCAATATAGTGACGACTCGGAATGAGGAGAAATTCTTACTTTTTGAGAACAAAGGCTAAAAGGTAAATTAGCACTTGCACAAATGCAACAAAAAATCAAAGGAACATGATGTCTCTACATACTCTGATCTAATTTTCAGGACTTTCAACCGCTATTGAAACAAGAGAACCTTTCTATGAAAGAATAGAAACGAGAACACTGACAGTAAAGGAGAATAATGTGGCCGTCAAACAAAAGTTTCACATTAAGAACTATCATGTGAGATGCTTGAACATTAACAACTATATGCAATGGTTAAAAAATAGAAACTTAACGAATAGAAAAGCAAGGAGTATTAGAATGATAGACGTGCTATAGTTGTTTATTAGTCGTATAGGTTGCTTCACTGGATGCAGCTCTGCATAAATCAAATAGATACAGCTCAAAGCCTCAAACATATTGGATATATGTGTATAAGAGTATTCAAATCATAAGAAGCTTGCAACAGTTGCAAGTCTACTACAATCAACTAAATAAAGCTCAAGCAGTGGATATTATGTATATAACAAGTATTCAATCATCAGCAGGTTGCATCAAAGTGCTGTGGTTATCTGTATAACCGAAAAATACTTTAATCAAAGTATAGTGGAAATATGTATAAAGGAAGTATTTTATTCTATAGCTAAAATAGCATAGATGTTAAATATAACAATCGAAAGAGCAGCACAATCAAATATTTCAACATAAAACCTACAAATTGATATGAAGGGTATCTTGGTTAGGGGTTGCATCAGTTAATTAGACAAGGGGGGAGGGGACTTAGAACCGAGCAGTAGCAGCAACATTACCATTGTCCAGTCCATGGCAGAAGAGAACTAAATGTAAGCAACGGGACTGTACCGGTTGTCAATGCAGGCTGAACATCTTCACCAAGGAGATCCATACCGCAGAAAATAAATGCATCCTGAAAAAAAAATGACAGTTGCGAAGAATAACAGTTGAGAACAACGACAGTTGAAATGAATTTTGGACCCCGCAGTACCGGCACGCATGCTCCACGAAGCCCACTTTCTCGTACTCGAACCCCCCCATCGTCCTCCCCGGTCTCGTCGAAGCTGAGCGCCCCGATCCCCGCTGCGAGGGAGTCCGATTAATTCCTCGGAGTTGCCAAATCCAGGAGTACATATCATACCAAACACACAATATATCAAGATCAACATGACAGGCAAAAAAAAGGAGCCTGCTGCCAAAGAAATGTATGGGTGCAAGAACTGACCTCTCAAATTTTTTTCATCCGATACGCATAAACATCAAGAGTTCTGCCTGATGTTATCACTGTCAATCCTTAGCAAAATACTTTGATCCACATTGCTGCTGCTTTCTCGCAATTCTTCAAGCTTCAGCAATCATTACTTGCAAAATACAGGTGCATACACTTTCAAACATTCCTTGTGGCAAGTTGCACCAAGTTTGGCACTAGGATCAGGAATATATAGAGATGCAATGTAAAATCAAAGAATTTTTAACTGAGATCAGAATGAGCCTGTACACGGCCTACTGTCCTGCAGAATGTCCTATATTTACAACAGAAAAACATTAAGACAAACCAACCTTCAATTTTAGCTGCATGTAGATACTACTTTTAATTTTCCCTTTGGTTCCATAACAAAACAGAAGCTTGCAAGCTGTGGAATATATTTTCTCAAATACAAAACTACTTTTTTATTTTATTAACAAACAATTTCTAAGATGACATGAACCTTTCACCAACCAAAAGGTTGGAAAGCACTACCAAAACTGGTATGTAACTTCAGGCCTCATCAATAGACCCTTCGACCCCACTTATTACAGAGTATCGTCAAACGGTATTGATACCAGTCCTCACCTCATCTATCAGTGGTTGGATCCTGCAATTCTTTTAGAAGCCACATTGTCTATAAACAAACTGAAACCCTTTACAAAGAAATGTACGGGTGCAAGAACTGACCTCAAGTCTCAACATAAGCTGATCGAGGAACAGGAACACTTCCAAAGTATGGCCCTGGAGGCCTAAGTTGTGCTACAAAAGAAGAAGAAAAAGAAGGTAAATTCAGAAAAAGAAAGAACAGTCAGAAAACTCTACAATCCAGCGGCGTAAGCTCATATACTAATTAAAGAACCAATGAAATATCATATTGAAACTTCTTCAGTTAGCTATAGATTCAAGTCAAATTAGAGAATGCTAAAATGATCTGGTTGGGAATATGTTGGAAGTAAAACTAAAAAGACATAAATATTTCAAAGTAGAGTAGAGAGATAGAGATAGCTCCCTATCTCCTACAATTGATATTCTTGGGAAGTTTCTAAAGATACAGATTCAGTTGGGTTGATTTTACATACTGAGCTATTTGCATATGGACTGAGGGTCCAGTGTGATAAGTCATATGATGCTGTCTAGTAATTGATTATGAAGGTTGGGCTTAATTGACAAAAGCACAGGTTGGATTCTTAACCTATCTATAATCTGACAGAAATGGCAAGAAATCAAAGCCAAAGGACTCACCATGACAAGAACTATTTGAGCAACATAACCAGCGTATATAATATAATAAATTATTTCTAAGCAAATATTAGTTATCAACTATGTGCAGGAGTATAGACAAATACAGATACATGATACTGACATAGGGGTATTAACGAGGTGAGCTATTTGCGAGCCAGCTCAAGCTCAGCTTACTGAAAAGCTCGTGAGCACAACCTTGAGCCTAAGAATATGCTCGTTAGATAAACAAGCCCGAACTTGGAGGTATTTTGCTCGTGCGCTCACGAGCCGCACGTTTTCTTGTATATCTATATAAAAGAAATATCTAACACTAATAGACATTTTTTATGTTGTTAGTATCTTACAATACGATATATGATACGTATCTTAAGATATGATACACTATCATTTTGTTACATATCGGTCAATCCGATACATATAGGCTAATCCGATACATATAGGCTAATAGATAGTATTTGTTTTTAGTTGAGTCATGTAATGTATAATTAAGAATCTAGATTCTGGAACTAAATGGACCGGGAAAGACGAAACAAATAAAAATTTTATGAAAAATTAGATAATATCATCCTATTATTCTATAGGAACAAACCGCCATCTATTGGGCTTCATCTGACCCATCAATTTGAGCTGCTCCCTTCGGAACTTTCTGTTAGAAAACCATGATCCACCCCGCCAACCAAGAGCATAACTGTACTCGAATGATGGAAATATATTAGGAAATTTACAATAGCTACTATTTGCTTTGAACCAGATTGATTCTAATTTATTCTCGTGTCCAGCAACTCAGAAATCATAAGCAAGGAACAAATAAGATGAATCACAAGTCTTAGAGAAAGAAAAAGCTTGGAGAAATGACAAGAATTAGGAACAAACCCAATAATCAAAGTAGTCCAAGCAGTGGCAATGCAAGATGGTGTGCTAACATTTCCGGAAGTAACAATCTTTCTTATTTCCTCATGTTCAACACTATGATTGCTCTTCATCTGCTCAGTAAAAAAATACAATCTATCTCAGTAAAGTGAAGATCATACAAAAGTTTATTTTAAAATATATATATGAACAGGTAGTCGCCAAAACATAACTGACATAAAGAATTAGAAATTCCCAGCTGCAGGTAATACAATTCAAGACATATATACACAGTATCGATCCTTCGTTGCTATCGGTAGAAGAGAGCATAGCGAGTGCGAAGTCGCGGAGGGAATCGGAGCTGGAGATGGCAAGGTCGATGGAACACACGGTGGTGGATTAGGGTTTTTTGGGCAGAGAGGTCTAGGGACTGACGCTTGACTCGAGGGAGTCGGACTTAAGGCATGGTTCAGTAATGGCAGCCACGACCGACGCTATGAAAAATTTGGGCTACCAAACCCTAACTCTAATTTTTTGAAGGGAAATTAAGGAGCACGAGGAACCTTTATGGCGAGAAACCATCGACGTTGAGCTTTTCGGTAAGAATTCATCGATGTCGAGCTGGTTCTTGGCGGGATCCATCGCCGTCGAACTGGTTCTTGACGGAATCCATCAGCGTCGAGCTTTCTGGTGAGAATCGACATTGAGGAGAGGAGGAGAGGGGAGAGGGGAGAGGGGAGAGCTATATAGGGCTCAAACGCAGTTGTGGAGAAGAAGAGGAGGAGAGGAGAACTAGAGTTAGGGTTTTGGAGTTGGGGGAGAGGAGGGAGAAGAAATAAGGAGAAGGATAAGGCCAGAAGGTTTTGGGGAGAGACGAGTTTTTTGTTGAAGCGCGGGCTATATCAAAGATTTTGCCAACAATTAAACTTAAAAAATATTACAAGTTTGCCACCGCTCTAAACTATTAATGACGCTTTGTTTTATAAATGTCATAAAAAGCCCAGAATTAGTCCAAACCGTCATAGAAATAAAGGTATTTCGAACTTTGATAACGCTTAGGTATCAGGCGTCATCAATACGTCTTATCGAGCGTTATTAAAAGGGTTTTTTGTTGTAGTGACTGTTGAAAGTTCAAATACTTCATGAACTCAATAACAAGTCAGTTTGAAAATGAGATAAACCAAGTTAATCCTTGAACCAGATTCTCCTATCAGTTTCCCTCTGGTTTTAAATCCAAATCGATTTTAAACCCTTTGTAAAATTCCATACAATCTAATCCACAGATTAGGTATAAAAGAAAAGAGGGCAATCCTTCCTCTGTGGAAACCCTAGTATACCTATTCTTGTCCATCACACGAGGTATAGGAGCAGTTGAGGATTCAGCTGCAAAAAGCTCTAAAGGTATGAGACCCTGTCTTCTAATACTAAAATTCTAATTTACATGCTTAAGGTATTCGATCTTGGGTCTATATGAAACCCAAGATCTACTGGATTCTAGACGTAGATATGGAAGATGAGCTTATTATTCATGTGCCCAATTAGAGACTATAGCAAACTTACAAGAAAAGGACATTAGAAGGCTTCCAAGTATAAAGAGACAGATATTTGTTCTTAGGGATAAGTTATGGATGTGCAGCAAGGACCAAGAACTCTATTCTCAGGTTCATACATCCATGCACATGTTACACTAGGATGAGGGCTTTATTCTGCAGATACACGTATAGGCTTGGATAACACCAAGGTATAGCTGGTCACTTCATGTCAGACTATTTGATATAGCCGGGTTATACATTAATACATCAACCCTTCACATTGTGCCAGCTAACACTTGAAGAGACCCTTCCCTGACATCCATTAGTCAATGATACATGAACTTACTGGTAACCTAGTATCAGCCAAGTACCAATCCATACTAGGATATCTTAGACATCTAGGAGACCCTAAAAGGGAATTGAGTCTAGTTGTCACCAGCCAAGTAAGTGTCATGGTATTACAGGGATCCGAGCATTTCATAGGAAGTAACAATGGCCACAATCATATATCTGTCATAGGAACTCATACAGGATCCGTCCTCAAACAACTTATGCAGTAGTTTGAACTTTACAGTCAAATTCAATATCTAGACTATAGAGTCAGGCCATATCCCTGAAAAGAGGGTCCAGGAAAGAATCAGGGCAAAGGATATATTAGGGATATGGGAGATAGGTTAAATGTTATCTAGACAGACCAATAGGCTAGTAAACCTCAATTACAACAGGTAGGGAAGAAAGGTCAGACAACCCAAATCAATAAGGTCCTTAGAAATACTAAGGATTTCATGACCATTAGATTATGATTATTTGTAATTCAAATTTCATGCATTGATTAGAGTTAATTCGCAATATAGGTTCCTTGGACTTCGACTTGGACCTTGATCAGTACCAGCAGCTCAGGACTCCAGGCGAGTACAGTTTATTGTTTGTTTTCGATATTGAATATTACTATATTTCACTGTTGGTCATTATTTATGTGATTTTTGCCTCCTTTTTATATTCTGTCATATTTCGTCGAGTCAGGAATGAGAAGTACCAAGGATGTGTGATGTGACCTTAGACATTGTAGATCTCATAGACATTGTTTATTTTTTGCAAGTAGACCTCATAGACATTGTTTATTTTCTGCAAGTAGCTCTCACAGACATTGTTTATTTCATGCAAGTAGACCTCGTAGACCTCGCAGTGTAGTGTCCCAGACCGATCACATGTCAAAGGTACTTCAAACATTTGGAAGATATTTTTGGTTTATTCATTTACTGTTGATTTTTTTTGTTGTTTCTTACGTCTTTTTTTGTTTATTTTCAAAACATATAATTAATGGCTATCCTCTGCTTTATAGTCATTTTTATATTTTGGAACTGCATTCAATAAATTGTACTCGTTCCATACTGACTGGGTAACCCAAAATTTTAGGTAATTATGATGAGGATTTATGCCCCGAGCAGTATGGCCCTTATTGGGGAGATGTCGCTGAGGCGGATTTTACCTTTCAGGATGAGTTTGCAGCAACTGACCCCGCTTCTCTTGCTTAGATGTTTTTAGATATTATTGAGACATTGTAGTGGATATTGACATCGATTTCTGAGACTTGTAGTTGGAAGTTTATTTATCTGTGGACTTCATACATTCATTTTTTATATTAGATATATAGCTTCTCTATTTCCATTCAGTGTTGATTCGTGATCTTGTGTTGTTGTCTTCCAATTGGAGCACATACTATTATTGCGTGGTTGTTCATCATATTATTACAACGTTCTACCGCCGACTCTGTGGCGTAGGCTGGGCGTGCGCACGATTCATGTCCAATTATTGGTGCGGGTCGTGACAAATACCCCCATTGATACTCAAATACCTATGATACAAAACTTCCCAAATAATGCCAGTGTCTGCAAGGCACCTGCAGCTGCTATGTAGTCACATTATATAAAAAAAAAGTCTATAGCAAACTCCAACATGTCAAGTGACTAGCTTTCCTTTGCAACCTTTTATGTCTGTAACTAAAACAAAAACATGACTGATACATAGTTTTCAAAGTGGCTATCACTAATGACATTTTTTATGAGTGTCGTCTATAAAGTGTCATTATTAACAATTTTTGTAGTAGTATATGCTTTTCTATGATACTAAAATCTCAAGAGTTAATTTTGTTGGTACATATCATTTAAATTAACATATTAGGTTCATCGACGAGTTGTGCACTAGCAAAAAGTCGTTTCTGTCATCTCAGAGAACCATCAAAGCCAACCGAAAATTCCAAAAGTAACAAAATTTGTGAAAGTGGAAGCACAAAGAACTCATTCATTTCAAGTAACAAAATTTTCTAACAAATGAGGGAATATTAAAATTTTAGTGATGCACTATTATTTGCGTATATGTTGCACAGAGACGACACCGATCGTCGCGTGACCTGGTGCATTTTGTAGTGTCCATGTCGTGTCCGACACATGTCTGGATGACACGAGACAAAAGGAGCAAAACCCTAATATCAACTAAGCATACATATGAGCAAATTGAAACATATCATCCTCATCGGATACGTACAAACCCTAATCCTACAGAAACTTCCAACGAAAACCCCCAAAGTTCTAGGATATTGGACGAAAATCTATATTAAAAAAAATCAAATTCTTAGATAAATCAAACCAAAAAATCACCTGAAAATTTTCTGAACGCCTCTGGAAAAATCCATCGATCAATCTGATCTACATAAAACCCGTCGTCGGTGCTTCCAACCACCATGGCCCTCCACATCTTAGGAGGGTCGTATCCTCCGTAGCATAGCGTGGCCTCGCCGCCATGATGGGACCCCCATCGGAACCCTAGAGAACACTAGACAGAGCGAAAAAGTAGGAAATATGAGTGGTCGACGGAGAGAGAAGAACATGAGCTTCTCTCTATACTCACCCACACTCTCTCTGGAGGAGACAAGGAGAAAGAGGAGTATGGGTTTTGGGGAGGAAGAGAGGAGGAGGAGAGTAGGGTTTGGGAAAAAAAAATTTGGGGGGGGGGTGAATGGAGAAAGTGAGCGCCATCCATCGGGCTTTGGTAGGAAAGAAAGCTGGCAAGTTTATTCTTAAATAAATTTTCGGAACCTTCTTTAACATTATAATATATAATCGTTATAAACGTATATACTATATATATAACGTTCATATGTTAAAATTTGTTATAATAGGCCAAAATTTCCTCCAAACCGTCGTAATATGTGTTGTTGCTGAAATTCTGTAACACTTATATACGAACCGTTGCAATAGCTTCTTTTCAAGGGTTATAACAGGGTATTTTTCTTGTAGTGTTAGGCATTTCGTAGACGAGAATGTGTTTAATCACATCGCCAATAATGAGCATGCAAAGACGTTACGGGATAAACTAGAATCCTTGTATGCAAAGAAGGCTAGAGTAAACAAATTATTCCTATTCCAACAAATGATGGGTCTTAGGAACAAGGATGGCTTGTCCATTATGGATCAATTGAGTGAGTTCCAGGGCATGTTAGATCAGTTATCCTTTATGGGAGTAAAATTTGACGACAAAGTACATGAACTTTAGTTGCTATGTACATTACTAGACTCGTAGAAAATCGTACGAGCATCCATGATTGCTTCTTCTCCATAAGGCGTGGTTAGTCTAAAGTTCACCAAGAGCGGGGTGTTGAACGAAGAGATGTAGAAAGAATCTCAGTGCTAGTTTCAGAGAGCTGAGGCAAGGGTAAAAGTAGGGGTTCGGATATTGGCAGCGACAAAAGCAGAGAAAAGTTCAAAAGTCATTACGAGGACTCTGAATGTTATCATTATAGAAAGAAAGGGTCACATCAAGCAAAATATTTTCCTTTGGAAGAAAGAAAAGAAGGACGACAAGGGGAAGCAAAGTAAGAACATAACAACGACCATATCAGCACATGGAGGCAACGTCATTATTGTCAGAGATGAGTTTATCTTGAACCTCGCATGCGATTATAATTTTTGGCTAGTGGACTCAGGGGCTTCGGTGCACTATTTGCCACATACACAGCTGGAGACTGTGAAGTGTTGAAGATGGGCAACGAGAATGTGTCAAAAGTTGTTTCTATAGGAGATGTGAATTTAAAGACAAATACAGGAGCAACTCTTGCAAAGGTTTTCATCATGTCCTCGATTAACCTGATGTAGATTGGAAGGTTGGATGATGAGGGATTTTTTAATCTCTTTAGAAACTATCAATGAAAGCTTTACATGCAAAAGTTTGTTAGTGATTGGTAAGATTAATCCTCAGATTGGGTAAGTGGTATGGTGAGCTACGTCTTAAGACATATGTGACAAAACAAATAAGAATTGTTACATATTTACATAGGCCATTGTCATGCATTATATATATTTTTTATAGCTAAGTTGCATATAATTGCATGGTCATGGAACTTATGCACAAGGTATAGTTTCTCGAATGGTACTCTGGGTCCACGGAACCAATTCGACATAGGGGGAGTACAAGGATGATGCTGACGTACTAGCATCGAAATATACGAGACTTTCAGTGAGGCTCGCTACCTTTATTGTAAAGGATACTGAAATTCTATATAGTCATGACGGCTCGTGGATGACGACCTTCATATAGATATGATGCATACTAACAATGTCTTATATAGGTAGAGTAAGTAGTACTCGTAAGCAAGAAAGTATATCGACTGTTGGTAAGAATCACCGAAATGGTGACAATTATGATATTGTTTTCTAACAATGTCTTATGCAGGCAGAGTAAGTATTACTCAATTACATGGAAGGCTAAACGACCATGGGTAAGAATCATAAAAGGGTGATAACATATGTGTATTACATTCTGTTGGTTACAAATATTATGTATGCGTTACATTCTTGTCAGATATAAACTATTAATTGACCCTGAGCAACGAGAAAGACCACTTTTAATAATGTGCTTGAGGTGAAGGACGTGGTGCTTGATAAGGTCCATACATAGGACAATGGAGCAGATATGAAGGTTCTACAAAGGGAAAATTTGAGTATTGCAGGAGGATCATTGGATTGACGAGATCCTCCACCTAGTTGGATATATGAGAAGATTTGTTGGTGTTGGATTTGGTTCCCAACCTATGTAGAGAACATCCCAGAGTGCAACGAGCACCATCGTGTGTTAGAGAATCTTGGAAAATCGATGGCGACAATGGTGACATGATTTCAGCGCGTATAAGAACATATTGGAAAACCAGTATTAGAGTATACAATATACCACCGATATATCATTTCCGGCGTAACCGTCGGTATATCGGTCCGACAGTAGTTTGTTCCAAAATAAGTTTTGATTTGAGGAAGACGGTTTTTGGTATATATGCAGAAACCGGTATACCGGTGTCAGGGCTGAAGGCCGAATCTGGATGTTTTATTTACACCGTTTGATCAAGATCAATAGTCCAGATTTATTCGGGATTATGAGGCTTTAAATATGTCTAATTCCTAACCCTAATCCATCATCATCTATTATCAAGATATTACGGTTTAACCAAGGGTTACAATTTTTTATGAGAGGAAGAGAGAGATTCGAGATACGAAGATTGTTTCGGAGAGAGATCGTTTCGAGGAGATCATCAATTAGTTCTTCCTCATCCTCTTGTCTTCGGTAATCTTTTCATACTCTTCTAATCTATTTCCATCCGTAGAAGTATTGGGATGATTAATGTAGATCGTTGGAAGAGTTTGTAAATAAGTCGGTGTATTTTATTTATTCTATTAGTGGAGATTTTATCGAGTTGGACTCCAATCGTCCCGTGGTCTTTTTCCAATTTTTCATTTAAAATTCTTGATGTTTGCGTTTGGCTTTTTGATTTGTGATTTTGGCATATTTGTAGGTCCTCGTCAAGTCCTATCGGTTTTCGCATTTTGTTCCCAACAACATTCGACCGGAAGTCCTGTGGGTCTCCGGCCAATGGCTCCAACACCACCACACTACTCCATCCACCTTCAAATCGGACTAGATTCCCAACAATATCTCGCACCCGATTGATCTCTCAAGATAATTTAGTCCCACATTAGATAGAAAATGGAAGGATGAGACAGAGATATAATGAATCAGTTTTGGACTTAATATATGAGTTATAAGTCAAATGGTCGGAAAGAAGGTTATTCCGCTAGGAAATTCTTCTTTGTTCTTTGTTTTTAAATGTTCTTAAATGCTAGACCATTTGACTTATATGAGTTTAAGTCAAATGGTCCAGCATTAGAATAGGATGGCAGGTCCTCCTTCAATCCAAAGATCTGATGCCTAATGAGACGTATGGTTATATCACAAATTCACAAACAAATTATGGCATTTTCTCTCATGAGCTAATGTTTCAAGTTCTCATTTTTCTTTGTTCTCGTTAGGTTGCTGTAAGGATGTTCCAGAGAATGAATAATAGGCTTATTTGTGACTTTCCCAACTAAATAACCAATCTTTTTCTGTTAGGGGCTGTAATTGGTTTGGCGATTAAGTGAGGAATTCAAAAAAGAACATGTTGCGCATTATTTTTAAGTGGAGTGAAGTGATTTTTTTGTTTGGTGTTTTTAAATGGATATTAGAAGTGAATTTTTTTTAAATTCGGTGTTTTGATGATCGTTGAAGTGAGTTGAAAAGTATAATTTTTTGTAGTTATTTTGTTTGGATATTGTAATGAAGTGAAATGGTTTAAGAATTTGGTGATGTTACCCCCAATAACCTTTTTCATTGAATGTTTTTGTTTGTATTAAAAATTTGTTCTTTGACATACAAATACAAAAAATATGTGATTAAAATTAGAATATTTTTTAAGCTTAAACTAATTATTTCTCTCATTTTACAAATAGTCATATTAGTAAATATGCAAATTATATAAATTATACACGCAAATTTAACCAAAAGTCCTATGTTCCTTTCTCAATCCATTGTTTCAATCACAGTTCTATATGCATATTTTATTTTTATTCCAATAGGAAGTGGTAAGAGTTAAGTATGTAACTGCAATATTTATGGGCTTGATGAATAAAATAGCAACACCCCTTTAAGGTTCAACAAAATACCCAAATGAGTTATGCTATTTGCACGCCAAATTGTCTCTACAAATTACCACTTCTTATGTGGCAGGAGACGTGGCGTGACATAGCATTATGTAGCATCTAACATGACAGTTGATATGAAAAAATTTAACACAAAAAATTAATTACCCAAAAATTTTAACGTTAACATTAACATTAATGTTAATATTAATATTATTATTAATATTAATGTTAATATTAATGTTAGTATTAATATTAATGTTATTTTTAGTATTAATCCTAATTTTAATTTTAATTTTAAATTTAATATTAATTTCAATTTTAAAGTTAATTTTAATTTTAACATTAATTTTAAAATTAAAATTAAAATTAAAATTAAAATTAAAATTAAAATTAAAATTAAAATTAAAATTAAAATTAGAAATAATTTTTTTAGGTAATGAATTTTTTAAGTTAAAATTTGTCATGTCAACTATCATATTGGATACTACATAATAATTTAACACGTCACGTCAACTGCCACGTAAGGAGTGATGGTTTGAAGGGACAATTTGAAGGTGTAAATAGCATTACTCTATCCAAATAGATAGCAACACCACTTTAAGGTTCAACATTCAATCCAAATAAAAAGCAACACCACATAAAGGTTCAACATTCCAACACAACTTTAAGGTTAATAGTCAACCCAACTAGATAGTTACACCATATTGAAATAGATAGCAACATCATACTAGGTTTTAAATACTAAACATAAATAGAAAGTCGCATCCCCCACTGCCTAGCAAGATAATCCTACTAGACCGCATCTACGCCATCCACTGATTGTGAGTATCATCGGGTGCATAAGTAGTAGCGGAGGACCCGAAACCTCTAGTTGTGTATGGATCAATGACATGAGGGTAGAGAAAGGCAAATGCATCATCAGTGTCACTCAAACAAGGACTAAAAATATTAGGATGATGAACAAACAGATCCAGGAGCACGTTGAGTTGAGCCGCAAGCTAAATAGTATACTTGAATTGGTTGGCCAAGCTACGTCCAAGAATTTCTGTATTTCCATGAATATATCTCCGCATCTAATCAAGTATAAATTGCGTGTCAGATGAACCCGAAACGGAGCTGGAAGGAGGTGGAGTAGAGTTAACATGCATAGCAGGATCAGCAGGAATATAAGGATCAATGACAAGAGGAGGAGAACATTCATTAGGAATATTAGGAGCATTGATAAGATGAGGAATTGAAGTCTTTCGATGAAAACGAGAGAGTGCATTGTTTGGATTTCCAAATTGGCAAGTGGATAGGTCAACATTGAAGAACTCCAAGATGCGAGTGATTATCATCCCATATATAGGCTAACGAACGGTTACTATTTCCATGAATATCGCTCATATTACAAAAGGAAATGTGAAAATGAAGATGATATGAATCAGAAGTAATCTCATCATAGTTACCACCATTAGGCAGTTGTATTTTTAGTCTAGGTACTAAGTATTGACCCATTGACCCATGTATACACCTATACAGGGACGGATCCAGAAATAGGGGTGTAAACGAGCCGGATGGAACATAGACAGTCCACTGTCCGTGTTTGGTCCGAAAATGAATATGAGTTCGGACGGACGGACACGGACAGTTCATTGTTCGAGTTCGAACCGGACGGACACGGACAACCACTGTTCGTTAATTCAATCGGACGGTCCGTGGACAAATTAAATATATTACCAAAAACAGTTATTTTATCAAGATACCTTGATAGTTTGTACAAAAAATCAAGTTAAAGAAAATACAATTGAATGTTATAGAATACAACAAACAATGGTAAGAGGTTAATGAAAATCCAGACAGGACAACCAAAAATTGATACAAAACCAAAATGATATGACATAATTAATGATGCAAAACCAAAAAGAGTCTCCACTATCGGACAGTCCGCAGACAAATTCGGACCGTACATGGATATGATCGTGTCCATGACCGATTTTTAAACGGACCAAAAAAATGTCCAAGTTCTGTTCGTTAAATAATCGGACGGCCCGCGGTCGAACCATTTATTGAGCCAAAATCGTACGGACAACGGACTGCTTTGTCCATTTTACAGCCCTATCCAGAAACTATAGCTTGAGTGGGCTACCAAAATTTTGGTGGACTGGAAGTAGATAAATCCATATAAATAAATTTATATGGAAAAAAATGTAATTTTTTTTTGGTGGACTCCAGCCCACCCGAAGGCAAACTTGAATCCGCCCCTGCATCTATATTGTTACCCAGGTATACATGTAACTTATTAATCCTTTTGTATAAATAACCCATAATCCATATTTTCGGTAGGTAAAAAAGTTAATAAAAGCATGTAAAAAAAAGTCGATTAAGTTAAATCAATCCGTATATTAAATAAAGAAAAATATTATAAACCATAACCGACTCATAGAATTATTTAGAAATCATAAAGGACCGTTGTTGTTTGTTAGGATGCTGAACTATGTATTAAACAATTAGAGCATAGGATGAACTAGTAGTAGCCATTATTATTGTGTAAATACGGTAATATGTATTAAATAAATGTATCTAGTGAAATCATTCATTTGCCGTTTGTGGTAAAAACCTCTTTCATAAAAGCCTCTTTCCTAAAAACACATGAGAGAGATCAAATCTTTTATTTAATTTGATTCTCTCAATCTCTCTGCAACGTTGGTGGTGAAGTTCGATTCTGATGGCGGTGGACTCAACAGCAGCTCTGCCGAGAGCGAGGGAGAAAGGTGGCGGGAAAATTTTGAAATCCACAGCCCTCCTAACGGTCAGATTCGTCTCCTATTTCTTCCTTCGTCTCTCTCTCATTCATTCTGCTCTGTTCTTTTCTCCTCTCTCTGTCTCTCCTTCTTCTCTTGATCGACCAAGCAAGCAAGCAAACACAATGGTGGGGAAGGGGAAGCAGAAGATCGAGATCACGAGGATCCTCGACAAGTCCAAAAGAAGTGTAACCTTCTCCAGGAGGAGGAAGGGACTCTTCAAGAAGGCTTCGGAGCTTGACATCCTTTGCGGTTCGGATACCACCATTATTTCCGTCTCCGAATCGGGAACCATCTTCACTGCCGGACGTGATGGTGGCCGCTTGCTCGACGTTGGTGGCTGCTTCGGTAACATGGAGTGGGAGCACCTCGCCACCAAGCTTGCAGATATCAAGAAGGACCAGCTCAAGATAGTGTTGGTGCTTTTTTTACATGGAGAGAGCTTGCTCTCAACATGCCTTGTAAAATTATAGTCGCACATCGGAAATGCACCATGAGTTATCTCAACATATATACTTGGTTGTGTTGTTGAGAGATGCACATGGGGTGGTGACCCTAAGGAGGGAACCATGTGGGTGATTTTACTAGGAGGTAAGAATAAGGCTCCAAGGATTAAGCATTAATGCTTTTGTCATTCTCTTGGATTAATTCCATTTGGAGCTAAGCCCCAACGGGGCTTAGCGACTCGGACTCGGACTCGGACTCGGGCTCATGGGCTCATGGGCTCATGAGGCGTAATGTGGCATTTTATTGGCGCACTTTCCACTTAGCACGTCAGCAGTCATGCGGCTCATATGCGGCCATGCGGTCTTATGCGGCATGCGGCTCATATGCGGCCTCATGCGGCCATGCGGCTCATGCGGCCATGCGGTCCATGCGGTCATGCGGTCCATGCGGCCCATGCGGTCCATGCGGACATGCGGCTCATGCGGCTCATGTGGTCCATGCGGCCCAAGCGGTCCATGCGGCCAGGCTGCTGCTGCTGCTGCCGCATGGAGGACTACGCTGACTGTGTAGATTACAAATCAGTTATGGAAAGGATGAATCAATGCGATTAATTCAGATCCTATCTTTGTGGGATTTGAATTAATTTCGTTCCTATCTTTGTGGGATTTGAATTAATTCAGATCCTATCTTTGTGGGATTAGAATTAATTCGTTGCTATCTTTTTGTGATTTGATTCAATCTTTCCATAACTGAAGAGGCAGCTAGGGTTTCCACCCTCTCTCTATAAATACTCTCTTCTGGCCTCCTTTGTGGTTACTACAAAAATACAAGTCAGAAAAGGAGAAAGAGAGAGAGAGAGTTGCTGCCGCCATTGCAAGTCCATCCGAGGAGTCAGAACAGAGGTGACTTCGAGCGTTCCACAAGTTCTTCAACTTGCTGGTTCCTGGAAGCAGATCTTGTGGGGCGAATCTTGCTTTGAGCAACGGTGTTTTGATACCCCAGCAACTGTTCTTCATCTAATCTTTCTCCAGATTATTGTAACTCGTTCTGTCCCAATTGCAACACGTTTGCAAGGAAGAACGAGAGATCTTCTCTTCTCTATTTCCCTCATTCAGATTGTAATTTGGCTATTTGTTTTATTGTACCATCGTAGATCTTGAGTTTGATCACTGCAAAGTTTTTGTGTGACATCTCAGATCTCGATTGCATCAGTTTTTCCATCTTTGATCAAGCCCCGGGATTAACAATTTTAAAGCAAGATCTATGTAGATGGAAAACATTAATGCTTCGCTCCTCCAATCGGACTTCTGCAAGTTGAAAAAGTTCGATGGAGAGCACTATCAAGTCTGGAAGAGAAAGGTGTACCTAACTCTTCAACTAAAAGACGTTGATCATGTTCTGTTGGAGGAAGAACCCTCTGTTCCAGACACTGGATCTACTGCCGCTATCAACGCGGCTACCAAACTCCAGGCCAAGTGGAGAAGGGAAAATAGCATCTGCAGGCTTCTCATCCTGAATGCTATGGAGGATTCCCTGGCAGAATCCTACTCAAAAAAGGAACTTGCCAGAGACATATGGGAGTCTGTAGAAAGTTTGTATGAAGAAGACAAGAAAATGAGCAAGATGTTTGTGGTTGAAAAATATCACAAATTGCTCTTTGAGGACGAAAAGTCCATGTTGCCACAGGTGAAGGAATTTCTGAAGCTGCGTCAGAAACTGGAAGACGAAGAGATGCCCCTTTCCGACAAGTTTGTCGTCGGAGGGATCGTCTCAAAACTTCCTGCTGGATGGAGTACCTTCTATGCAAGGATGCACAGAAAGAAGCTAGACATTAGCTTGGGAGATCTACTTCAAGAGATCCATGTTGAGGACGAGATGCGTTCCCAACAGAAGGTGGACACTCTGTCCAAACAGTTGGCTAAAGCCAATCTTGTACAGACGAGAGATCCCAAGGAAAAGCAGACGGCTTCTCATCCCAAGAAGAAGGACTTCACTAATCTAAAAGTGAAGGGTCCTTCTTTCAAGCAACAGAAGACTAAGTCCCACGTGACTTGTAATAATTGTGACAAGAAAGGCCACTACAAGAGTGAATGCAGATCTAAGCCTAAACAATCAGAGAAAGGTGAGCCTAATAAGGTTTCATTGGTTTCTAACTTTGTTGCTATGATCGGACAGGTCACAACTGTGGGGGCTGACTCTGACTGGTGGATAGACACTGGTGCAACTTGCCATGTCTGTTCTGGCAAGGAATGGTTCGTTACGTACCAGCCGATATCTGAGAAAGTTGTCATGGCGAACCAGGTCCAAGCTGAAGTTCTGGGGATCGGGACCGTGGAACTGAAACTCACTTCTGGGAACACTCTGACGCTTCAAGGTGTGAAGCATATTCCGGCGATTGCCAAGAACCTGATCTCTGGGAGCCTGCTCTGCAATGCAGGCTTGAGGATGGACATCAATGCTGGTCAGATGGTAATGTCCAAGAAAGGAACATACTTCGGGAAGGCTTATCAAACCGAAGGAATGTTTAAAATTCAGCTTGTCAACCAGTTTGAAGACATTAATGTAGTTGCATTTTCTGATTATTCTCTTGAGTTGTGGCATAATAGACTAGACATGTTCATTGTAAAAGAATTAACAAAATGTCTAGTCTAGGACTTATCTCCAAATGTGGGGGTAAGGTGGAGAAGTGTGAAGTGTGTGCTCAGACGAAGATCACAAGGAAACCCTTTCATCGGGTCAATCGAAGCACAGATCTTCTGGAGTTGGTGCACTCCGATATCTGTGACTTCAAACATTTCTCCACGAAGGCCGGGATGAATTATTTCATAACTTTCATCGACGACTTCTCAAAATACGCGTTCGTCTACTTGCTCAAGTCTAAAGACGAAGCCTTCGAGAAGTTCAGAGAGTTCAGGGCCGAAGCTGAACGGCACACTGGACAACAACTCAAGAGGTTAAGAAGTAATCGAGGTGGGGAGTACAGGTCTCATGAATTCGTATCGTTCTGCAAAGAACATGGAATCATATGCGAGACTACTGCTCCATATTCTCCTCAATCCAACGGAGTAGCGGAGAGGAAGAACAGAACGTTGACAGAAATGATGAACTCTATGCTGCTAACCGCGGATCTTCCTAAATGCTACTGGGGAGAAGCTACATTGACGGCCACTTTTATTCTAAATAGAGTGCCACATGCAACTTCGGACGTAACTCCTCATGAACTCTGGTTCAAAGTCAGACCAAACTTGAATGTCATTCGAGTGTGGGGGTGTCTGGCGTATGTGAAGCTCCCAGATCTGAAGATTCAGAAGCTAGGGACAAGGACTACGAAGGTGATCTTCTTGGGATATGCCGAGAAGAGTGATGCTCGGAGATTTCTTAATATTGAATCAAATCATATCATCGAATCTCGCGATGCTGAATACTTTGAAGACAAGTTCGCAAAAGACAAAAATATTATTCTTTCGGACATTCCGGAAAATGATGTAGGTGCAAATGAGACTGAAATCTCATATGGGCCAGTAGTCCAAGAAGAAGCTGTTGTTGATGAAACAACTCTTGAACCAAAACTCGCAGAGCCGTCAGCTAAGCGATCTAGGAGACCGAAAGATTTCGGAGATGACTTTGTCACCTATCATGTAGAAGCAGATCCGCTTACCTATGATGAGGCGATGAAGACCAGAGATGCTATCTTCTGGAAGGAGGCAGTGAATGACGAGTTTGACTCTATCACCTCCAATAACACATGGGTGTTGGTAGATCTACCTGAAGGAGAGAAGCCCATCGGATGTAAATGGATCTTCAAGAAAAAGATGAAGGCAGATGGAACTATTGACAAGTTCAAGGCCAGGCTGGTAGCCAAGGGATTTTCTCAGAAACAGGGGATAGACTACTTTGACACGTACGCTCCAGTAGCTCGGATGACCACCATCAGGATGTTAATCGCTCTAGCAGCTATACATAAGTTGGTGATACATCAGATGGATGTAAAGACCTCATTCCTGAATGGGGAGCTGATCGAAGAGATTTACATGCAACAACCAGATGGATTTGTCGTCAAAGGTCTTGAAGACAAAGTCTGCAAGTTGGTGAAATCATTGTATGGTTTGAAGCAAGCTCCCAAGATGTGGCATGAGAAGTTTGACAAAGTTATTAGGTCAAACGGCTACAGAGTCAGCGAGACGGACAACTGTGTTTGCACAAAGTTCGCTGATGGAAGAGGAGTCATCGTTTATCTGTACGTGGATGACATGCTAATCCTAGGTACGGATATAGGCTGTGTCACAGAGACAAAGAAGTTCCTCTCAACCAAGTTCAGTATGAAGGACTTGGGGGATGCAGATGTCATCTTGGGCATAAAGATCATTCGGACAGACACTGGAGTAGCTCTGTCACAATCTCACTATATTGAGAAGATGCTCACACGCTATGGGTATCAGGATCTTCCAGGGATCGATACGCCATATAGGTGTGATCAGAAGCTGAAGCCAAATTCAAGGGAAAGCGTCAGGCAGTTGGAGTATTCTAGCGTTATCGGAAGTTTGATGTATGCAACCACTGGGGTTGAGCACTGAAAAGCTGAGTCGGTTCACAAGCTTTCGCCGTGGGAATGCTGAGTCGGTTCACAAGCAATCCAGGGATTGAGCACTGGAAAGCTGTGAAGCGGGTGATGAGATATCTCAAGAAGACTCAGACATATGCACTGCACTACAACAGGTATCCGACAGTAGTAGAAGGCTTCAGTGATGCTAGCTGGTGTTCAGATGTGGAAAGCGAGAGATCCACAGGTGGATATGTTTTTTCCTTGGGTGGAGCTGCTATATCGTTGAAGTCGAAGAAGCAGACTATACTCTCTCGTTCCTCCATGGAATCTGAATTCTATGCACTTGAAACTGCAGCAGATGAAGCAGAATGGCTTCGGGAGCTCATGTATGATCTTCCAGTGGTTGGGGCTCAGATACCGGCGATACCGAAATACTGTGACAACCAGGCGACTGCGGCGGTGGCATCAAATGACCTCTTCAACGGGAAGAAGAGGACTGTGCGGTTGAAGCACAGGGCAGTACACGATCTTATCAAAAGAGGTGTAATTGCAGTGATTGATGTTCGGAGTCAGGAGAACCTGGCAGATCCGTTCACAAAGGGCCTCAAGCGCCAGTTGGTCGATGACACAGCTTGTAAAATGGGCTTGAAGGCATTCTGATAGTATGTCTTTGTAATCCTACCATAAAGTTTTATGCTATTAGTTCAAAGAGAAATCTACTAGGCATCTAACTTTTGGTTCAAAGGAGGATCACTGACTGGGAAACTATCAGGTAACAGTGGATACTTGTTCTCTGGAACATGAAAGGGATACGGACCCATAACCACTGTTGTCTACTATGTATTTTTTCTGCAGAAAAAACAGATCCTGTGGAAGGTTGGCTTAAACGCCTTAATGAGTTCTCAGGCAGAGTGAATGCCTGGTGTGCTTTACAGGAAGCACGGTAGAGCAGCACTACAAGGAGTGAAACTCCATGCTACAGTGGGATGACTCCACCATGAGGTTCCTAGGTAGGGGTAATGCCTCGGCTTTGCAAGCCAAGTCATAGCGGCGTAGCACCGCAAATAGGCAGGTAGCCTATGCTGTATGACGTAATTAAAGAGTTGTAGACAGTACTACAAAGGGAGGATGGCCCCATGTTACAGTGGCACGACACCACGATGAAGTACCCAGGTAGGGGTAAAGCCTCGGCATTGCAAGCCATGTCGTTGCGGCGTAACACCGCAAGGAAGCCTTAGGCTTCATGCTGGGTAGTTTGGCACTACAAAGAGGCTTGTGACCTCATGCTACAGTAGTATGACACTACGATGAGGTTCCCAGGTAGGGGTAATGCCTCGACTTCAGGCCATGTCATAGCGGCGTAGCACCGCAAGGAAGCGCAAGGCTTCATGCCATATCTCTTTAATAAAGAACTCACCTATAGTGTATGGAAAGAGATATCAGGCTGTCTCTTGAGGGTAAACTTGTAGACGTCCAAAATTATACACTGAAATCAGGCTGGCATAGGGCCTTTAATGTGCAGCCAGAAGCACACGTAACTACATTTTGTGAGTGGAAAGAATTACAATTGTGGTGCAGAATTCAAGGCGTAGTCCATTCTTGTATCACATTGTTATTTAACCCAAGCGGGAAGATTCAAGTCGTCAGCGACATCTATCCTAATGCAAAATGGACAGTTACTGTGGGGAACGCTCAACCCTGGACACATATATATGTTGTGATATGTGGGGAATTGTTGGTGCTTTCTTTACATGGAGAGAGCTTGCTCTCAACATGCCTTGTAAAATTATAGTCGCACATCGGAAATGCACCATGAGTTATCTCAACATATATACTTGATTGTGTTGTTGAGAGATGCACATGGGGTGGTGACCCTAAGGAGGGAACCATGTGGATGATTTTACTAGGAGGTAAGAATAAGGCTCCAAGGATTAAGCATTAATGCTTTTGACATTCTCTTGGATTAATTTCATTTGGAGCTAAGCCCCAACGGGGCTTAGCGACTCGGACTCGGACTCGGACTCGGACTCGGACTCGGGCTCATGGGCTCATGAGGCGTAATGTGGCATTTTATTGGCGCACTTTCCACTTAGCACGTCAGCAGTCATGCGGCTCATATGCGGCCATGCGGTCTTATGCGGCATGCGGCTCATATGCGGTCTCATGCGGCCATGCGGCTCATGCGGCCATGCGGTCCATGCGGTCATGCGGTCCATGCGGCCCATGCGGTCCATGCGGCCCATGCGGCTCATGCTGCCATGCGGCTCATGCGGCTCATGCGGCCCATGCGGTCCATGCGGCCATGCGGCTCATGCGGCTCATGTGGTCCATGCGGCCCAAACGGTCCATGCGGCCAGGCTGCTGCTGCTGCTGCCGCATGGAGGACTACGCTGACTGTGTAGATTACAAATCAGTTATGGAAAGGATGAATCAATGCGATTAATTCAGATCCTATCTTTGTGGGATTTGAATTAATTTCGTTCCTATCTTTGTGGGATTTGAATTAATTCAGATCCTATCTTTGTGGGATTAGAATTAATTCGTTGCTATCTTTTTGTGATTTGATTCAATCTTTCCATAACTGAAGAGGCGGCTAGGGTTTCCACCCTCTCTCTATAAATACTCTCTTCTGGCCTCCTTTGTGGTTACTACGAAAATACAAGTCAGAAAAGGAGAAAGAGAGAGAGAGAGTTGCTGCTGCCATTACAAGTCCATCCGAGGAGTCAGAACAGAGGTGACTTCGAGCGTTCCACAAGTTCTTCAACTTGCTGGTTCCTGGAAGCAGATCGTGTGGGGCGAATCTTGCTTTGAGCAACGGTGTTTTGACACCCCAGCAACTGTTCTTCATCTAATCTTTTTCCAGATTATTGTAACTCGTTCTGTCCCAATTGCAACACGTTTGCAAGGAAGAACGAGAGATCTTCTCTTCTCTATTTCCCTCCTTCAGATTGTAATTTGGCTATTTGTTTTATTGTACCATCGTAGATCTTGAGTTTGATCACTGCAAAGTTTTTGTGTGACATCTCAGATCTCGATTGCATCAGTTTTTCCATCTTTGATCAAGCCCTGGGATTAACAGATAGAGCTGTTGATGGAGAGGAGGAAGAACAACGGCAATGACAACGGCAACGGCAATGGCAATGCTGCCGTTTCTGATATTACAACAGGCGCCGTGTTGTCCTCTACCTCTGTTGATGAGGGTTGTGGCTTGTTAATTCAGACAGCACCACCAGCACCAACAACACCACCAGAGATGATGCCCTTCATGTTGTCCGAACTCGAGGATTTTCTAATTGGTGGTGGATGTTCTGCCTCTGTTGATGCCACACCCTCGTCTCTGTTGTCGTCGGAACTGGAGGATTTTCTCATTGGTAGTGGATGTTCTGACCCTTTTTATGCTGCAGCAGCAGCACCACCACCAGAGCCTTTTACCCCTCCCTTGTCGCTGGAATTCGAGAATTTTCTCATTGGTAGTAGATGTTCCTCGTCGGAGGAGCAGGTATACTACGAGGAGTTCCTCGCCCTCCTTCACTAGTAGAAATTTACTGGTGGTCATGTACTTTGGGGATGTCTTTTTTGCGTCATTGGTATGGAAAAGCTCTTCTTTAGTTACCAGAATGCTATTGATTTTCTTTTTATTCATTTTTTCTCTCTTTCTTTTCAACATATATACATATGTATGTAGTTGTAGTAAAGACCAAGCGGCAAAGCAACCTGGATCTATAGCAGATATAGTTGTTTGGGGAAGTTATATTTACTGCATTCCTTTACATCGTGTCAAGGAGTTCATGATCCAAGGTGGAGACTTTGATGATAAGGGAAATGTGTTTACTTTATTCTACTACATTCATTTTGTTCATTACACTTGTTGCTGCATTGCTGAGAATTTGTGGCTCCTTCGGTAATGGTGAATGCAGAAAGAATATTTATATGGTATTTTCCTTTTTTCTGGTCCATGTCTCTTTGTTCTCAACATGATTGTGGTTATGATCATTCTGTAAGATTGGTTGGTACCTCATATATGATAGCTGATATAACTATAATTGTGCAATTTTACGGCCAGATGTAAATTACTTGTATCATATCTGTCCATTATGAGGTTCCCTCAAAATTCAGCTTGATGGAATGTTTTTTGGGGGCCATTATAATCACCAAAACAATGAGCTGAAAGAGGTCCTATATGGCAAGGTGTCAACAGTTTATCACAAGTATTTATCACCCATTATAGAATACAATATATACAATACCTGACTATCACTTTAGGCTTTATTACTATTATTCATTGCCAGAGCTAGAAGTTTCCACCACGGTTTCGACCCGGCATAACCAGAGTTTAGTTTGAGTTTGCAAGTATTCTTGTATAGAGTTTTTATCTTAAAAAAAATTGAAATTCCATCCCTTACCCTCACCTTGAGATTTATTGTTCTTCAAGGATCTAAACATCACCAACAAATGCAATATCCTACTTCATGTTGTTGTTCACTACAGATTGATTAGATAATAGTCACAATACATAACTAAGAAAGTACATGGATGGTGTTCACCTGTGTAACAACATGATATTTTCCAAATTGCGAAGAAAAGAAAAAGATAAAAATCATTAGCCAGTGTTTCTATAATAATATATATGACCTCATTTTCTGTGAACTATTCAAATCTTGTCTTGTAGGGATCAACTGGAGGTAAAATTATATATGGGTACAGTTTTAAAGATGAGAATTTCAAATGTGAGTGAGCAATCTATTGTTTTTTTCCCTCTATAGTTAGCAGATTATATGGTTTTCTCAACGCTGTTGTAACATCTTGTAGTGACTCAAGTGGGACCTGGAGTTGTTACCATAGCGAATGCAGGACCCAAAACCAATGGAAGCTGGTTCTTTATTTGCACAGTCAAGGTATCATGTTTCCTACTGAGTGACACAGTTACATGTCTCAGAGAGATGTTTGTTAGACAAATTTTAGGCAAATTTAATTGCGATCTCCACATGAATTTAGATTTCAAAATCTTAACAAAAATAACTACATCTCCCCTTTGCTCTCCTTCTTGTGTGCTCACCATCTCCTCCGTTCTTCCCCCAACCGTGCATTCCCTCGGAGGATGTCCGAAGCATTTGCATCGAGGGCAGAGGGAGGTACCCATTCGAACTCAACCCATTGTGTTAGTACTTCTCCTGAAGGTATTTCAAATTCCAGAATAGCAGGTAGTTCAGCGCCAACTTCTATCCCCACGAATATCCGTGCATACCCCAACCTCATTCTATATGCAGTAGCTTCATCTGCCTTAATCGATTTGCCTACCATACTGGCCAATTTCGTAATTATTGGGATGCTCCAGTAGTTGATTGGGAGTTCAAGTAGTCGTATCCATATGGGGATGGCGTGTAGAACCTCCCATTCACACTTTGATGCCATTGTCCATGCCTTTGTGATAATTAGTCTTCCATCGAATGTCCAGGGACCACCCTGCAAGACCTTCTCCATGTCTTCCTTCATCCCGAAACGAACGTTGTAGAATTCATTCTCTGGCGAAGAATTCTATATTTCTTTTAGGTTTCCAAACCCTATTAGCATATGCCCTTATCTGACCATAGAAAGGTCTATTGCCAAGAACGTATAAGATGATAATATTGCACCAGCATTCTGCAGTCTCTGTGAGGTCGTCTTCCATGAAGCTCGTTTTCTATTACCAACTGTTGATGGCTCCACGTACATCATCTGCCCAATTGCAACACTACCAAAATTTATCGCTTTAGCGATGGCCGTACCCGTCGCCCGGCCGTCGGTAAATGGAAATTGCAATGAGTGTGAAATATGAATGATTTATTTGTCTCAGAATAGATTTGAGACTCTCATGTTTGTAATGTGCATTTCTTAGGGTATTGTTGATGCTGTGAGGCAATATTTGTGACTTTTTGAGGAACACAATGTTATGGAATTCCTTGTTCTTGTTGGATATCATTTGTATCCCAATCTATGAGCCAAGTCTTGGAGTGTGAATGAATATGTGATTTTATTTGGCTTTCTGTCTTATATTGTCCAATTACCTTGGAGTGTGAATGAATGTGAATCTGGGACATTGTATATCAGTTAGTAGACTTTGCATGCTGATTGCTGCTTATAATTTTGGAAAAATTTCAACCGATCAGCCAAACCAAATCGAACAGAACCAAGTCAGTTGGTTTCAAAACCGAACCGACCAGTTGATTGGTTTGGTTCGGCTGCAAATATTTTCAAACCGATTAACTTTGGTTCGACTTCGATTGTGACCGAATAGGTCAACCACCGACCGATGCACACCCCTACATATATGCATTGTATATAGCTATTATTTTATGCTATATATAATGTTTTGCATTAATTAGAGAAAAATACATTGTTTGATTCTTTCAATTATTTGATTTTTGTGTACATTGTTTAATTCTTTTATTAAATGGACCGTTTGATTTTTGGGTTGGATGACTATGTGTTCTACACAATATTTTGGTGGTGGCATAAGATTTTACATATTTTATTGGTGTCTGTTTGCAAAAAACAAAAATTTGATTACAAATTAAGAAAAGAGTACAAGAGTACAATTGATTTCTGGAGAAGTACAACTATAGGAATATGATCAGAAGACGATCACTTTATCCCTTGGAAGATCCTATGTAGAAGAAGATAGCCTTTGGAGAGTGCTGCAGCAAGTGCTCAGGAGATTATCATCATTTCTAATTCTTTGAAAGTGATTTGGAACTCTATTTATAGAGTTTAGAGATAACTGTTAAGTAGTTATCCTGGTTGGCGTATACTGCAATTGGCGCGCCATTCATCCCTTGGTGCGAATGGTTGGTTTAACTTCTTGGACACGTGGCATGCTGTGATTGATATGCGCTTGGTCATGGGCAGTGTCACAGACACGTTCTTCGAGATTAGTGGCATGTGTGCTACGTTATCTAACTGCTTCATGATGATTTGATCAGGTAGAGCCAACTTCTAGGTAGTGTCCGGCGCTACTTACTATTTTGTGACTTTCTAAATGATGTTGTGTCATTGATTACCTCGTACCAACTGCAGATGGTGCAAGATAGCTGTTAGTAATTTATGACGAATCTGACATGTCTGACAAAATCTCTTCGAGTGCCATGTGCTCGGGATTCGAACGAATTTGTTGACTGACGTGCTGTCAGTCATGATGATAACTGTTTAGCTTTTCCGAGAAGATGGCCACATGGCACGCAGCGCCACTTGATGACCAGCGCCTATTGATGTCCTGCGCCATCTGATGTCTGGCGCCACTTGATGATTTAATTGCTGACGCTATTTATGAGTAGCGCCTGATGCTGATTGTACTTTTTAGGCTTCTAAAAGACCCCCTTCAAAGTTTTCAAATTTGAAAAGCTTCAAAATTTGAAATACTTTGAATAAGAAGCGGTTGGCGCAGGACAGAATCATAATTGATCCGACTTTCAGGCATAGATCACGCGACTGTTATGTCTAAGGCTTGGCTATAAATAGTTGAAAAGAGAGAGAAAATACTCTTTACTTGAAATTTCTTTCTCTCGAACTCTTCTTCTTCTACTTTTGAAGCTTTTAATCGATCGCAATGGCCCCGAAGAGATCCACCACAACCGAGAAGGGAAAGAAAGTGGTCGGAGCCACTTCGCGTGTGCCCCTACTGAGGGTGCCATAGTACATCACGCCGTCGGCGAGAGTCGAAGAGGCGAACCCAGCCTTGGAAGGTAAGAGATTGGACGGAGAAAACGACAATAGAACCGTTGTTCCATTTTTGTGAAATGCGACCAAGGCCAACATCGACCGCCTTCTTTCAGAGGGTTGGTTGATGCTTTGCGCCATCTGCACCTTGCACCACCTCTTTCAGAGTGTTGGGCTAAAAAATTATAACCAATGACGCCATACGCCATCTGTCATATTCTCAGCATATTGCGCCATCTGTCATTATGTGTAGACCATGCGCTAATTGATTGATGCGCCATCTCTTTAACTATCAAATTGCATGCGCCAACTCTGTGTAGAGTTAAATTTATTTGTTTCTTACAATCTTTTATGACTCAAACTTCTTCTTTTTTTCTTTAACGTCTATGGTGTCGCCAAAGCTGAGGTCACTGTCAAGGAGAAAATGTTATCCCCTTTCATCAAAGAGGAACTGATGACTTTTAAGGAAGAAATAATTCCTAAAGTCGAAGTTCCCGTAAAGGAAGAACCGACTTCAAAAGGCAGTGGCATCGGAAGCTTTAATCACCCAGCTCCTGTGGATGACCTTAATCAGTTAGGGTCTTTCTATGCACGATGGTTGAGGGAGTGGTACCTGCCCCAGCATGGCCACTCTTGGGCAAATGAATAAAATATCTTTCTTGTCTTCAATGTTTCCTGCTTTGCTGTAGTAGCTTGCTTTCCTTTCTTTGCAAATGTAGTCCTTTACTTCTTTTTATGGAGAAAGAAATAAAGAACCCTTCTGTTTGCTCATTTGTTGTGATGTTATCATTTTTTAAACAACATTTGTCAATAATGGGTCGTTTAATACGGATAATAGAATTTTCTAGAGGTGATATGACAAGTCGTTGATGTAGATAGTATAATTCAGGGGTAATATGGACGTGAATTCGTACATCTATTGATTATCCTTGAGCTAACTGGGACTCAAGAACATGATATCTTCTAAAACAACTGGGTTTCAAAAGATGATGTTTGCAATGATTGTCACTGCCACTTTTCTAGCTTGAGGGTATTTTGGACATTTTTTTAAATTTTGGAATTACTTTGGGAATTATTATTATTAAATATATTTATTAGAATTTTTAAATGATTTTTAGTACATTTGATTTGGTGTTATTCTAGGTTTTGACTAATGTTGACTTTGGAGACTGTCTTAGAGGCTAACCTAGGTCATGACTATGTGGTTAGGTTAAGAAACCCTGGCTTGACCTAAGTTAGTGATAATTAACTCATTAGAATTATTTTGGGAAAATTAGGAATTAGTTTGATTAAGGAATGGCTTGTGATTTCACAAGTCATTATTATGACTTAAAGCCTTTAAGGCCCAACCCAACCTATTGGAACCCAAACCCTAGTCCAAAAGCCCACTTGGCCGGCCATATTAGGTCCTCCCCCCTATTTAATGCTCCTAGAAGTTATGGCTAGCCTCCACTTAGATTTATTTTCCAAGTTTGAGAAGAGGTGAGTCTCCATCTTCCCTAATCCATAGAAAATCCATTTTAATTCGTTTTCCCCCAAACCAATTGTAATAGGACCTAATTTTAGTCTACTTGCTGTTGGTATTGAGTATTTGCAGGGAAGAAACAATTTGGGAAAGTTTTGGTGGCTTGAGGAACCATTTCCATTTGAGGATTTTGAGCCTTTGCTCATCAATAGGTATATTTCAATCCCCTCCATGAAATTACTATTTTATTGCATTTCTAGGATGCCCTAGGCCTAACCTAGCTGTAGGAATAGCTAACCCTAAGTTTTGGGTCCATTACGTGTCCGTATCGGACACGTATCAGTTCGTATAGGCATGTGTTCGACGAAATGCCCCAAATGGCATTTCGATTTAGTTTCAGCATTCTAATTGAATAGAAAATTAGGTTTTACTCTCGCTTACGTGTTTCCTGTGTTCTGAGCATGTATTAGTGTCGGGTTGAGTCCCCACAGACACGCGGACACGTGGTCGCACGCGCGCGCGCGGGGGCAGGAAGCTTGCCCTGCTGCTCGGGTGGGTTTGCTCTGTGCACACGCCACTTGGACACCTAAAACTTGACACACGTGTCATACTCGTGACTGACACGAGGTTCCTCAGGTTGCACGAGTCCTCGTGTCGTGTCGGACACGTATTTGTGCATGCACAGTGCGTGTACTGTGTGTGTGTAGTGCATTTGCTGTTTACTGTTTATTTTCAGTTAATTAATGTTTTAATTCACGATTTTATTTACTAATTAGATCCTATATATCATGTATAATCTATGTTAGACTAGGTTTACATGTTAGATTAGTTTTGATGGAGTAATTGGTTTCGAAATTGGGCTATTGGCATATTTTCTGATACCTTGACTGATGCTTGTTCTTCCATTTCCTAAACTATTTTAAATCCCATTATAAATGATGTTTTTTTCACTGTTAGATGCTCCTACAGGATTGCTAATCCCTGCTAATACAATATTACAATTCAATAGACTTTTGGCATTGGAATTGAGTTTTTGTTCGAATATGGGATTTTGAATATGAGTTGATTTCGAATTTTCTGTAATAATTGATACATTGTTTTCTTGTAAATTCTGAGTTGTTTTCCCTGTCTAGTTATGTTCTTCACTAAATTAGGATACCCACATGATTGGTTGTTAATGTTAGTTCAATTTTGCACTTCGAATTAGACTATTGATAGGAGAATGGGGTTTTGAACATTGGTTGGGTTTTAATGAAATAGCTGATATGGTGTTGGTTGATCGAGTTCAGTTCTTAATGAACTGTAAACTGAGTTTCCTATTTTTAAAACTGAGATTGGGACTCTAGATAACCTGAACCGATTTCCTTTCTTTTTTCAATTGTATTAGTTCCTTTAAACTGATTTGATTCACTGTTTATTTGCATTCCACTGTTTTCCTGGAACTCCTATTCCTGAGATGAGCTCCTTATTACTGTAAACTGTTCGAATGGAATAGAACTGTCTTGGTTTTCCCATAGAACTGTCAATTGGTTCATTTATTAACAGTCATTGAACTATATGCCTAAACTTGAGTTTATTTCCAGATTTCTTAAGGTAGTGCACTGATTTGTTCCTTCTTTTATGAACTGGAATTTGTGAACTGTTAAATGATTTCAATGTATTAAACTGGGTATTGTTTGGACTGAATTTAATGGTTCTCCAATGTAGAAATCTGGGAGTATTGAATGGGGCTTAAACTGAGTTTGAATCACTGTTACACTGATATGCCATGCCACAGTTCATTGTCACACCCAAGTCCACACCATTTTACACCTCACTGATTTTCCTATCCCTATTTGTATCACACTCTATGTATCACTCACTCACTCTCATGTTACACTAACACACACACATTAGCATATATGTGGCACTCTATACACTTCACTGTTTCAGGATTAGCCTGTTTCACATATTCCACATGCCTAACACATTCACACACACATGTACACCATATCCTCTTTCTCTATCTATGTATATATATATGAGATGTATATTCATCTAGGTAGCCTATATTATGTGTGTTACCATATCATTGTAATATGTGTATCCTATGTATATGAGTATTTCTTTTATATATATATTAGATATATATATGTATGTGATATGTATATAGGTAACCTATATGCTATTGGGTAGTATTTTAGATATCACTACAACAAAAAACTCTTTTAATGACGCTTGATAAGTGGATTTCATGACGGCTGATAAAGAAGCGTCATCAAAGTTCGAAATACCTTTTTTCTATGACGGTTTAGGCTAATTCTGGGCTTTTTATAACGTTTATAAAACAAAGCGTTATTAATAATTTAGAGCGGTGACAAACTTGTAATATTTTTTAAGTTTAATTGTTGGCAAAATCTTTGTATAGCCCGCCTCTCCCCCAAAACATTCTGGTCTTCTCCTTCTCCTCCTTTCTTCTCCCTCCTCTCCCCCAACTCCAAAATCCTAACCCTAGATCCAAAATCTTCGAGGAGTGTCTCACGCTCCTCGTCGCCCTCCAGGACAAGCTCGAGGCCGTCGCGTACGCGATCGACAAGAACGCGAAGGAGGAGCGTTAGGGTTCTGCTCGTCCTCTTCTCCGCGCTCTCCCTCTCCTTCCTCCGGCGTCGTCGATGTCGTGGGTCCGCAACCTCCGCCGCTTCATCGGTTCCGGCGCTGGCCTCGGATCCGAAGCCCTCATGGGTCAGTTCCTCTTCCTTACACCCTCCTCTCTTCTTCTCCTTCCTTTCTCCCAACTCTAAAACCCTAACCCTAATTTTGAAGAAATTAAAAGCGTAGGAGGTCTTGTCGGTATTGACCGCCCGGGCGAGGCCGAAGTCGCCCAGCCTGGCGTTGAAGTTGGAGTCGAGGAGCACGTTGGAGGACTTGATGTCCCTGTGGACCACCATCTGGTCGTACTCGTTGTGGAGTTTTTGCTTTGATTCTACTGTAGCCTCATGTTCACCTCGCCCTTGCACATGTTCAACACTCATCTCGTCTTCCGAGGGAAAGTGGCCATTTATCTCTGGAGCCAACAAGTGGCCATTTATCTCTGGAGCCAATAGGGAGGGAGGCCTCATCAGCACAGTTCTTCCTCTCGATTCGGCAGGTAGTTTTGGCACCTCTTTTACTAGTTAAAAGGTGTGATTCAATGTCTCTGCTTAACAAAAGGCCATTTATCCCTCAAAATTCCAGAGGAAGGTCGGTCCTGTCCCCACCAGCAATCTCCGCCCATAACTGAGTATATACTGAAAATACTCGCCAGACATGAACTTTATGTTTCTGTGTCTACTGTTCCAAAAAAAATTGGGTCATGGGTGCACTGCTGAGAAATTTAATTGATCCAACTTCAACCAAAATATTTGCAGAACATTTTGTATCTTCTTTGATCTTCAGCTTCCCACTTCCCAACTCACTAGAAATTTCCCAACTCACCAAAAATGAATACTGCAACTCCTAAACTTTTCTGACTGAAAGTGAGATCTTTCTCCAATAAGAAGAGCTCAATAGGCAGGAATTGCAAGCATTCTCATCAGAATATATTTCAGAAGTAAATTGCATATTGACTGGATAGTCGATAACAGTAAAGTGGAGCATTAGTATTTTCTAATAGGAATATATTAGCATTGGTAGACATTTTTAGATTAGTACATTATGATTCATTCTGAAAAGCAATTAAAGGATCACAACATAACAAAATATAAAATTGCCATACTTCACCACAAGAACACAAAAATAGAATCAAAATTAACATAATTCAGTTTGGTCCAGACAACCTTGGATAACATGTAATCGAATAGAATTCCCTTTTCAAACAAGAACCCGAGTCTGCTCTATTCAAAACTTAAAGACAACCCAAAATAGGCTAAGAGATGCAAAGATGTCTAGAGTGAAGTGATCAAATTGCTACTCACTAACCGACTAAAACACAAGTTCATGGGGTTTCATGCCTGACCTAAGCGTGAATCTAGCACCTAGATAAGCCTTGAAATCCGGTACAGCTTCAATAGCACGTTGTGGTCGTTATGGACCACCATCTGGTCTTATTTTTTTCATGTTACATTATCTATAGTAGAATGGATAAGCTAACCATGTAAATGCTACTTCATCTAGGTATATTGGACTGTCCTCAAGTGGGATAACATACAAGTATTTGTGCATGAGTATAGAATCAAAGCAAAAACTCTTAGTTGACTATGACTTCTTTGGAGCTGAATTTTGTATCCTTTTGAGTGCAGCTCAAGTATTTGTGCATGGAGAACTTGGAGTCCTGATAGAAAGGAAGGAATCATTACTGGAGCTCAGACACCATAGACCAAGGGTTCATGAGGTAAGCATTAAAATTAAGAGTTTTTTTCTTCTAATTCTCTCATTTTGGACATGGATATATTTGCATTACGGAGTAAAAGAAGAAATTGCATATTATATTATAATTGGGTGAAGACTGGGACTTTTATGTGGTATCAATAGATAAAGCTTTTTCTGATATGATACAAGTGTTAGCAAGCATTTTGGTTTCTTCCAAATTGGTAAATAGTTTCTGTCATAGTATCAAATAGTTTCTTGAATATGAATCATTTCACTCTTTGGCAATGAGTACATTAAAGAAGATGGCTCTACCGGTAAGTATTTTACTTCTCTCTAAGTATGTGTAGCTTGACTTCTGGAACAGTTAGTAAGTTTTCTCCTAAGCTAACATCTTTTCTGGAAAGAATTTAGCTGTAGTGATTATTAATTCTTTTGTGGTCAAGTATCCAATAAATTTGATTGTTCAAACTTAAGAAAAAAAATTAGTAGTTCTAATTCTACCTTTAGTTAAACTAAAATTTAAGAAGATGAGGTTTAAAGCATGAACCATTGATATATCGTTTTTAATGCCTTAGTCATTGAAGTTTTTGAAGATTAGCTCATAGAGCTCTCTCTATTTTCAAATTTGTAAGTTGGTGTTATCTTAATGTGTTGATAATACTTGTTATAGATGCATGGTGGAATTGTAGCTAACTAGTATTAATTTTCTTTCTCAGGTGCACATGAAGATGCAACTATTATTGCAGTGGTGGGATTTGCTACACGTGATGTTGACAGTTTTGATGTGCTCAAGTTGAAGCCAAAGTAGTTACTTGTTTTGAGGATTCATTTAAGTAGTAGTTGTAAATATATGTATTTGGATACCCTATTTTGAGATAATGTAATAAAGATGGTGATATAACATTTCGATGTTTTCTTGTGAATATAGTTCAAAGTTGTTGTTTTAAAATTGAATTGAGAAGTTTTTGGAAAGTAATATATAATGTGCAGTATTAAGTGTTATAAATGTGATGAGTTCAGTAATATGAGTGTTATAAATGTGCTGCATTGAGCCTATACATATTATCTATTCATGACGGTTATTTTATGACGCTTTTAAAAAATATTTATAACACCCGTTTTCATAACGATTACTGTGAAAAAAAAACGTCATGGTTCGTCATTAATGACGCTTTTTAGCCGTCATTAAAAGGGTTTTCTGTTGTAGTGTATAGATATAACATTGTGTAGATGTGTTATAGGTTGGTTTAGGTATTGCCTAATAGCTAGCCTAGGCTCTTAGCCTATGGAAGTGTCTGTGTGTCAGTTTAGAGCCTAGATTAGACTTTTTAGTCTTGTTAGACTTAGAATAGACTAGTTAGACTAGAATAGACTAGTTTGACTTAGGTTTGACTTGGTTGACCTAGTTTGACTTCTAGGGTTGACCAGAGTTGACTTTGGCCTAGATTGACCTAGATTCATGTAGAATGCATAGTAGTGCATCTTCTTATCATTCTGGACTTGTTGTGACTTGTGCTATTCTAATAGGAGCCAGATACCACTCCTCGGACAGTACTTTCATCTTGGACATTCAGTTAGCAGGCGAGTACATTCTCTGATCTTTTCATACTTACCTGGATTACATTCTTGTTCTAGATTACTCTACTTGATGCTGACACGTATCTTCACGGATTAGTACTATATGGATCCTTTTCTGAGATGTTATCCCTCTACGGGTGCATCAGATATTTTATGTTCATGTACTTTATCATGTGCATCAGGTACTCCTTGTACTCGTACTAGTTCATGTTATTACATGTTCTCATGTGCTTTCATGTGCTTTATCACGTGCCTCATGTACTACTCATTACATGAGTTCACGTATCCTTAGCTGTATTCTTGTGCTTATAACGTAACTTGAATGGATCCTTGTGTATTGATTGGGGCGGGGTGAGTAGAATTGGTTATGTGATCATTATCTCCAGTAGCTGTATTCATGTGCCTCTTAGTTGTATTCATGTGCCCCTAAGCCGTTTACATAACCATATTGTACTCTAAATCACTTAGCCACTTACAGTCCCTACTTATCATGATTTTACTTTCAGTTACAAATATCTCCTGTTTACTCGTACTTCTTTTTCAGCACTTTCTGTATTTTACTCTATTGCATGTTTTATACTCCTAACCTGTTATGAACTGTTGAGAGATATGTGCTCGTTCCCGTCCTGATTGGACCCGTTGAAAATTTTATAGAGGACGAGAAGGAGGCCTGCTTAGACACTTACTATGGGACAGCCTTAGAGGACACTTGCGATCCGGACTTCTAGTCGGATCCCTTAGCAGTAGAGACAGTTGCTCCATAGTTAGTTTATCTTATTTCATAGTATTTGGAGTTGAGTTGTATATACATTTGGGATCTGTATTATGTCTAGATGTTGTGGAGTTTATTATAGACACTTAGCTCTCTCTCTCTACTGTATTTTCTGTGGATTTAGATCTTGCATCTTTTATTATCTATCTATCTTCCTTTCATGTTCTACCTTAGCTGTGATTGAGTTATATTTCTGTTATGTCACCCCCATTCGGGGAGTACAACTGTTATTACCTTCAACTGTTAGATGTTGTGACCTAGGACAACGTTCTACCGCCGACACTGCAGCGTAGGCTGGACGTACCCACGTCTCGTGCCCTTATTCTAGGGTGCGGGTCGTGACACGTTTTTAGTGGTGGCCCATACAGGTCGGTTAGAAATGCAGTGGTATTCAAACTAGAATATCGCTGCAACCTGCAGTAGAAATTAGTATATTTTTGAAGGTACCCAATCACACTAGAAAAATTCCTTATCAGATTCCGTATATCTACATTGCTACTTATTGTCTTCCTTTGAATTTTAAACTATCCTCCTTTGATATTTCGATTCATTCTCAGTAATTATTTCTTGTTTGATCTGTGTCTCCAGGATGGTTGAGATGCAATTGCATCGCCCTGTACTGGAAGACGCTGGAGAGGGGTCTAGCACCTCTCGACCTCAGCAGCAGCCAGCTCCCGGTGCCACAGGGCCAGTGCAGCCCTCAGGAGTCGGTGTCTCTGCAGCTTCTGGAGGAGCACCTCCACCAGTCAGGAGGCCGGTTGTGATTCTTGAGATCCTTCCACCGCAGCTGCCTCCGCCTGCGGGGATGGTAGACGCTGTACATCTCTTCTCCTTCGTGGAGAGGATTCTTGAGTCCCACCAGCAGCAGCAGACGAGGCAGACTGCAGATTTCAGGCAGGGGATCGATGAGGCACACCAGCTGGTTCGCACTACAGTCGAGATGATTACAGCTCAGGGGACCCAGCTGCAGCCCCATCGGAGGGAGAAGGACATTCAGGACTTCCAGAAGATTCATCCTCGGGAGTTCTTCAGCACAGAGGGCATCCATGTTACAGACGACTAGATAGAGCACATTGAGAAGATCTTCCGACTAGCAGAGATACCAGCTCGACTCCAGATCGAGGCGGCGGGCAGCCAAATGCAGGATTTGGCCCGTGCGTGGTATCAGGCAGATCCCAGGGTATGAGTTGAGGGCCAGACTTGGGCCCAGTTCAAGAAACTGTTTAAGGAGCAGTTCTTTCCTGATGTGGCCTTGGGAGGTATCGAGGCACAGTTCGAGGGTCTAGTTCAGGGGAACCAGACGGTAGCTGAGTATGCCGAAGAGTTCTGCAGAATGGCCCGGTTCATAGATGATTTGTCTGAGAAGACGAAGGCGAGGAAGTTTCGCTGGGGCTTGATTAGAGAGGTTCGGTCGCTGACTAAGAGCGACCGGAACGCTACTTTTGCTGAGATATTTTCTGGGGCTATGGCGGCGGAAGACGACCTAGGACTGAAGCAGAAGAGGGGTCGTGACTTCCAGGGTGTTAGCAGCAGTCAGGGGCAGACCAAGAGGCCACACTTCCAGCCTCAGCAGCAGAGGCCAGTTCAGCAGTATCAGCAGCAGCAGCAGCCGCAGTATCAGCAGCAGGGTAGGGCACCTTTCCAGCAGGTACAGCACCAGCAGCAGAGAGGGCAGCAGGCACCCCGTCAGCAGCAGGTAGTTGTTTATGCCTTCTACAAGAATCCGAGGCACATGATCCATGAGTGCAGGAAGAAGCTAGGCAAGTGCCTTCTTTGTGGTGCGGAAGATCACCAGTTGAGGGATTGCCCTGGGGCTTTCGGACGAGGAGCTCAGGGAGGTGGAGCCAAGGCTCCAGCAGGCCAGCAGAGGGGGCCACTGCAGACCCAGCAGCAGAGATTCCAGCAGCACCAGCAGCAGGCACGAGGTGGACAGCAGGGACGAGCTTTCGCCATGGCAGCTGAGGATGACGAGGCCATCGGAGAGCTGATAGCAGGTTCGGTTCTCCTAGATTTCCTTCCAGCATTTGCACTCTTTGATTTCAGAGCTTCCCACAGCTTTGTGTCAGTATCGTATGCTATTAGACACAGTCTGGTTTCTGAACCATTGCCTAGGACCTGCAAGATCACGACCGGGGGTGGGGTCATCCTCGTGAGTGATGTTTGCAGAGGGCGGAGCGTCTTATTGGGAGGCCGAGAGTTGGGAGTAAGTTTACTCGTCATGCCATTACCGAACTATGATATAGTACTAGGTATGGACTGGCTGAGTAGACACTACGCCCGTATTGATTGCCGAGGGGGTAGAGTTTTGTTCGGGGCGCCAGGAGAGCCAGAGTTTGAGTACACCAGGCGGCAGGCAGAGCAGGATGGCGGAGTCTTCTGTGGAGCATCAGTTGAGGAGCAGGTGGCTCCGCATCCCTTGATCGCAGAGTTTATGGACGTATTCCCAGAGGAGTTGCCAGGGCTTCCACCGGACAGAGATGTAGAGTTCTCGATAGACTTGGTTCCCGGCGCGGAACCAATTTCTCAGCATGTCTATCGAGTGAACAACAACGAGTTAGTGGAGCTGAAGAAGCAGGTGGATGAGCTGCAGGACAAGGGCTTCATCCGATCTAGTTCTTCACCTTGGGGTGCACCGGTACTCTTCGTACCCAAGAAGGATGGGTCGGTACGGATGTGTATCGACTACAGGGCACTTAACAACCTGACGATCAAGAACAGATACCCATTGCCACGGATCGATGATCTTTTTGATCAGTTGAGCGGAGCTCGGGTGTTCTCCAAGATTAATTTGAGGTCAGGTTATCACTAGGTGAAGGTGAAGAGGGAGGATATTCCCAAGACCGCTTTCAGGATGCGGTACGGGCAGTTTGAGTTTTTGGTTATGCCGTTTGGGCTAACCAATACACCAGCAGTGTTTATGAATCTAATGAACAAGGTGTTCCACCAGTACTTAGACAAGTTCATGGTGGTGTTCATTGATGATATCTTGGTATATTCTAAGACAGAGGAGGAGCACGAGGAGCATCTGCGGATAGTACTGGAGACTCTCAAGAGGGAGCAGCTTTATGGGAAACTCTCCAAGTGTGAGTTTTTCTTGGACCAGGTAGACTTCTTGGGGCATGTGGTGACTGGAGATGGTATCTCAGTTGACCCCAAGAATATTGTAGCAGTTGAGGCATGGGCGGCGCCGACTTCAGTGGCAGAGATCAGGCATTTTCTGGGGCTGGCAGGATACTATAGGAGATTCGTGCAGGATTTCTCCCGGGTTGCAGAGCCGTTGATACGGTTGACCCAGAAGGATAATGAGTTTGTTTGGTCAGAGGAGTGTCAGGCAGCTTTTGATGAGTTAAAGAAGCGGCTTACGATAGCTTCGATTCTGACATTGCCTTCAGGATCCGGTGGATTCACTATTTATAGTGATGCTTCAGGGAAGGGGCTGGGTTGTGTCTTGCAGTGGCATGGGAAGGTGATTGCCTATGCTTCCAGGCAATTACGTCCCCATGAGAAGAACTACCCTACCCATGACTTGGAGCTGGCAGCGGTAATTTTTGCTTTGAAGTTGTGGAAGCACTATCTGTATGGCGAGAGGGTGGAGATTTTCACAGATCACAAGAGCTTGAAGTATGTGTTTACACAGAAAGAGCTCAACATGAGGCAGCGCAGATGGCTAGAGTTGATGAAGGACTTTGACATCTCACTTCAGTATCACCCGGGGAAGGCCAACGTGGTTGCCGATGCCTTGAGTAGGTATCCGACAGCCATGTGTTTGACTATGGACCGGCATTTGCTTGCAGACTTGGAGAGCCTTTAGATTGAGGTGATTGTGCCCGGAGTGCAGATGCAGTTATGGGGCCTTCAGATACAGTCGGACTTGATAGACAGGATCAAGGCGACACAGTTTGAGGATGTGGCTCTGCGGTGTATCCGAGAGCAGATCAGTGCAGGATTGGAGGATGGCGAGTTTTCACTTGCAGAGGATGGTGCCCTGAGGCACGGTTCCCGATTATGTGTGCCTAGCGAGGAGCTCAGAGAGCAGATCATTCAGGAGGCTCACAGATCGCAGTACTCTATACATCCGGGTGCTAACAAGATGTACAGGGATCTGCGAGAGCATGTCTGGTGGTACGGGATGAAGTGGGAGGTATCCCACTTCGTAGCTAGATGCTTGGTCTGTCAGCAGGTCAAGGCAGAGAGACAGAGGCCCGGAGGATTATTGCAGCCGTTGTCCATTCTAGAGTGGAAGTGGGAACATATCACTATAGATTTTGTATCTGGGTTGCCGCGTACACCAGGAGAGAAAGACGCGATTTGGGTCATCGTTGACAGGTTGACCAAATCGGCCCACTTCTTGCCATTCAAGGTGGGTACGTCTACGGAGAGGCTTGCGGAGTTGTATATGAGGCAGATAGTCAGGATTCACGGAGTTCCCGTCAGCATAGTCTCAGATCGGGATAGTCGCTTTACTTCCCATTTCTGGAGGAGTCTGCAGACTAGTTTGGGCACTCAGCTCAAGTTTAGTACTGCATACCACCCCCAAACGGACGGACAGTCAGAGAGGACTATTCAGACACTTGAGGATATGCTACGGACGTCCGTCCTAGATTTTGGAGGTTCCTGGGAGGATCATCTATATTTGGTGGAGTTTGCTTACAACAACAGTTATCAGGCCAGCATTGAGATGTCACCGTTTGAGGCTCTGTACGGGCGTAGGTGTCGTACACCCTTATCTTGGGATGATGTTGGAGAGCGAGCTTTACTGGGACCAAAGATGGTTATTGACGCAGCCGAAAAGGTGAAGCTCATCAGGGACAGACTTCGCGTGGCACAGGACAGACATCGGTACTGGGCCGATAGCCACCGGAGGCCGTTGGAGTTTGAGGTACAGTTTTAGAGATAGGATTAGAAGTAGGTTGTATTTTTGTGTTTTGTTTGATTGATCATGTTTTATTTTTAGTAACTTGAGACCTTGCTTGTGATTAGGTTGGAGACATGGTTTTTCTGCGGATATCTTCGACTCGTGGTACGATACGTTTTGGTGGAGGTGGGAAGCTTAGCCCGCGCTTCATCGGCCCTTTCGTTATCAGCGGGAGAGTCGGTGATGTGGCATACAGGCTAGACTTGCCACCTGCACTAGTGAAAGTTCACAACATATTTCACGTATCACAGTTGAGACGGTACGTGGATGACCCTAGCCATGTGCTCGATCATTCGAAGATTGAGGTTGGACCTACTCTCAGCTATCCAGAGCAGCCTGTGGAGATTCTGGATCGCCGAGAGAAGGTATTGAGGAACCAGGTGATACCCTTGGTACGCGTCGTATAGAGGCATCATTCTCCAGGAGAGTCTACCTGGGAGCGGGAGGATGAGATGCGCGAGCGGTACCCCTATCTTTTTGGACCTTGAGGTATACTTTTCTATCCTTCTCAGCAGTTTAGTTTCGCCTTTAAATTTCGAGGACGAAATTATTTTAAGGGGGGTAGATTTGTCACTGCCACTTTTCTAGCTTGAGGGTATTTTGGACATTTTTTTAATTTTTGGAATTACTTTGGGAATTATTATTATTAAATATATTTATTAGAATTTTTAAATGATTTTTAGTATATTTGATTTGGTGTTATTCTAGGTTTTGACTAGTGTTGACTTTGGAGGCTGTCCTAGAGGCTAACCTAGGTCATGACTATGTGGTTAGGTTAAGAAACCCTAGCTTGACCTAAGTTAGTGATAATTAACTCATTAGAATTATTTTAGGAAAATTAGGAATTAGTTTGATTAAGGAATGGCTTGTGATTTCATAAGTCATTATTATGACTTAAAGCCTTTAAGGCCCAACCCAACCTATTGGAACCCAAACCCTAGTCCAACAGCCCACTTGGCCGGCCACATTAGGTCCTCCCCCCTGTTTAATGCTCCTAGAAATTAGGGCTAGCCTTCACTTAGATTTATTTTCCAAGTTTGAGAAGAGGTGAGTCTCCATCTTCCCTAATCCATAGAAAATCCATTTTAATTTGTTTTCCCCCCAAACCAATTTCAATAGGACCTAATTTTAGTCTACTTGTTGTTGGTATTGAGTATTTGCAGGGAAGAAACAACTTGGGGAAGTTTTGGTGGCTTGAGGAACCATTTCTATTTGGGGATTTTGAGCCTTTGCTCATCAATAGGTATATTTCAATCCCCTCCATGAAATTAATGTTTTATTACATTTCTAGGATGTCCTAGGCCTAACCTAGGTGTAGGAATAGCTAACCCTAAGTTTTGGGTCCATTACGTGTCCGTATCGGACACGTATCAGTTCGTATAGGCATGTGTTCGACGAAATGCCCGAAAGGGCATTTCGATTTAGTTTCAGCATTTTAATTGAAAAGAAAATTAGCTTTTACTCTCGCTTACGTGTTTCCTGTGTTCTGAGCATGTATTAGTGTCGGGTTGAGTCCCCACAGACACGCGGACACGTGGTCGCACGCCCGCGCGCGGGGGCAGGGAACTTGCCCTGCTGATCGGGTGGGTTTGCTCTGTGCACACGCCACTTCGACACCTAAAACTCATGACTGACACGAGGTTCCTCGAGTTGCACGAGTCCTCGTGTTGTGTCGGACACGTATTTTCGCATGCACAGTGCGTGTACTGTGTGTGTGCAGTACATTTGGTGTTTACTGTTTATTTTCAGTTAATTAATGTTTTAATTCACGATTTTATTTACTAATTAGATCCTATATATCATGTATAATCTATGTTATACTAGGTTTACATGTTAGATTAGTTTTGATGGAGTAATTGGTTTCAAAATTGGGCTATTGGCATATTTTCTGATACCTTGACTGATGCTTGTTCTTCCATTTCCTAAACTATTTTAAATCCCATTATAAATGATCTTTTTCACTGTTAGGTGCTCCTACAGGATTGCTAATCCCTGCTAATGCAATATTACAATTCAATAGACTTTTGGCATTGGAATTGAGCTTTTGTTCGAATATGGGATTTTGAATATGAGTTGATTTCAAATTTTCTGTAATAACTGATACATTGTTTTCTTGCAAATTTTGAGCTGTTTTCCCTGTCTAGTTATGTTCTTCACTAAATTAGGATACCCACATGATTGGTTGTTCATGTTAGTTCAATTTTGCACTTGGAATTAGACTATTGATAGGAGAATGGGGTTTTGAACATTGGTTGGGTTTTAATGAAATAGCTGATATGGTGTTGGTTGATCGAGTTCAGTTCTTAAAGAACTGTAAACTGAGTTTCCTATTTTTAAAACTGAGATTGGGACTCTAGATAACCTGAACCGATTTCCTTTCTTTTTTCAATTGTATTAGTTCCTTTAAACTGATTTGATTCACTTTTTATTTGTATTCCACTGTTTTCCTGGAACTCCTATTTCTGAGATGACCTCCTTATTACTATAAACAGTTCGAATGGAATAGAACTGTCTTGGTTTTCCCATAGAACTGTCAATTGGTTCATTTATTAACAGTCATTGAACTATATGCCTAAACTTGAGTTTATTTCCAGATTTCTTAAGGTAGTGCACTGATTTGTTCCTTCTTTTATGAACTGGAATTTGTGAACTGTTAAATAATTTCAATGTATTAAACTGGGTATTGTTTGGACTGAATTTAATGGTTCTCCAATGTAGAAATCTAGGAGTATTGAATAGGGCTTAAACTGAGTTTGAATCACTGTTACACTGATATGCCATGCCATAGTTCATTGTCACACCCAAGTCCACACCATTTTACACCTCACTGATTTTCCTATCCCTATTTGTATCACACTCTATGTATCACTCACTCACTCTCATGTTACACTAACACACACACATTAGCATATATGTGGCACTCTATACACTTCACTGTTTCAAGATTAGCCTGTTTCACATATTCCACATGCCTAACACATTCACACACACATGTACACCACATCCTCTTTCTCTATCTATGTATATATATATGAGATGTATATTCATCTAGGTAGCCTATATTATGTGTGTTACCATATAATTGTAATATGTGTATCCTATGTATATGAGTATTTCTTTTATATATATATTAGATATATATATGTGATATGTACATCGGTAACCTATATGCTATTGGGTAGTATTTTAGATATAGATATAACATTGTGTAGATGTGTTATAGGTTGGTTTAGGTATGGTATTGCCTAATAGCTAGCCTAGGCTCTTAGCCTATGGAAGTGTCTGTGTGTCAGTTTAGAGCCTAGATTAGACTAGTTAGTCTTGTTAGACTTAGAATAGACTAGAATAGACTAGTTTGACTTAGGTTTGACTTGGTTGACCTAGTTTGACTTCTAGGATTGACCAAAGTTGACCAAGAGTTGACTTTGGCCTAGATTGACCTAGATTCATGTAGAATGCATAGTAGTGCATCTTCTTATCATTCTGGACTTGTTGTGACTTGTGCTGTTCTAATAGGAGCCAGACACCACTCCTCGGACAGTACTTTCATCTTGGACATTCACTTAGTAGGCGAGTACATTCTCTGATCTTTTCATACTTACCTGGATTATATTCTTGCTCTAGATTACTCTACTTGATGCTGACACGTATCTTTACGGATTAGCACTATATGGATCCTTTCCTGAGGTGTTATCCCTCTACGGGTGCATCGGGTATTTTATGTTTATGTACTTTATCATGTGCATCAGGTACTTCTTGTACTCGTACTAGTTCATGTTATTACATGTTCTCATGTGCTTTCATGTGCTTTATCACGTGCCTCATGTATTACTCATTACATGAGTTCACGTATCCTTAGCTGTATTCATGTGCTTATAACGTAACTTGAATGGATCCTTGTGTATTGATTGGGACGGGGTGAGTAGAATTGGTTATGTTATCATTATCTCCAGTAGCTGTATTCATGTGCCTCTTAGTTGTATTCATGTGCCCCTAAGCCGTTTACATAACCATATTGTACTCTAAATCACTTAGCCACTTACAGTCCCTACTTATCATGTATTTACTTTCAGTTACAAATATCTCCTGTTTACTCGTACTTCCTTTTCAGCACTTCCTGTATTTTACTCTATTGCATATTTTATACTCCTAACCTGTTATGAACTGTTGAGAGATATGTGCTCGTTCCCGTCCTGATTGGACCCGTTGAAAATTTTACAGAGGACGAGGAGGAAGCCTGCTTAGACACTTACTATGGGACAGCCTTAGTGGACACTTGCGATCCGGACTTCCAGTCGGATCCCTTAGCAGTAGAGGCAGTTGCTCCATAGTTAGTTTATCTTATTTCATAGTATTTGGAGTTGAGTTGTATATACATTTGGGATCTGTATTATGTCTGGATGTTGTGGAGTTTATTATAGACACTTAGCTCTCTCTCTCTACTGTATTTTCTGTGGATTTGGATCTTGCATCTTTTATTATCTATCTATCTTCCTTTCATGTTCTACCTTAGCTGTGATTGAGTTATATTTCTGTTATGTCACCCCCATTCGAGGAGTATAACTGTTATTATCTTCAACTGTTAGATGTTGTGACCTAGGACAGCGTTCTACCGCCGACATTGCGGCGTAGGCTGGACGTTCCCACGTCTCGTGCCCTTATTCTAGGGTGCGGGTCGTGACAATGATGGAGTAGATGATGTTGTCACTCTGGATAGACTCCACTGGGGATTCAAAGCTTTGAAGTATGTATAATATTTGTTAGAAAATACAGTACACACTTTCAAATATGGTATTTCTTCAGAGATTTGTTGTTAATAGACATCATAGCGATTCGGCCATCCATACTAGACAATTGATAAGCTCCATTTGAGAAAACTTTGCTTATAAAGTAGAGATATTCCCACTTTGGTTCGAACTTGTCCTTGCTTATGTGTGTCATAGTCATAGGACGTCTGACAGTAAGGACTAGCTTGCCTTTTTGAAATGCTCATACTTTAACTTTACGGTTGAAGGCTTTTGAGATACGGGCTTGATATAGCTCGATGTGTTGTTGAGCTAGTTAGCCGCTTCTCGTCAAGTGCTCAAAGCTCCTGAAGTCGAAGACGATCATTGTTTTCTGTTGTGTGTTCATTGACAATGGCTATTCTCAGTGATGGAATCTGAGTTTCCAACGGAAGGACATCTTCACATCCATACACCAAAGAGAAAAATGTACATCCGGTGGGAGTGCGTATGGTAGTGTGATAGGCCCATAGACGTTCTTCAAGCTTTTTGCTCCAGTTCTATTTATTGGTAGAAATGAACTTTTTGAGAAGCTTGATGATTGTTTTGTTGAATGCTTCTGTCAAACCGTTAGCTGCAAAATTGTAGGCTGTAGAAGCGACATTGCTGATTCGAATGTCATCACAGAATCGAGTGAACTTTTGACTGACGAACTGAGGTCCATTGTCATGAATGATTCACTGAGGAACACCGAACATGTAGTTCACATGATGTTTGATGAAGTTGATGACACTGCTTGTCTTAACTTCACCTAAGGGAATAGCTTCGGCCCATTGGAGAAGTAATCGGTTATAGTTAGGATAAACCGATGTCCTCGAGATGAAGGTTGATTAATAGGACCGATGATATCCATGCCCCAAGCTTCAAAGGGCCATGATGCTGTAGTAGGATACAAGAATTCTGATGGTTGATGAATAAAATATGTACAGTTTTGACATGCTCGGCATTTCTTTGAATATTCGATGGCGTCTGACACCATGTTTGGCCAATAATATCCCATTCGTCGAACTTAATCTTGTAGCTTAGGCCAAGGCTGATGTGCACCACAGACACCATCATGAGCTTCATGTAATATCTGCTTGGCTTCATCTCCGGCAAGACAGCGTAGAAGCATAGAATCATAGGATCGTCGGTAGAGTGTTTTAGAGGCATGGTTGTAGTAGAATCGAAGTGATCGTTGACGGATTATTGTGGCTTCCTTAGGATCTTCAGGTAGGATATCATGTACCACAAAGTCGATGAAGAAAACTCTCCAATCTTCACTTGTGGTGTAGACCTCGACTGAATTGCTGGATTCCAGGTGCAAATTATTCTCAATGTAAAATAATTCCCTGTTAGTGATGACAATCATCTGTTGTCTTTTTATATGGATTGCTAATACTGCTACTAGATTGGCAAACACATCATCTTCTGTATTATAAGCTCTACGTACATGTTCAATAAAGAAACCTTTGAACGATGTAGCCAACTTGACTGCTGCTTCATGATATGGAACGAGATCTTAATGCCACACTTCATACGTACCTCTAACCTGATTGACGATCAGTTTAGAGGTATTCGATATCCAATTGTTTGGCTAATTGGAGACCGATGAGTAGAGTGATGTATTCAACAACATTATTAGAGCATGACTCGTCCAAAGAATAAGCTCTCTGAATTTCCAGTCCCTTGGGAGATACTAGAATAATTCCAACTCTAGCAATGATAGTGCCTTTAGGTCCGATTCTGGAAGCACCATCAAAGAATAGTCGCCAAGCAAGGATTCCTTCTGAAGTCATGTTGGATTCCAATGTTTCATCAGGAATTTTGTTTTAGAGTTTAGATGTCTCAGGGATCGGATGAGCAGCCAAGAAGTTAGCTAGGTCTTGACCCTTAACAGACTTTTGTGGGACATAGACCATATCATACTGTGCTAGTAGTATGGCCCATGTAGTGAGTCTGGAATTGAGTGTACTAAGCTTCTTCATCAAGACTCGTAGAGGATTGATTCAGGAGATGACATAAACGGTTTAGCCCGTGATGTAATGTCATGTTTTCTAAATAGCGAACATCAAGGCTAAAAATTCTTTTTCCACTGGATTGTATCGATGTTCAGCACCGATCATTGTACGACTGAAATAACAGATGGCTTACTCATGACCTTCTTTGTTCTTTTGGGATAGTAAAGCGCCCAGGGAATGATCCATCGCTCGGATATACATCAAAAAGGGTATTCCTATGACTGGAGGCACTAGGATTGGAGGGTTCATCAAGTACCGCTTTATGTTTTCAAATGCTTGCTGGCATTCTTCAGTCCAAATGAAAGACACACCTTTCTTCATTAGTTGAGTGAACGGCCTGCAACGTCCAGAGAGATTTGAGATGAATCTCCTGATGTATGCAAGCCATTCCTGGAATCCTCGTAACTCTTTTAGGTTGCGTGGAGGACGCATCTCTTGAATGGCTTTGACTTTCTCGGGGTCAATGTGTATATCCTTAGAGGTAATAACGAATCTGAGGAATTTGCCACTAGAGACTCCCATGAATGACTTAGTGGGATTCATCTTGGGTTGATGCTGGCGCATTAGATCGAAGATAGTTCTTAAGTCTTGGATGTGATCTTCACAGTAATATCATCGGTATCGCATTCGACTGTCTTTCGTAAATGTTCACGAAAAATGGTGCTCATGGCCCACTGATAGATTGCACCCACGTTCTTGAGACCAAATGGCATAATGATGTAGCAATAGACTCCTAGAGGAGTGCAGAAAGATGTGTTTTTTTATCTTCGGGGTTCATCTTGATTTAATTATATCCGAAGAATCCGTCCATAAAAGGCATCCGCTCGAACCTGTAAGTGTTGTCGATCATGACATCAATGATTGGAAGGAAAAACTTATCCTTGGGACAAGCCTCATTGAGGTCTCTAAAATCGATGCAGACTCGGACCTTCCCTACTTTTTCATAGCTGGGACGACGTTAGCCACCCAGTCAGAATGTTGTTCTTATCTGACAAAGCCACATGAGATGAGCTTCTTGACTTCAGCTTCTATGGTGTCCATCATGTCTGGTCAGAATCGATACTATTGTTGCTTGACTGGCCTTGCATTCGGTAGAATATTGAGCTTATGGGTAGCGAATACGTCAATGTATTCCCTAATAAGCTGAATCAGTTCTTATTTATTTGCTTCAGGAAGGCTTTTGCTGATGAAAATCGGTCTTGGAGAAGTTTTATCTCTGACATCGACTTGAACTAACTGGTCTTCGGTAGGTGGCTTACGTTGCTGGAAGCGAAGTTCCTATTGAGTGTCTATCCTTTGTGCCCAAGGATCAGATTCAGGGATTTCAGCAAAATCGTCTTCGTCTTCAGAGAACTCGACAGTCACCATATTAGAAGATAGAGTCTCTCAATGGATGCACCCTAAACTGGTGTCCAAATCCCATGAGGCAGAGTCAGAAGAGTTAGATCGTTCCTCTTTGTCAGACTTAGAAGCATCTAGGGTTGTGATCGGCAAAGTGTAGCTCAACGATATTTTGTTTTGCTATAGTATTGTAGTGACTTTCCTTTTGGAGCAGGGATACGAATAGGAGTTTTCCTTCCCCTACCACCGTTGAGGCCAGTTTTGAAATTGTAGCCCATCTTTTGGATGATGTTCTTCGATTGTCGACTATAACGACGTAGTAGATGTCACCCACTATCTTTATTTTCAGCCTCGCTATTGGACATAGCCTTTTGATGCAGTCCTTTGCTGAAGAGATAGGATGTTCATTCTTCTTCCAGGATGGAACCAGAAAAAATGAATCTTGTGCTGATTCAAGTAATACTTCGTCTTAAAGAGGTTGAACTGCTCCTAATATAAGTGGTTCGAAGTTATCCAGGATTTTTAGATAACATTGAGTATAGTAGTTGACATCAGTATACTGCAAAGGAGATGCTACTTTATTGATAATTACATCACCATTTACAATATGGCTCTTGATCTTAACCGATGGCTTGCTAAGATTGATAACCAAATGAGGAGAAGGAAAAGGAAAAGTCTTGTTACAACGAAGGTCAATAACAAATGGCTCAGAAGAGGTGAGCTCCCTATGCTCCGTCTTCTCAATAAGAGGATGTTTGACGGAAGAAGAGAGATGGATGGTCAGAGTTTGAGAAGATGAAGGACGAGAAGTATGTCCTTTAATCAGAATCACAAGAACATCATCTGTATTGTCCTTCTGATCTTCCTCAGTGTCCATGGCCAGTACGACTTTTATGAACTCTTCTTTGTACATCCTGGAGTTAGTGAAATATCCTTCGATGCCCTGGAAGGGATTAAAATTAGCCACTTCCTTTCGGACTTCTCCGTTAACATCCATATATTTGAAGCATTGGTGGAGAGTGGAGGGCACAATATTGTGTTCATGCAACCATGGTCTTCCTAATAAAGCATTGTAGGAGCCATGATTGTCAATCACATAAAAGGTGATCTTCGTACGGAGATTGCCGATTTGAACTTTTAGGCGAATCTTTTCCAGTGGTTCACTTCTTTCAGAATTGAATCCCAGAATAGTTATAATTGTTGTATAGAGATGATGGACTGGGATCTTTAGTGCATCCAGTAGAGTCTTCGCCATAATGCTGAGTGCAGATCTATAGTCAATCAGGATGCGATCGACTTTCATTGTATCGACATATCCCGTAAAATAGAGAGGTCGATCATGTCAATTGTCTTCTAGAAGCATGTCATCCTGCGTGAAGGTGATATTGGAAATTATCTCCATCACACTATGACAGTGAAAACAAGCCACAAGTTCCTCATCTGGCTTCTTGAGGTGTGCCAGACAAGCGTCGGCTTACATTAAAGCTTCGCTTAGTGTTTTTTGAGTTTTCTTCGAGAGACGAAGGAGCTCAAAAATTGATAATCTCGCTGGAGTATTGGCCAACTGAGCCAATATATCGAATTATATGGCTTCTTCAGTCCAAGTGGTGTAGTTTTCTTCAATATTTTATCGAAGCAAACTGGCTGTTTGCCTTTGTCGGCCGCTGTTGGTTTGGGAGGAGTCAGTTCCACCGGAGGCGATGAAGCTGATGGAACGTTGACAACAGGCGGAGAAGATGTTAAAGGGACATCAGGAACTGGAACTGGAATAACTGCATTATCTTATCCCTCTGGATAGTATCTGAGGTAGAGTCTGCCAGATATGGTACCGGTCATGGATTCCTCTTCTGGAGCTGGTGAGAAGGAAACCATATTGCAGTTCTTCATCCGAAGCTTGTTTCTCGAGGACTTCTTCTAAAGCGACAAAGGATTTGTCCAAAATTCTAAGCCAACACGGGACTGATTGTGCTGAAGACATAGAGAGAGAGGTATATGAGACCCCTTTCCATCATTCAAGCCGGGGGCTTTCTGCATGTCATATCCTATCTTTGTCATCAGTTCATGGGATTGTTGACTATATAGATAGAATGATGGCTGGTAGTTAACTTCAAGCTTTGGTATCATTGTTTTGGCAGAAGGTATTGAAGCCGCTGCTAGGATGAAGGTAGCATCCAGAGGTGGAAGATGATGACTGCCCAGTAAAGTCATGTGACATGACTTGTATTTGGTTGTCTTTATGGATTTTGTAGACGAAACAGGCATCTCAAAATCAGCAACCAAATCATGATGGATCCACATGATTTCCCCTTTGTCGGTTGACAGAGGGATAAGACCATCACTTCATGCTGGTGGAAGGTTGACGATCTCTAGAGTGGCTTTCGGGATAGGGATTACTCCATCCTGCAAAGTTGAGCAGGAAAGTCGTCGAACTACAGAGAGACAACATTGGCAGTCACAGTCTTCTCATCCTACTGGAGAGTGATCGTGCCGGCACTAATCAGCTCCTGGATATTTCCTTTGAGCACGTACACACCCTAGTCGAGTTTCCTATGAACCTGTGATACACACAGTATTTAGGATTGTCAGTTTTACCTACTTCATCTGGCTGTTTGCTTCGGGCAGTTGAAGCTTGTTGCTTTTGATCAGATAATCAAATATGCTCATGATGTCATCCTCGTCAAAGGAATATTCCTCCTTAGGAAGATGTGCTCTCTGTGGAGGTGTCGTCGTAGTAGGTGTTGACTGACCCACATTAACAGCCAAAGCTTCTTTGTCTTTCAAATTGATGGCTAAAGCTTTCTTGTTCTTGTGGTTATTCTGACGACCACCGATGTTGGGATGTTTATTTTTATCAAGATTAGGCATCAGGATGCCTAGTTGTTTGAACTTGTCAGCACTGTCTTCAGCTGCCCTAGCACTTACTATGATGGAGGCCCAACCTTGAAATTGTGTGGGTCCAGTCCACATGCTGACTATAGGTGTGTGTCCCTCACCCAAAAATTTATTGGTATTATTAAATTATATATGATAATTGTCTAAATTTGTACTAATATTCTTCTAATCAAACCCTAGAAAAATTGAACTAATGTTCACACTGAAATTCACTCAATGATTGGGAAATCATGCAAAGTTCAGTTGTGAGGGGGGATAAGTGTAAATATCCCACATTCAAATTCAAATGCCCGAACACCCTCTAATCGGGCCTCTGTTCAAATTGAACAAATAGGAGCATGTTTCAATTCAAATTCTTAGTATATTCAAATCCTGCTAAAATCAATCTAATTGAGCTCTAACTGATCTCTCTCAATCCCTAAGAGATTCAGTTAGATCCCACGGCCGGGTATTAAAGGAGAGGCAGCCGACCCTTTGCCCCTCTCAAAACCCTAATCCTTTCCCTGCATATCTGGAGCCTAGAAGACTCATTTGCTCGAGAGGAGTTCGACAAGAAGCAACCTTCGATCTCTCACAAGTAAGCCTTACCTCTGTATCAATCCCTTAATCTCTCGAGTATTAGCCAAAGTCGACTGTGTTGTTCAATAATAAATTGGATGTTTGGTTTAATGCCTAAAACAAGAAATGGTGGACTCGGGTTGGAGAAAAACAAGGATAGGTTTGTCTGTAGGTAATCACAGATTTACGTATCTCGACACTTAGTGGATTACAAATCCGAGCTACATGGGGTGCTATCGTGTTTGCAGTATTTTGATCATGCCCTTAAACTACTAAGTTTGAATTCATGTAGCATCCAGTGTCATCACATAGGTATAGGCAGATGGATATTAGCGGATACTAAAGTACCCTATAGTGCCTATAACAACTAACCAACTCAGTTTCCCTGGGGGGGATTCCAGAGACACCCATACACTAATTGAAGTCGAGTCTATAATGTAGGTATCAGGGTCATCTTGTATCAGCTACCATATTAAGGGAACAATCAGTAGGAACTTTGGATTTTACTTATATTAGATTAACTGAGTAGCAGTACACAGGCATACATCAATCTAGAGTTTCCTTGAGTGTCTAGTTAGGAACGGGGACATGTAGATGACATGGTGATGACTTCTAGGCCTTTTCCTAATACCAAGAGGAAAGGGAAAGACCCAAGCAAAACAGAGGTAGGTATACCTAGTATCGACTGATTTTAATATGTTAAATCCTAAATGTATTCCATAATACTGATAAGTTAGACCCATGCTTGCACCAACTCAATACTGATTTGGCCGATCCCATCTAGTATCGAAATTGATACTGACAGGTTAGTAGCAGGGGATATCTAGGTAGCATGGAATCAAACCTGTCCCCTTCATATTGCCCAGTTCCCTGCTAGTTCATGTATTGTTCTGTCCATTACACTATTTGGTAGTGAGAACATTTCTTGGTTCAGCCCAAATCAATACCCCTATCCACTGTCATTTTAGAATGCATCCTTGTTTCAATTCAGGTTAGTAAACATGATGTAGGGCTCTCTGCATGTAATGGTTCCTTCCATAAGATGAGATATCTGCCCTGCATATAGGTTACATTCATTCCCTTGGTTGTATTGGTTAAGTCACTTCATATCATTACATATATATATGTATCAGTCGGGCTATATCATGTTCCTGTGGTTTATTTCCATTCAACCTCACACCCAAGCCTTCTTCCTATTCAATTGTTCTATCCTTCACCATTTATGATCAAATCTTGTATCATAACTCCCTGTTCAATCCATGCATAGGTGTTGAACTAAAGGCTCAGACATTGCTTCTGTGGCCAGGTATCAAAAGTGATACCTGTTCTGATACCAACGTACTAGTAACCCTTGTTTGAGTTTAGCCCATATCCTTCATTTTGTTTAGACTATTAAGACCTGTCTCATCAAGTCTACATGTATACTTTGTATTTCTATATAGGTATATGTATATGGTCTTATCCGCATTATTGATCTGTCCATATGGATTTCATATGTTGTCCTATAGTGAAGAATCTATAATTAGTATGTTCAGCCATTGCCTGCATATGTATGGGCCCCCATGACAAGGTTTGGGTGTTAGTTAACTGGAATTGGGGCAAAGGATAGGCAATTCGAATACACTAGGAATTAGTCTAATAGACAGGGGTATCTTAGATTTGTATGGCTAAGTGTTCCCAGAGAGTTCAGTAGGAAGAAGTCATGGGGAATATATGAGCATGCCTTGACTATAGAGAACATTGGCAGACTTGGGGTTTATGAGTTAAAGACATTTAACTGATACCCGTAGGTATCAGAGAGGCCTACTCGATTCCATAATAGGTACACAAAGGGTTAGCAGGAAAAGAGCAAATGGTAGAGGATGGACCTATGTAGGATGTCGAGTAAGTACAACTTCGCTTATGAGTACAAAGTTCTGCACATGTTAGGTTCAACTGGGGTATTTGTATAAGTAAGAGGAGAATAGGTATCGAATGCATTCGATTTTCTAAGGCACTATCATATCAATGTTGAGTCATACTGTGGACTAGGAGTCAGTCACTAGCAGAGTTGGTAAGGTATTGGTCATTTAACGGAGGACCAAGAAGAGTTATACAGGTAGTTAGATGTCCAGCTTAAAGATACAGGGTAGCAAACTAGTATATGAGAGGGATGTATTAATTCTGGTGTACCTACTCCTATGAACAAGTAAGGTAGTGGCCCATGTATAATGATGTGAAGTAATACTGTCTAATGGCAGTATCTATATAATAGGTAGGTATCAGTTATGAGGAGTTTAATGAGGATGTATCAGTTATGGTGGTGTCAGTTAATTGAGTTAAGCCAAATATAGGTAAAAGGTAGGAATCGGCCAAGGGTGAGTATGCTCTATTAGTAGTAAATCAGATTACCACCCTTTACCAACCGAATATGTGGATGAAATTAGAAGGGGATCAGTGGGCCTGGTCAATAGATAAGAAGAAAACAAAGAGTGACAGTAGGGTAATATAGGAGATGAACCTAGGTAAGGCAGGACACATTGACATGGTAGCTTTAAATAACAGATAATGGATACAATAACTCAAGGTAAGGGTGAGAGCCTAGAAGAAAGCCAATAACTTATTAGATAGTTCCACTTGTACCCTAAATTATGTATTGATATGGAAATTCATACTATAGGTTGTTGGACTCTGACTCAGCATTCGATCAGTACTCGCAGCTCGGGACGACAAGCAAGTGCACTATCTGATTGCTTCCAATTCTTATAATTTTTTCAGTAAATATTATACATATGCCCCTTGCTTGATGACACGATGGACACACGAGATAGTATCATGGACCCCATTTATCATGTTCTTGTCTTATTTTATCATTGTGTTTCATAACTTATCTGGGCCCATGTATACTGGTCGGGACGGGAAAATATCTTAGTAGACGTGTGAACTACCCATTCCATCCCAATATGTCTAATCTTGACTGATAGCAGCTGCATATGACACATGTGGGGTGTCATATTTACCTCTTAGTCGTTCGTATATCGAAAAAGATATTTCAACACACTTGGATAGTTGTCTTTTATTATTTCTTTACATTTCATCAATTACCATGTCACTATGCTTTTACATTCCTTCTAGTTGACATACCATGTTCTGCGATTCATGCTTTCATTCTAGATATACCATATCATCATCTTACCTTCTAGTTTCTTCCACATATGCTATATTCATGCACTGTCGAATCTATTATGTTGCGGATAGCTTTTCAGTTTGTGTGCTTATTCCATTCCTGACTAGAAAACCAACATTTTTAGGTGATGAGTTAGAGGATTTTTGTACTACATATTATGAGCATACTGCAGATCCCGATTTTGGTGCACAGGGCAAACTGGAGGCTGCTTTTACGGAGTTACCTGCTACAGATGATTTCTAGGAGATTTATTTAGCATTCTCACAGACTTGGATTAGTTTGAGACTTTTAGATGTTATTTCTATTTTGTGATTCATGAGTTGATTTGTGACTGTTCACTAGTATATTTCATCTTTGGAGACTACGTCATTTTATACTTTTGATCTATTTTGGAGTTTGTCAGAATCATTTATCCTTCTCTCCAAACCGTGGTTATTTTATGAAATTTATCTCATTTTGATCTACTCTGTGATGTGGTTTACATTGTGCAAATGTATATAAACTGCATGGTTGTTTTTATAAATGTGGAGATTACTAGACAGCGTACTACCGTCGACTCTGTGGGGTAGGTTGGATGTGCCTACGGCTCTTGCCCAAATATTGGGTGTAGATCGTGACAATAGGTAACAAGTTTGATTTGCAAGTATCTATACTCAGTGTATCTGGAGTACCCAGAGGCATTTTGAGTGCCTCTCAATGGACGTGCTCAATGAAACGTTCAGCAGTTTCATTAGGCCGTTGCTTTATTTTAATAAAGGCCGTTGCTTTATTTTAATAAGGGCCGACATGGTCATGTCATTTGTTCCCTCATAGAAAAGTCCCAGGAACATTTGCTTGAATTCTGCGAAAGAAGTTATGCAACCATCTGGCAAGCTACGATAACAGCCATAGGCTGCACCTGATAAGCATCCGACGAATACTCTAGTGAGTAGAGCATCGTTCTGCTGGAGCTAATCAATCATCACCTCAAAGTGATTAAGGTATTGACTTGGAGATGAACTGCCATTAAACATCATGATGGTTGGTGCCTTCTATTTGGGTGGAAATAGAACTTCCTTCCACTCTATAGGGTAGGCTTGTTTAATCCCTAACTTTTGTCGACCGTCCTTCTGCTTGAAAGCTTCGAACTGATTGCACAGAAGCTTTACTGCCTCAATAGTATCCCCTGATGCTTGGGGAGCGGTAGACTGATTCGATGTGTTAGGAGACGGGACTACATGAAAAGTACCACCCCCGACACCAGAATAACTTGGGGCTGACATGGTAGCGTTGTAAGAAGACTGTACCCCCAAGCCAATATTGGCAGGGGCAGATGTTGTTATGTGTTCTTGGGTTGGAATTGGATTTGCAACCGGTGGAACAGTGTGTTATGCCACGATCACTGCACACATACTTGCCATCATTTTGGCCATGTTATTCAAATTGGTCTCTAAAGCGGCGATCCTCTGCTCCTGACTGCCGAAACTGGATGCATCTTGTTCTTCGTTAGTGACATAGGTAGTCACTTCTCTGGCCACCGAAGAAGAGTTGGTGGAAAAGATGGTCCGTTCAGAGCCTTCACTATCGGCATCGTAGTCATGCAAAGAAACACCCCCATGATAAAGAGTGGGAAGATTTTCTTGATCAAGGAAATCCTGATTTTAATCAGGAAGATTTCATTGACCGATTGTCTCTCGGCTTCTTGATCTGGTATTTTGGTAGACTCCTTCGTCGGAGTCACGGATCCGATCAAGGTATAATTGACTAGGATTGCGGGCTGCATTACGTCTTGGACGTTTTCCACCTTCAGTGCTTCGAGGTGTCATGTTGACTAAAGCATACAACAGTTCATCTTTATCCACTATCACAAGTTCAGGAGTTCGAGTATAGTTCAAACAGTCGAAGACAGACCGTTTAGCTGACTGGCAGCAACATTTGATCACTACTTCGTGGTAGTGATTACAGTGATGTTCCTGATACGGAGTTACAGATGGATGAGATGGTCTTGCGATCTTCCATTTTTATACAAGAAGTTCGTGGAGATCTATTACAGTGATAGGATAAGGAGAAGTCGGAGGTACGTATTCCTTAATGATGTTAGGAACATAATTCTGGTTCTTGAGGTGCCCTATTCCCTATGTGTACAGAGAAGTATTGACTTTATTAGCATAAGTGAGAGGATTCTTGATTTGAGGAACTCTCCCTGTGCACAACTTGGCAGGTGGCACAGATTATTCTTGATGTATGCTTGATGTGTGCTTGATATTGTTCTGTGCTGGTTAAGATACGTGCGCATGTCAAGGTTGTGCGCCACCTGACTATCTGTCTGAGATACCCTTAATTTACCCTGCTTTGTTCTTGAAATATGCAGGGTAGGAAGATCCTAGTTCTGGCGCTGACCATGAGGAGTGGACAGGATGTCCTACTATTTTATGCCACCTATTCCAGCACATTTGGCACAGCATAGGTAAGCAGTAAAAAAAGGACTATAGCAGAGTCTAGTTTCCTAGCATTGATTTGATTGTCTTTGCCAAAAGAAGTAGACCTTCTACTCAAGAGCATTCTTGCATTGAATGGCATGGAGGCACAATCAGATGTGTTTTCTACCGAGTCCAGGACAGGAGAATGATAAGGAGAGGCTATAGGGCACTTTTTTTTATTCTGCGCAGGGATAATAGTGATTATCTTCTCCACCAAGTTTAGAAATATGAAGGAAGAGGGATTGGCCATGCGGTGCTGTCCCCTGGTAGACGCATGGCCAGTGATTGGCACACCCTCTACCGAGTTAGAAATGGGTAGGAAGAGGGAGTAACCATGTTGCGCTATCCTTTAGTTGGCGCCAGGGCAGTGATTGGCGCACCCTCTACCAATTTCAGAATTGGTGAGGAAGAAAAAGTGGCCATGTGGCAATGTCCTTTGGTTGGCGCCAGGGTAGTGGTTTGAGCACTCTCTACCAATTTCAGAATTGGTGAGGAAGAGGAAGTAGCTACAGAGCGTTTCTCCAAGCTTGGCGCAGTAGTCATGATTGGTGCACTGGAGGACTTCGGAGTCCAGACAGCGTGCGCCCAGTTCTTGGCAGCAACAGTAGTGCGCTTGGCACCCCCTGCGCCAATCATGGCTTCGTAGGCAGTTTGGTCGACTTGCACGACCAAAGTCTTCTGCGTTGTGTCAACTGACGCAATATCACATTGAGTTGTCACTTTCTTGTCGGAGGAGAAATTCGTCCCCAGCAGAGTCGCCATTTTGTTTGCAAAAAACAGAAGTTTGATTACAAACTGAAAAAAGAGTACAAGTGTATAATTAATTTCTAGAAAAGTACAACTATAGAAATCTGATCAAAAGACGATCACTTTATCCCTTTGTCACGCCCCAGAACCAGAATACTGGCAAGTGGGGACGGACAAGGCCAGCTACGTAATACCAAAGTATGCCATTACTCTGAAATCATGTATATAGCTGTCAAGACATGGGGGTTACTTCTACAAGCCGACAGTCGATCCTAGGTCAAGCAATCCTAGGTATCTCAATCACATGCAATTATACAAAGAACAAGAAGTATGATCATCATACATACAATATTAAAGCATCCCAAACCATTTATACATGGATGATCATGAAGCTAGTCATTCCAAAATAGAGAACTAGCAAGAGTAATAGTTATACATGATAAGCTCTAGCTATAGTCTAGAATACGTACATTATGTTTAGGCCCGTAGGCTAAATATCAAAAACCAAAACACGAGCTAAACACGTGCTCGGAGGCTAAATGCCACAAAAGAATAATGTACATATCAAGTGGGAGAATGATAAGAAACCTACTCAGGTACTCTGGTGCTTCAGATGGTCACCGTCGAGTAGACGGTACGAAAGATCCCTTGAGCTCCTCTATCAGATCTGGCCAAACAAAACTAGTGGGGTCAGACCCCAAATAGCAAGTACCACAAAGGAAGCCAAACTATGGACTAAAACCAGCAATAGCTAACATAGCAATGGTTAGTAAAAGCAACAAGTAGATGTGAATCTAGACTCGTGCACTACCAATGTACTTATTCCGAGAATAGAAAAGATAATAAGTAAAGCATCGTATGACGTAAGGTAATTAATATGTGACATAATGTACAATGTAGTCATGTTAAGTAAATAGAAGCTTGAGAATATGTAAAATCAATTGATCATGTAAGCATGTGAGAAATTGATCATGTAAGCATGTGAGCAATTGATCATAAGAGCATGTTGACTTAGCATAGGGATTACGAAAAGCTTGTGAGATAACTGAACATGTGAGCATGTGAGAACCATATAGAACGACAATGATAGGATGACTTAGGAACTATCCCGGAAGTCAAGTTACAATCCGTAAAACAAACAAGGACCAGGGTTGTAACCCTTCTCCTAAACAGAACTTAATCTCCAATCAATGTTTAGCATAAGATTATGTAGAACATGTGAGTACTGAATAGGACGACAAATGATAAGATGACTTAGAAACTAATCCGAAAGTCAAGTTACAACCCGTAAACCAAACAAGAATCGGGGTTGTAACCCTTCTCCTGAACAGAACTTAGCCTTCGATCATTCATCGACAAAAATATGGCATAAACAATAATGTACTGAAATAAACATACGGACACCGCCTAGACAAAACTAGACTAGACTGGACCACATCCATCAATCACGGCCAAGCAATGAGTATGGCTTGATAATTTAACTAACTAGGATTATCACAAGCCTAGTTACTACAAGATGCAATGAGATGTTCCAGCAGGCACAAGCCCTGCAGACTATCCGAGTTATCCTTCCACAGGTTGAGAGAGTTGAGTTAGGTGACTTGGGGGTGCAACACATGATAGTGTGTTGGAAATGTGCCCTACTCGTCGGCAGGCTACAAGTCTAATTAAATCGTCCAGATAACGGGAATGCATGTAACTAAAAAATCTATTTATGAGCAACTTGATCAATCTAGTCGTTATCCTAGTCAAATTCAGTATAAATCCCTGACCGTGGTAATCAAGAATCCATATCCTAGACATGATACAAGACGAGACATATAGCTTGTGCACGCATACATAAAGAATTTAACCACGGTGTCTAAAAGAGTTACATTAGCAAGGGGAAATAGCCGTTGTAACATCATCTTGATTAAGCATGTCATGCTTAGGTTTACTTGTCATGTAAGGAGTACTTGTCAAGAGTGCACCTCTATGGGCCACTATCATGTAAGACAAAGAAAAGACATACTCAAGAGTGCACCATCCCGAGTCCCTATTATGTAAGCAAGGAAAGATATGTTCAAGAGTGCACCACAACGGGTCACTATTATGTAAGCAAAGAAAGACATGATCAAGAGTGCACTACGAAGGGTCACTATTATAGTTAAGCAAAGAAGAGACATGAATCATGAGTGAACCCCGACGGACTACTATCTAAGAATAAGCAAACAAGACAATAAGGATCGCATGTAGAAAAGTTAGATAAAAGACATATCATGGCATGGGAGAAGGAATAAATAAAAGTAAGTACTTGGCATAAAACAAAAATTGAATCTGTACTAGTGTTAAGAATATAAGGGGGTACAATTATTCTCTAACTGTACAAAATTATCTAATCACGTTAAGGAAATCTATTACAGCCGAAGAAAACCTCAAAACGTCAAGTACATAAAACATGCCAAAAGGTCAAAACTATGATTTAAATCATCGATCGCATATGAACTCCAATAAGGTGAACTAAAAAAATTCTGAAGCCAAGACAAATGTCTACAAGCTTCGTGTCCGAGTGTTTTTCAAGACTAACAGCTGAATAGCTCAAATGGGCAAAATAGTCAAAACAGTCATTCGTGCTAGGGCCAGCCAACATGGGCCAAGGTGGCACCATGGCTAAGAAGGGTGCCAAGGTCAGAATGGCGTGTCATGGATAGCATGCACCTAAGGCCAACATGGTCCAAGGAGAGCATGCGCCTAGGGTGACATACACAGGGAATGGTATGCGCCTAAGCAGGGAGCATGCGCCAAAAACTATGCGCCTAGGGTTATACGCCTAAGGCTATGCGCCTAAGGGCATGCGCCTACGGCTATGCGCCTATGACTATGCGCCTAAGGGCATGCGCCTACGGCTAAATGCATCATGTAGAGCATATGTTCTGGAAGGTATGCACCGAAGAGTGCATGCGCCCATGGTCTACGCGCCCACATAAGTGAGGTAGGGTGCATTGGAAGATAAGTTTGGAGACTATCTTCACTGGCTAAGTGGGTATATAACAATAGCTATGCGCCCACAGGGTGGAGACACTCTTTTATGGCAAGTGGGCGCATAAGGAAAACTATGCGCCCAAGCCGGAAACATAGGGTACAATTGGCCGCTTATAAAGGCTATACGCCTAGGCAGGGGAGTCCTTGGGGGCATATATAGGCCTATACGCCCAAACAGGGAGCATCGGGCCTTTGGTGCATATAAATGGCTATGCGCCCAAAGGAAAGCAGCTGTCGGCACATGAACATGCTATGCGCCCAACACTGTTCTTCTTCCCCAATCTGAGAACATGTGTTCATGGAACCCATAAACTTTCCAAGTTCATAAATCACTCAAAACAAATCGAAATCCGGGTTTTAAAATGTCCATTTTGAGTAAAATTAAATTCTCTACAACATAAAACAATCAAAACTTGAAAATAATAAAGTTTGGTAGATCAAAACCCAAAAAAACTAAGATTTGAGTAAACTTAGATCTATAAGAAATCATCCACCAAAATCAAAAGTGCTAAGTACTAAAGAGGCTTATAATTATGTAAGGAAGAGTTTAGAACAAACAAAATAACATTTATCCAACATTTGGCAAGATGTACTTGCCTTAGGTTGGAGAAGAAAATGAAAAGAAAGAAGATGAAGAGAATGAAATAATGGAGGAAAGAGAGAGAAGTTTGGGTTTTATACAAAACTATCTCATCTCAAACCAACTAAACCAAGCCAAACCAAGTTGAACCAAACCAAATTAAACCAAGTCAAAATTATACCAAAGCAAGGCTAAGAAAGATAAGTCAAAATACGGGTCACCTGACAAATGTCAGAATCCTATACACGTATGCTGAAAGAAGGTATAACAAAAAATGAGAGTGACAGACATGCCATCGGCATATAATGGTACACTGGCAATATAACGGTCAAGAAAAAAATCTATAAGTTGGGAAAATTTTAAAATGTTCCAAAAACCAATAAAATACGAAATACAGTACACAAGTACGTATCAGTATATAAATACCGATACTGTGAGACGAGTCTCACACCCTTAGACGATGCAATGTCGAAGAAGATAGCCTTTGGAGAGTGTTGCAGCAAGTGCTCAGGAGTTTGTGATCATTTCTGATTCTTTGAAAGTGATTTGGAGCTCTATTTATAGAGTTTAGAGATAACTGTTAAGTAGTTGTCCTGGTTGGCGCACACTACAATTGGCGTGCCATTCATCCCTTAGCGCGAACGATTAGTTTAACTGCTTGGACACGTGGCATGCTGTAATTGATATGCGTTTAGTCATAGGCAGTGTCACAGACACGTTCTTCAAGATTAGTGTCATGTATGCCATGTTATCTAATTGCTTCAGGATAATTTAATCAGGTAGCGCCAACTGCTAGGTAGCGCCTGGTGCTACTTGCTGTTTTGTGACTTTCTGAATGATATGGTGTCATTGATTACCTCGTGCCAACTACAGATGGCACGAGACAGCTGTTAGTCATTTATGACAAATTTGACACGTCTGAAAAGATCTCCTCGAGCACCATGCACTCGGGATTCGAATGGATTTCTTGACTGACGTGCTGTCAGTCATGATGATAACTATTTAGCTTCTCCGAGAAGATGGCTACGTGGCAGACAGCGCCACTTGATGACCAGCGCTTATTGATCTCCTGTACCACCTGATGTCTGGCGCCTGTAGAAGCATGAAATTTCAGGCCAGAGTCCCTATGCGCCATAAATTCTCATGCGCCCCACACTAATAAGCGCCAGAACAGACAAGAGTACTCGGCGCAGCAGAACACAAACAAAGAGTATAATACATCAAGAGACTAGGCTTTTATTTCATATGAAAGTCTATTACATGTCTAAACTCTTTACAAAGGAGAATTCTTTTACAAAAGAGAAAGAAAATCCAAAAAGATATCGCCAGACGTATCACTCAAGTGCTACAGCCAGGCGCACCATTCCAACATCTCAGCAAAGGCGCATCCCCGTGCATAGTCAGAGTGAATCAATTCCTCGTTAGCATGCAGGCACTCTAGCAGGTGGAGTGGCTCTTCTAGCCTAAACAAAATTGGGACACGATAGCCCTGACCTGCGGCTTTTCCAGCATAATAAAAATCGAGGCACAACCACCCCGATCTTTGGATGCAACAGGAACCTTCAGCCTGTGTCGGGACACGACGATCCCGACATTTGGATGCAACAGACACTTTCACAGGCTTGTAAGAAAATAAGACCGATGGCGAAAGAACTAACTCGGCGCATCTTCACCTTCGGAAGGAGCTCGTCGTCAAAACTTCTTCGAATAAGGAGTTTGACGGTTCGCCAAAGCAGGGGGCCAGCCGAGTTCATCTCCATTTTGGGAAAGACAAGTGAAGAATGGAAGCTTTCCTTCATACGACTATTTATAGATGCGGGCAACCCACAACCGTGCGCCAAGTGGAAGACTCTCCAACCTCCGTACAATGAATTTGTATTTATGGCAATGAACCTATCTCTTCGTATTTAGCTAAAATCAAGGCTGCCATTAATACCTAGAAGAACTCAATAGATGGGCTAAAGAGGATGCAACACATGGCAGATGCACCATCGATATCACGCACCCCTTACTGATGTGCCCAGTGGGATATAGACCCATGCACCCAGATCGAAATTAACCGATACGCCCCTTTCAAACTTGTCATCATCAAACATTTAATGCTGAGTGACAAAGGCGGCAAACATCTTCTAAAGAGCCGTCCAATCAGCTGCCCTTTACAGAAAACGAAGAGCCGCTGACATCAGCACCATCATTACACTTTTGGTCGGCTACAGCTTTCCTTGCCACGCGGCCGATCGTTTATTCGTATGCGCTTACACAGCCATGCACCTGGACTGACCTATGACTCCTGGAAGTCATAGACCTAGTCACCCCATGCGCCTGATCCTAGGCGCATCCCGATATGAAACCTTGCATGTGCCTCAAAAGCCATGCGCCCGGACTCGCTCCTGATCTATAAAGATAGCAGCTTAGTCCTCTCCATGCGCCCGATCCTAAGCGCATTAAGACAGATCACTCTCCTCCAAATCTGAGATCTTTGAGCCATGAACACGCACCACGTATCATTTGACTCGGTTCTGCCTACGAATGGGTGCTAACCACCCAAGATCTCAGCAACAACCGAATTTTTGCAACTGCCATATGTCAGCTCCATCGCAGCCTAACGTAGTAGTTCATACAGATTCGAGGTGCATCATCCATATGCCTTCGCCAGCATCAGCCACGTGGCGTTCCTACATCCAGGCGCATCCTACATATGTGCACAGAAGCAGCTCAGCCTGCTGCCTATAATTAGAAGGACCATTCCTTCAACACAGACAGAGGGAGATCCACAGAGAGATATCCACATAGATATCTCCACAGATCATATCCAGAGATCAGGAGAGATACTTTACGTATTATTCCCTTCAAAATGCTCCAGCATCCAGAGCAACCCAGACCTTCAGAGAATTCAAGATCGTCGTCAGATCGTCAACGGAGTCAACGTATTAACACTCGCTCCATCGACACAGTTCCCAAATAAAAATAAAAGTGTACTCAAAGGACTACATCTAAGTCCTACATTGTATACTATTCTGTTTGTAAACGAAATATAGAAGTTTTAATAAAAAAACCTTTTGTCTTCCCCTTTTTCGATGGCGAACAAGCTAGCGACTCTGCTAGGGACTACCTTCTCCTCCAACGAGAAGGTTGTGTTGCAATCTGACGACATCAAACCGGGCTCCTCTAATAAAATACTTGTGGTGCACCTCGATCAATAGGTATATGAGAAGTTCATCTCTTAAGGCAGCACAAGTCCTTCGAAGCGGCTGCTAAAGCCGAAGAAGACTCGTCGAGTCTGGGCGGGCAAGGGCGATGCTCCTAGCACCATCGCTGAAGGGGATACGCCACCACAGCTGACCCTTCCTACTAATGTTCTTAGCACCAAAGATGCGCCTACTGGTGCAGTACATCTGTCAGAAAAATGTGGTGTTGACTGCATTTCCCAGCTATCTTCTTCCCAGTCGAAGAAGATGCGCCAACGGAGCAGAGGTGCAGCTAATCTCCCACGTATGAACTCTGGTGCGCAGAAGAAAACATCTGTCTTTGACAAACTCACTCGCTATCATGGCGAGGCAAAATTAGATTCTGAGTACTATGCACCTTTGCGGGCTAGTACAAAGAAATCTAAGGCAGCACATGCCATACGCCCCAAACGTGCTATGCCAACAGCGAACCAGAAGCATGTGCTCAAAATCATGCATGCTGCTGATGGCAAGCTGTACAGGGTTGACTCGGGCACATTTACGAGCCGACCTTCAAAGTCTCTGTCCTACTTGAGTGCATATACTGCGTTTTAAACTAAGTCAGGCAGGACAAAATTAGCGACGTTGAACCCATGCGCCCACTTGGGTGGTGCACATGAAGTGGGTTCAAGTTGCAATAAAAGTTGTTCTTCCACCAATGATTTGGGAGTATCTCATGCGCTTGAACTAGATTAGGGGGCACAGCATTCACATGACCACCCCGGCGCTTGGCCTTGCCATGCGCCTGAAAGGGGTGTGAAAGTGGAACTCTCCTATCGTGATTTGCGTAATGTGATCACTCACAAATGCAGATCAGGAGATCTGACCAATAAGCATGATGCGCCCCTCATAGGGCACACTTGTGCCATGGTCACCATCAACTGCTGTTGTTGTAAGACAGCAGCTCCACCACAAAGGCAGTTCGTGTTCAAGCGACTGCAAACTACGACACCCATCCGACGTCGCCTCGGAGAGAAGGTGTCAATTAAAGATGAAGCAGAACCCAAGATCGCTTCTTGCCATGTTGTTTCCAACTTTCATTTATCTCGAAGAAAGACAACTACCAATACCTCGACCTCTGCAACCAAGAGTCAGCCGAGAAAGAGCAAAATAACGATCCCATCCTCAGGGGTATTCGAAAGCACCCGGTCAAGGAAGAAGTCTCTGGCTGAAGCAGTGGCTAGTGGTAGTCAAATTCTTGACAATCCTCCTCTTGAAGACGAGGAAGCCACCCAAGGAACCAACCTCGACGTAGCTGGGGGTAGCCAGTACGAGGCCTCGGAAGAAGAGGCCCTTCCACAGGAAAATAAGATTGGGTGTGAGGCTTCAACCGATCCATCCACTTCCACCCATGTCATGACAGCTTACATGGCAGAGGGTGGTGATGAAGGAGAATTAGACACTACAGCTCTGGACATCGTGCAACACATAGACACTTTGGAAGGGGGCCTCAAAACCCTCTCTGCCTCTATGCAGACCTTGACTCAAGCATTGTTCGAGATTTTGACCACTCTAGCGAAGGCACCTGTCTTCACCAGTCCTGATCCCGGGGCCAATGGGGAATCAAGTATACCCCCTCAACGGATATCTTCGGGTGCCGATCATCACGTCGTACCCCAGACATCGGCTCCTTCCAATATCCAACTTCAGGCTCTACCACCTTCACCAGCTCCCAGCTCTACAGAAGATCTGGTCGAGATGATTAAAGACCTGCGTGAGCGCTTTGAGGATCGAAAAAGACAGGAAGAGCATCAAAAGATGGAAATCTCGAACCTTACCTCCTCGAGTGGAACAAGGTGGTCTATCCTCCCAAGTATAAACCACAAATATTAACGCCATATGACGGAAAAGATTCTCCTCGCCGGTACCTGACATACTTCCAGTCTCAGACGGGGCATAACCCGAAGGAAGAAGCCCTGCTCATAATCATGTTTGTTGGGGCATTAAAAGGAGTCACCTACGACTGGTACTGCAATCTTCCTGACAACTCCATATCATCCTTCGATGACTTGACACGCCCCTTCCTCGATCGGTTCTACGACGGTAGAAAAGACATGACTATGTCGTCTCTCATAGAAGTCCGTCATACGGAGAAGAAAACTGTTCGGACCTTCATCGAGCATTTCCAACAAACATGCCTAAGGTTACCTCCGAGTACGCCAGAACATGCACTCATTGACTCCTGCAGCATGAACATGATCCCTGCGATCAAACTCTGGCTCAATTCTGCTCCGCCTTCCGATTTGGAGTTTATTGATTATCGAAGCTGAGGCCGCTGAGAAGAAGGCACGTAATGCTCGCCTTCTGGGAGTTAACTTCCCTACCTTCGACGACAAAGGAAAGCGTCCTGCTACCAACAACAGTGGGCGTGAGGCAAAAGGGAAGCAGACATTGACTGTCAATGCTTCAAAAAGTACACAGGGCCCCGTTCAGAAGCCTCTGTCTGCACCGAGACCAAAGATGGTCTACTCCTTCAATGATGAGGATAGCTTACAAATCTTCGAGATGCTGAAGCAGAGCGACAAAATCAAGTTGCCTGATCCAAAGCATCCTGATGAGGTAGGCAGAGTCGACGATCCGAGGTCCTGTCACTATCATCGGTTCGTTGGACATCCAACTCAAGGCTGTTACATCCTCAAATACTACATACAGTGCATGATTAATGTGAATGTCATCTCAGTCGACTACGAGGAGAAGACAGTCTAGGCCAACATAGTGTCGCTCCAGTTTGGTACCTTGCTGCCTACCACAGCTTGAGATAGTGTTGTCCCTATCCCTAAGGCAAAAATGGAGGTGGTCAACCTTCCGCCAGCTCGTGATAACGCGAGTGGACTAATTCCATTCACCACACCTCAGGGTGAGATCATGTGGGTTCATCCAGATCTTGCTCCGGAGCTTACTCAGCCGGAGGGACATTCTACCTCCAAGGCCAAAGGCAAGAAGATTAAGTCTTGCCAAATGGTGACTACCTCCCCTGAGGAGGTACTTCCTGTAAAAACGAGTTCAAAGCAGAATGCTCAACCCGAAGAGGCCCTGTCGAAGTGGCACCTTCCGTCACCTCCTCGGCTGCTCCAGGAGAGGGTCTTTTCCAACCTCCAGCAACTGACAAACAGAAGCAGCACTACTAAAATCTACTATATTAGCGACGTAATTTAGCGATGTTAGTTAAAACGTCGCTAATTCTTGCAATTTAGCGACATTTACCTTAAACGTCGCTATTAGAGACAAAAATTGCGACGTACCAGTGACGTATATTAATTAAATAAGCTTTTCGTCGCTAAACGTCACCATTGCATCTCTAATAGCAACGAATTTAGCGACGTTCCTCACAACGTCGCTAAATTTTAATTAAAATCCGCCCCGCGGATTCATTTCCCCCTATTTCCCATTTTCACTCTCTCACTCTTTCTCCTCACTTTTCCCTCCGGTGCGACGAACTTTCCCCTCCGGCACGGTGAACTCTCCTCCCTCTCTGGTACGTAACTCCCTCCCTCTCTCTCTCTCTCTCAGAATTTTGGTTGTGGGCGGTTGGGGGTACGGGTGGCTCAGGGGGGTGGTTGGGGATGAGGGGCTGGGGGGAGGGGTAGGGGGATGCGGGTGGTCGGGTGGTAAGCGGGGGGTAGCTGGGGGGAGGGACAGGGGGGTGAGGGCGGCTGGGGGTGAGAAGGGGGGCTGGAGGTGGTTGGGGGGTGAGGGGTTATGGGGGGGAGGGGCAGGGGCTGGGGGGTGGTCGGGTGGTGAGTGGGGGGTGGCTGGGGGGAGGGACAGGGGGGTAAGGGCGGTTGGAGGTGTGGAGGGGGTGCTGGGAGGAGGGTTAGGGTTCGGGAAGATGTGTCGATGTATACATATATTGTATGTAAGTATATTATACATCTTTAGAATTATATCTATGTATAAAAACCTATTTGGATATATAATCATTTATATAAGAGTTTATGATTATCTATATTATTATTATAGGAGTTATATAAGTAAATATTTCTTTAAGAAAACCATAAAAGGACCTTGTTTCTATACGTAGATGTATACATATATTGTTTGTAATACTTGGTTGTTTGTGGGCTCTGGTAGATTTCGTAGAACCGTAGCAGCATTAGTCTTACCTAGGCCCAGGCCAAGCCCGGGGAATCACAGTCTCAGCGGCATTGGACAAACCCATGCAAGTATACCTTGTCTATTGGCTTACATATTTACAAGCATGTATTCTTTATCAGTCATTTACTTTCGATATACTGCAACATGCTTTACCTATTTATTATCAGTACACTTTCATGATTATCCTTGCTGACACGTAGACATGATACACGATTTCGTATTACACACTACTAAAATAAGCCAAATTAGCGACGTCCAGATACGTCGCTAATTGAGGAAAATACGTCGCTAAAGGAAATTAGCGACGACTTTAGCGACGGAAAATGAAGGTCGCAAAAAAGCTAGTCGCAGATGACAAATTTGTTGCCCTACGTCGCTGTTTGCGACGTCACCACAATGTCGTTGGGTCGTCGCAAATTTGGCGACGGAGGGCGACGAATAGGAATGTCGCCAAATTAGCGACGTTGTGCGACTACGTAGCGACGTCGTTCCTTTTTATGTGCTGACATGGCATGCATGCCACGTCAGCAGTTTAGCGACATATAGCGACCAAATTAGCGACGTCATGTCTATAACACGTCAGTTACTGAGCGACGGATTGCGACGGATAGCGACGTCTGTTTACGTCGCTAAACGTCGCAGAACGTCGCTATACGTCGCAGATATTATGAAATTTTTTAAAAAAAAATATGTTTGGTATTTTTGTTATGTTGTGTGTCTGTGTTTACATAGACACACATCATCACAAAAATACCAAACATATTTTTAAAAAAATTGGGCAGCACCTCCTTTGTATATCAGATCATCGCTTATAACCCAGCGTAGGTATATTTGTCATCCCCGTCGCAGATATCACAAAGTAAATATCAGAAAGTAAATATCACAATAAAAATACCAACAAAGTAAATATCCAACAAACATACATGTGCACAATGGAGGGCAAATAAGAATCAAAATCAGTGTACAGAACGGTCAATGGGCCTATAGGGCCAATACATACAAAGTTGATAAAAAATCTACTGGATCACTAAGGACCCCTGCCGTGCATCTGGGATAGCATGTACTCATACTGCTCCTGTGTGAACTATACCGTAGGGGTATTAGGAGGTAGTGCAACGTCTGGAGTCGGCACCGTCGATGGACCGGGAGGATGTATCTGCTCTAGCTCTCGCAGTCGGTCACTATGCGCAGCAAGGGTACTCACCATCCTCTGAGTTCTCTCCTCAAGAGAAGTATGTAGCTGGGTGAATGAGACAGCCACGGTCCTCTGTGATCCCTCCAGCTCGACCTGTCTACGCTCTGTGCGCTACGTAGACTCGGTGAGCATGTGCAAGCTGGCAGCTGTAGCCTGCTGTAGACTCATCAGCTCCTGTATACTGCGCTCGACCGCATCAAATCGTTCGGTGATCATCGGATAGTCGCTCTGCGGTTTGGTGATCAGAAATCTGCTGATACAACTCGCGACACAGCTCGTCGATCTGACGACCAATATCTTGAGCTCGTGATGACGCCTGCGAAGCTGGAGACTGCGCACTGACAGAGGGGGCCCGGGATGACTCTGAAGCCAAATAGGTGTCGTAGGATCCCGTACCGTAGTACGTACCCTTCTGAAGACCGCCAACGACGGTCATCCAGAGGTCGTCCGGCGATGGAGCTGTAGGCGGCTGGGAGGAAGTACCAGCCCCTCCCTCTGCTGGCGCACTAGCAGCAGCAGCCGCCTCCTTTTGTAGCCGAAGAAACTCGGCCTAGAACAATATTTCCTAACGTGTAAGTGTTTGCTAAAGTCTATATTGATATCTATTTTCCTGTTTTCTAAATTATAGTAAATTAATATAAAGAATAGAACGTACATATGCCTGCGTCGCCCTCTCGTCAATGAACTCTCCAGCCCTCCGATGGGTGACCAGGAAGACGGTCACCAAGTTCGGGTCCTCACCCTTTTTTACCTGTTAAAATATATTATCTATTATTAGTATTAGACATTTTATCTCAGAAATAACCGGTGATCACCGGACGATTAGAAATAGGTCCTCTTCCGGTGTAGCTATATAATATTCCTATCTGCGGGAGCATCTGAGTAGTTAATCCAAGGCCCACCATAGTTCTGTCTCAGAAATAATCCCAGCTGTTTCTGTACTGCAGGAGCCCGATATCTATACAATAATAAATTTCATGAATATATATGTACATATAATCATTTGAAAAATATATATTAACTAATTAACTTACTTCGTAGGCCCGTCCGTCCAAATCTCCATATGCGTCTCGTCCGGGGGAGGGCATGGAGGGTCGCTCTCACCTCCTGTCTGGGCAGGATCAGTCTGATCGCCGTCCTCCATATGCTCGGCGTCGGCTCTCCCTATGGAGCTGTCGACAGGAGAAATACTGGACGCGAAAGGAATGCTGGACGCGAGATCAGGAATGCTGGACGACGAGGGAGGAGTCGCCAACCTGCTGGAACTGTCTTATCCCGGTAATGGACCGGGAACAGAACGCTACATTGACGTACTCAGAGATGAGGATGAGGGTACAAAATCTGCATCCCCAGCCCGAGGTAGACGGGACTGCCTAATATAATATCCTTCGCGTCGTCCTCCTCCTGGTCTAATCATACCTGATAATAACATATGACAATAAAACGAATATACATTTTTATATGATAGACATCACAAATTTTTGAAAAATCTCATAGTCACAGATAAAAGTGTCACTAAAGTGTCACAAATTTATATGATAAAAGTGTCACTAAAGTGTCAAATATGATGATAAAACAAACGTACAGATTTAATCCTCTTCTGAAAATTCATCTAGTTCGTTTAGCTCATCTTCTTCTTCTTCTTCTTCTTCTTCCTCATCTACATCTTCACTTTCATCTGCATCTTCCTCTTCAGATAATTCTACTTCTTCTACACAATTAGATGTGTAATGAGGAACTTCCGTCGTGGCTACTTCTATAATATTTGTTACAAGAGGTAGTTCATGCTCCTGATAAGCTACATCGTCAACCTCAAAGGTATTTCTAGCTTTGGTCTTGCATACTGCCCACCAGTCCGACCTTGTTTTTCTCCGTTTAGGATAACTTATGAAGTACACGAGCTGAGCCTGACTTGATAGGACAAATGGTTTATAGGCTTGATATCGATACCGATAGTTTATATCCACAAGACTGTGCTTGTCTACTTTCCAACCTTGACCTTCAATTGGATCGAACCAATCACACCTGAATAACACAATCTTAGCAAGCTCTATTCCATAACTATATGTCAGCTCCACAATCTTCCGTAGGACGCCATAGAAATTGTTGCCCGCATCAACATCTTTGTAGTTCGAAGATCTGATACACAAACAGCTATTTTTGGTGGAATCGAGATCTACAAAGTTGTCTCTGATCGGGCAAGTTGTTGACTTGAACCTAAACCCATTAACATAGTATCTTGGCCATATTTTTACAGCATAAATTGGTCCCTTGGCTAGCGTTCTAATAGACTTATTCTCAAGTCTTGCGTATGGACGATCGACCTAAATACCACGAAAAAATAAATTAAGCTCATTCTCAAGTGCATATACAGAAAGGTAATTACAGAGTTCTCAAGTCTTACATATGCACTCAACCATGATGGAAAATAATGCCTCATTTCTCGTTCTAGTTCTTCTTCTGTTATGTGTGGCCTACCTGACCTCACATCATCATTAAATATGCTAAAAATAACATCGTTCAATTAATGTAATAATATAATAATTAACACTATTAAAATAATATAGACGTATTAATTACTTACCCCTCCAACTTCTCTACTTCATCTTCGTCGCAGTTGAGTAATACATACACCTGAACAGCCCTTAGCTCATCATCGTTCAGATATCTCTTCTTCATTTTACCCGATAGCTTTCCTGGGGCATTGAATACCTTCAGTATTGTATCATTACATACATGATCTCCGTCGTCGTTTCTGGAAGCTCTCGTTCTATTAGTTGCAACATGAGGCTTGAAATACATCGAACAAAAGTTTATAATCTCCTAGAGAACATAGGCTTCACAAATAGAACCCTCGACCCGTACCTTATTTTTCACATTTCTTTTTAGGTGATTCAAATATCACTCGAACGGGTACATCCATCGATATTCGACGGGTCCACCAACACGTGCCTCATAGGATAGATGAATCGGCAAATGCTCCATAGAATCGAAGAATCCAGGAGAAAATACCCTCTCTAGTTTGCACAGTATTACCACAATGTCCTTCTCTTGCTTTTCTAGACGATCAATGAGCAATTTCTTAGAACAAAGATCCCTGAAGAATATGCTAAGCTCCGTCAATGGATCCCAAACAGCCTGCGGTAAGAATTCTCGAAATGCAATCGGAATTAACCTCTCCATGAATACGTGACAATCGTGGCTCTTCATACCCGTCAATTTGTTTTCCTTCGGATCGACACATCTTCTCAGATTTGATACATATCCGTATGGAAATTTTAGGCCCTGGATCCACCGACAAAGTCTCACTTTATCCTCCTTGTCCAGTGAGAAAATTGACTTCGGCAGGAACTGTTTTCCATTCTCCTCTATCAAATGCAACGCAGGGCGTTTGCATATTTCTTCTAAGTCCAACCTGGCCTTGGAATTCTCTTTCATTTTTCCTTTTACGTCCATCGCAGTATTAACTATGTTATCAAACACATTCTTCTCAATATGCATGACATCAAGATTATATATGATCAGATTGGTACTCTAATATGGCAGATCCCAGAATATGCTCCTATTTGTCCAGTTATGATCTCTACCAGGCAGAAATTGTCGATGACAATCAAAGAAGCACGGTTTTTCTCGATGTTTCAAGCGGAAAGCCTTAGTATGGTCCATGCAATACGGACATGAAAGACGGCCATGATGCTCCATCCAGATAACATCTCATATGCCGAAAAGTCGTTGATGGTCCACATAAGGGGTGTCTTCATCTGAAAATTCTGCTTCCTGGAAACATCGTACGTGTTAGCGCCTACTTCCCATAACTGATTCAACTCATCTATCAAAGGCTGTAAGTACACATCAATGTTCCTCTTGGGATTGTTCGGACCAGAAATTATAACGGTTAGAAACATATACTGAGTCTTCATGCACATCCAAGGCGGTAGGTTATACGGAGTGACAATCACAGGCCAGCACGAATACTGGAATCCCGAAAGACCAAAAGGAGTAAAACCGTCAGAAGATAGCCCCAACCTGATATTACGCGGATCTGAAGCAAAATCAGGATACACTCGATCAAAGTGCTTCCACGCTTCTTCATCGGATGGGTGATCCAACACTCCTTTAATCTGTTCTCGCATGTGCCAACTCATATTTTTGACCGTCTCTTTCACCATAAATAATCTTTGCAACCGCGGCGTTAAAGGCAAGTAGTGCATTGAATCGGTCGGTCTTCTTACATCGGTAGACCTTTATGTACTAGTTGTCTTATAGCGATCAGCACCACAAAATCTGTACACATCTGCGTCCTTGTCGTCTTTGTAGTACAGCATGCACCCATTGAGATAAGAATCGATTTTCTCGTATCCCATCCAGACCGATCTCACCATCCTCTTAGACCGATAGAAGTCTTTAGGTAACTTAGTACCCGTCGGCAAGATCTCTATAATCAACACCAACACTGGGTTGTAGCATTCTTGCGACATGTTAAAATCTGACTTAAAGCTCAACAGTCTTGTAACCACCTCCAACGGTGAATGATCCTCACAACCAGGATACAATGGAGTCCTTACATTCTCCAGCAACGCCATGAACTTTACAGCATCGACATTCGGTGCCTCCTCAGCAGCATCATGAACGAAACTAGGCCCTGCAGTGTCGAAAACCATGTTCACGCACCCGTCGTCGTATGTATGATTATCTGAAATAAAATTAGGTCACACATGCATATACGGCTCAACATAAGGCTCCGGCTCTGATGCTAAAGACACAAGTTCTCCGTGTGCAGTCCACTGATAGTAATTAGGCGTGAAACCCCTCGAGTACAAATGATATGTCACTTCCACTTCTGGATAATATTTTACGTTATGACATTTCACACACGGACACTTAATTTTGGTGCCGTCCATGTACTGAGGGAACGCCTTAGCAAACTGCAGGAACTGCTCTACTTCTACTATGTATTCATCTCGTACACATCATCAGGACGATGAATGTACATCCATGAACGATTCTGCAAGTAGTAATTCATACCTATTTGGAAATAATTTTGCAAAGATGGACACACATTATCCAATAGGCACAAATTCGTATATTATGTCTTATTATGGGACACACATTAGTAGCGGACAGTTACTAATAACTATGCTATATCATACATAAGTTCTTGTGCATCCAACGTATACACATACACTATCGATTCTTACTGATGCCAATCTCATTCAGACACACTAGATTCATTTCGATATCGCTAGGGTCAAGTTGAAAATTGTCTTAACATCAATTTTCATGACTTGAATATAATGTCACCTACAACCGATATCTAAGACCCCATGAATATAATGTCACCTACAACCGATATCTCATTCAGACGCACTAGATTCATTTCGATATCGCTAGACCATATATATATAATGTCACCTACAACCGATATCTAAGACCCCATGACAAAGTCAAAGACATTATTGACAAGACTTGAATATAATATCAACTAATTACAATCACAACTAGTACTAAATAAGTCTCCTAGTATGATATAGAGGTAAATAAATAGTATACTAGATTGATTGACACTCGACTGAACACCCTCTGGACACATACTCAAGCCTATACTACACACTCACACACCACTCTTGAGTAAGTCTGCTGACTTTAGATTCCTTGACTTGAGTCGTGCCTTCATGTGTGACTTCGAGTAGCTTCCATACTTCATTGGCCATTGTGCAGATAGACACCCTGTTAAATTCAGTTCTGTCTAAAGCACAAAAGAGAGCATTAATGGCACGTGCGTCAAGACTGGCCCTTTTCTTTTCTTCCTCTGTATATCTGCTATGGGGTTTTTCAACTAAAACTCCATCAACATTTATACGAGGTGGCTTTTGATAGCCATCAAGAACAATGGACCATAAATCAAAATCAAGAGATTTCAAGAAGAAACTCATCCGTGTTTTCTAATATGTATAATTTGTACCATCAAATAGTGGGGGTCTGTTTGTGGCCTGGCCTTCACTTGTGAATTTCACAGTTGCCATGTGTTGTGCTATGATCTATATAATAGTTAATTAAAAAGAATAAATAATTGCACTGTTACCTTTGCTTTACCTGTAACACCCGCTCTGATACCAATTGTAGGAACGAAATAGTAAAGCGTAATACTCTAGAGGGGGGTGAATAGAGTTGGCAGCAGAATAATGCTAAATAAAAATATTAGCAGCACAATCACAGAATATTAATCACAACTGAAATAATGTAAAGGCAGAGTTAAGAGAGCAAACGCAAAGACAGCGATGTATACTGGTATCCCTCTGTTGAGGACTAATCCAGTCGGTAGAACTCTTGCTACTAGTTGAATCCACTATTGGAAAAACCGCAAGTTTTCTTACGAAGTCCTTGCAACTTCTACAACGCGAGCTTTGATACGAAGAACTCGTCCAACTTCAAATGTGAAGATCTATTCTTCAATCGAGCCTTCTGATTATAATCTCTCAGAAACTTCTAGACCGTAGCGCACTGGCAAATTGACTAGAGGATTGTAACTGGCTTGGGATCTGAAATTGTAAGCTCTAGAAAAACTCTTTGGAAGACTGAAAGCTTTAGATAGAGAGAAGATTGAAAGTGAATGAGTGAATTGAAATAATCGAAATCCTTCTCTATTTATAGGAGTTCCAAAGGCAGACTTCTGTCAAAATTCGGGCAGAATTCGGGCAGAACTCTTTGAGCAAATCTCGATCAAATTCGCAACTGCAGGAGGACCAAGTTCCAGAGTTTCAAAATTACAATGGCCACTAACCGAACTCTGGCCGAACTCTGGCCGAGTTCTGTCAGGGCTAGGTTAGGGTTTTAAAAATGGGTTTTGGTGATTTTTGAAAACCTTTTTGAAAACCTTTTTGTAAACATTTTGATAGGTCATTTTAAAAACATTTTGAACTATTTTGGGGATAGTCTATTTGCCAGTACGACTCGGTGTACAACAAATTCCTAGACTCAAATAAAATGAAAAATTACATTGCATAGGAAATACAGACTCGAGTAGGTAAACAGATCTTCAGTCTTGAACGGAGTGGATAGCCAATCTTGCTTATGTCCAAGTAACCGAAATGTTCCAACTAGCTTTGTATATCCAGACAGAGTTTGATCAGTTATTAAAATCAGGTTGACCATATGACCAATGGGCCAACAATCTCCCCCATTTTGATAATTGACAAACTATGAATGATATAACATTAAACTTGTTCAAAAAGAATCAAAACGTAAAATTGTTCAAGTCCTGTATTTAAACTCAAAAAAATGTTAGATCTTTAATTTTCTTCCCCTTTGTCACTTAGCAAAATAATTGCACAAGAGAAGGCTCCCCCGCATTTAATGCAGAAGGCTCCCCCGCAATTAATGCATAAGGAACAAAAAGTGAGAAAACATAAACAAATAAAAAATAAAGAGTAGATATACATCATCATAGGCATGTAAAGTATCTACAAATTATTATCACATGCATGCTATTGTCTCTAAAGAATATTATCACAGGCATGCTATTGTTTCAAAAACATAAAAGAAATCTCAGGCAGTTTGTAATGAAGAAGCAGTATAAAGAGATAGTGCTAAAACAAAGTGCTGAAATAAACTGGAATGTTATAAATGAAACACCATAAGCATGTCCATGAAAAAGTACTGAAACAAAGTGCTGATAAAAATCAAAAGTACTGATAAAAAGAAAAACTGATAAAAACTTGGAATGTTGGAGCATTTCCAAGTATACAATAGAATGTCACTAAAAAAATCAAATCACATCTCCTCATCACTATCCTCGTCAATATCATCATAAACTGCTCGGCCAGCATGACCGGAAGGACCAGCACCAGAAGTACCAGCGCCAGAAGGATGAGTAGGGGCGCCAGCATAGAACTCACCAACGTAGTCACGAGGTGTACGATACCAATCATAGGCATTACCTGGCTGGAAGTAGGCATGGACAGCCTCATCCTCACAGTGTTAACCCGAAAAAGCTGGATCTCGAGGGATAGAGCCAGCAGAATGACCAGTCTGGACAAAACGCAGATCAGCCAAGGAGTTTGCCATCGCCTGGTAACGGGTGATGTCGTGGAACTCACGCTCGCGAGCCATGTCCGTCAACGAGACGTGCAAAGCAGATAAGTGCTGATGTCTACTAGTGGTTCACCTTCATTGGGAATACCAAGAATCTCCGCTAGGAGGGCATCATCGAACTCGATGTCGATGCCTCCAACATGTGTGCTCACAATAAAAGTGTTAACTACGAGATTGCAATAGAATAAACGAATGACATTAGTAGCTATCGGGAAGCACAGTTTAACAAATAGGTGTAACCCTAATGCCTCAAAGAAGTGACGATGATTGGGAAATACCGTCCATTTGATCGGAGCGCCGCCGCATATGGATCGGGTGGAAAAGTTACCGTACCATAATAGGGCTTGATCGAGGGTTTGAAAGAAGAACCCATCGAAAGTGCCGTCGCTCGTTTGGATCGGTAAAAACAGTGAATCCGTGTGAGGATTTGAAGACGACCCTTCCTCACTAGGAGTGGTCTTCTTCCTCTTAGATGGATTAAATCTAGGTGCCATTGGAATAAAAAGCACAAATTGAAAGGTGGAGAGAGAGGGAGTTATACCTCACGAAAATAGGATATGTTGTAGAGAATGTAGATCTCCGCACGATTCCAAATTTTGGAGAGATTTCACCAAGTAGATTGGAAGGAAATGATTGGTGAAAAGCTAGGGTTTGAAGACTCGGGACGGCTGCTGCTGCTGTTTGAATTGGTTTGGAAGCAATGAAAGAGAAGAAGCTCTCGGGTTCTGGATATATACACAGATACCCTCAACCGAACTCGGGCCGAATTCGGTCAGAGCTCTGGCCGAATTCGCCTAGGGTTCTTCAAAGTTGATTTAAGCCACTTCATTTTTATTGTCTCATTTCAAATATTTAATTCAAAGATTAGTTATTTTAGCCTTCAAATAACATAATTAATAATATTTTATGAATTAAATGTCTTTACACAGCGACTGTCTCAGATTAGCTGTAGGAGTACTGTCCCAGCTGGCGGAGGTTCACCGGAGAACTCTTAAATACCGCTTCGCTTCAACCGTAGTTGTGGTGACAGACAGACTCTTTATTGGCTTGTCTCTAACACAGTTTTTGCGTATTAAGATATAATCATAAAACAAAATCAATTAATATTATTGACGTCCAAAATTCCTAATTCTCGACGTAAATAATTGAAACGATCTTCCGCTAGAGGTTTAGTGAAGATGTCAGCTAATTGATTTTCAGTATCTACGTACACAAGGTTTATATCTCCATTTTGATGATGATCTCTAAGAAAATGATGTCTAATCTCGATATGTTTAGTACGAGAGTGACATACTGGATTCTTAGTCAAATTAATAGTGCTCGTGTTATCACAAAAAATGGGAATATGTGTGTAAAATAAATCATAGTCTTCTAGGGTTTGTTTCATCCATAAAATCTGAGCACAACAACGTTCTGCGGCGATGTACTCAGCCTCTGTTGTTGATAGGGCTACAGAATTTTGCTTTTTACTAAACTAAGAGACTAAAGCTTTGCCTAAGAAATGACATGTGCCACTTGTACTTTTTCTATCAACTTTGCATCCAGCAAAATCTGTATCCGAATAACCAATAAGGTCAAAGGACTTAGTTTTGGGATACCACAAGCCAACAAAAGAAGTGCCTTTAAGGTATCGAAAGATACGCTTAACTGCGGACAGATGTGATTCCTTTGGGTTAGCTTGAAAACGTGCACACAGGCAAACACTAAACATTATATCTGGACGACTAGCAGTTAAATAAAGTAAACTACCAATCATACCTCGATACTTACGTGTGTCGACTGGCTTGCCTTGTTCATCTGAATCAAGCTTTGTTGAAGTTGCCATCGGAGTGCCAATAGGTTTGACATTGTCCAGATCGAACTACTTTAGCAAGTCTTTTGTGTACTTGGCTTGATTTATGAATGTCCCATTATCGGTTTGTTTGATTTGTAATCCGAGAAAGAATTTCAGCTCTCCCATCATGCTCATTTTAAATTCATTCTGCATACACTTAGAAAATTCTTGACAAAGAGATTCATCAGTGGATCCAAATATGATATCATCAACATAGATTTGAATTAAAAGCAGCTTGCCATTAAAAGATTTAATAAAAAGTGTAGTGTCAACCTTTCCTTTTGAAAAACCGTTGTCAAGTAGAAAAGAGCTTAGACGATCATACCAAGCACGAGGGGCTTGTTTCAAACCGTATAGAGCTTTCTTCAACTTGAAAACATGGTCAGGATTTTTGAAATCCGTGAAACCCGGAGGTTGTGCTACAAAAACTTCTTCTTTTATAAAACCATTTAGAAAAGCACTCTTGACATCCATTTGAAAAAGTTTGAAATCATGAAAACATACAAATGCACATAACATGCGAATGGATTCTAATCTCGCAACTGGGGCATAAGTCTCATCGTAGTCGATACCCTCTTCTTGATTTTATCCTTGAGCTACGAGTCGAGCCTTATTACGAGTCACTAAACCATTCTTATTCAGTTTGTTTCGGAATACCCAACGGGTGCCAATGACCGGATGATCAACAGGCCTGGGAACAAGTTCCCAAACTTGATTCCGTTCAAATTGGTTTAATTCCTCTTGCATAGCATCTATCCAAAAACTAATACTACATGCTTCATCAATAGTTTTGGGTTCTAGCTGTGAAATAAATGCAACACTAGAAATAATATCTCTATAGGATGTACGAGTACTTACTCCCTTGGTAATATCACCAATTACCAAATCCTTTGGATGATTTGCTATAAATTTCAACCTTTTTGCTTCATTCTGAAGGTAGCTGGTTCCTGGATCTTCTCTAGGAGGTTCAGCTAGTGCAGAGCTTGGTTGAGAATCAGCTGGAGTTGAGCTTGGTACAGATGTATCTTCGTCATTGTCATCAATCGTCATTTGATTTAATTCATCAAAGGTGACATTGATTGACTCTTCGATAATCATGGTACGTTTGTTGAAGACTCTGTATCCTTTGCTCTTGGCTGCATAACCTAAAAATATACCTTCATCGGCCTTCTTATCAAATTTTCCTAAATTGTCTTTTGTGTTAAGAATAAAACATTCACAACCAAAAATTCTAAAGTATAAAACTGAAGGAATTCTATCAAACCATAACTCAAATGGAGTTTTCTTCGATTTGGGTCGAATTAGAACTCTATTGAGAACAAAGCAAGCTGTGTTGACAGCTTCAGCCCAGAAATATTTGGGTAGACTAAACTGGTTTAACTTCACTCTGGCCATTTCGGTTAGAGTTCTGTTCTTACGTTCCACAACCCCATTTTGTTGTGGAGTCCTAGGGCAGGAGAACTCATGAATAAAATCGTATGTGTCACAAAAATGCTCAAAATCAGCATTCTCGAATTCGCCACCATGATCACTTCTAATGCGAGTGATCATGTAACCTTTTTCATTCTGAACTTTCTTGCAAAAGGCGACAAATTCAGATAATGCATCATTCTTGCGTGTCAAGAAATATACCCACGTGTATCTAGAGAAATCATCTACAATTACGAAAGCATAAAGTTTACCTCCGAGGCTAGCAACTCTGCTAGGACCAAATAAGTCCATGTGAAGCAATTGTAGAGGTCTAGTAGTACATACTGCGTTTACTGACTTGAAAGTGGATCTGGTAGCTTTGTTCCTTTCACATTGACTGCATACCGAATCCTTCTTGAATGTAATGTCCGGTAAACCGCGTACTAGCTTCTTTGTGGATAATTTTGATATTGTATCCATATTAGCGTGACCGAGTCTCATATGCCACAGATGACTCTCATCACTCTTGGCCATTAAGCATCTACCTGAAATGTTAGTTTCTTCTAACAAATAGAAAATATATATATTGTCTTCCCTGATACCTTCAAAGATAGTACTACCAGTTGAGCTATCAACTATAGTACATTTGTCTTTGCCAAAGTTGATGCCATAATCATGATCAGCTAGATGACTTATGCTGAGTAGGTTATGTTTCAACTCGGTAACCAGACAGACATCCTTAATTACAGGATAGGGAGACTTACCAACATCACCGATACCAATAATATACCCTTTCAAATTATTACCGAAGGAGACATAGCCTTCCTTCTTTTTCTTCGACAGTGTTGCAAATAGGGTAGCATCACCGGTCATATGCCGTGAGCAACCGCTGTCGAGGATCCATTTACTTCTAGCATGTGAAGGGTGTTCTACCTACAAAACAGTTTGCAGATGAAACCTTTGGTACCTATTTCTTGTAGGGTCCTGAATTGTTAGCCTTAGGTATCCAAGTATAAACATTTAGATCTACAAGCTTTCTCATTCTACATGCAGATGATATATGACCAATGAGGCCACAATAATGACATTGTGCATGTCGAGTGTTGAAAGCTGAGTGGTGTGCATGGTTGGTAGGTTTGGGTTTTCTAGTATAGAAGAAAGCATACCTATAATCTTGTTTAGGCTTGACCTTTTGGGGTAAAGGTTTGATAGGGTTAGGTCTGACAGTGTTTGGCTTGGAAATGTTCCGATTTCTCGGTAAGTGACCCGTGTTAGGGTAGGAAGCAGCAAGCTCAGGCTGTTTTCCTAGCCTAATTTCCAATATTTTGGAAGTGTCATACAACTTAGTATAATCAGAAGTAAGTGATTCCATTCTGATTTGTGCACATTGAAGACTTTTCTTCTCTATAGAAAGTTCTTCCTTGAGTTGGTCAATAACTTTATCTTTCTCTTCAGATGACTTGGTAGTCTCGTGTAATAAGAGCTTTATTGAAAAAAGCTCACCAGACTCACTAACATTATTTCTAACCTCAGCTAGTAGGTCGATAAGTCTACCTATTTCACCTTTGTACTCTTTGAGTACCTTCTTAGAGGTCTGATACTTACTACGCAGTTTCCTGTAATCAGTCATCAGGTCACTGAAGGCATCTCCTAATTGCTCAAAGGTGAAGTCATCATAAGTTTCTACAGGTTCAGTAGGTACCTGATCGGTTGCCATGAAGCATATATTTGCAGCGTCCTCTGAGTGTTCGTCTTCTGAGTCGCTGGCTTCACTTTCATGCCATATGTTGGTGTTGGCATATTTTCGAGAAGTTGATCTTTTCAGGTTCCCTTTATCATACCTGTTGTTCTTCTTGCTCGATGATGAGTTTGTGGGACAATCCTTCTTCATGTGTCCCTTCTTTTTGCAGCCATAACAGACAGCATCTTCTTGGTACCAGTTGTTGCTGTTGTTCTCTTTGACTCTCTTCTCATGTCTCATGAATCTTTTGAACTTTCTTGCTATGAGAGCTTGATCTTCAGCGTCAGATCCACTACTGTCTGAGTTATCTTCAGCAGCTTTTCTGTGCTGAGCCTTGAGGGCGATAGTCTTCTCCTTTGGTGCAGGCTCTTCAAAATCTTGTAGCTCTAGTTCATGAGTGAGTAGTTTACCCATGAGTACTTCGAGGGACATAGTTGTGAGGTCGTTCCCTTCAATGATTGCAGTAGCCTTTGGAATCCAGTTCTTGGTGAGAGCTCGTAGGAGTTTGCGAATCTTTTCATGGTTACTGTAATCTTTGCCTAGGGAGGACAAAGGATTTACAATATCTAAGAATCTCTCGAACATTTGTGTGACTGTTTCGTTGGGCTTCATTTTGAACGCCTCGTACTCTTGAGTAAGTCTGCTGACTTTAGATTCCTTGACTTGAGTCGTGCCTTCATGTGTGACTTCGAGTAGCTTCCATACTTCATTGGCCGTTGTGCAGATAGACACCTTGTTAAATTCAGTTCTGTCTAAAGCACAAAAGAGAGCAATAATGGCACGTGCGTCAAGACTGGCCCTTTTCTTTTCTTCCTCTGTATATCTGCTATGGGGTTTTTCAACTAAAACTCCATCAACATTTATACGAGGTGGCTTTTGATAGCCATCAAGAACAATGGACCATAAATCAAAATCAAGAGATTTCAAGAAGAAACTCATCCGTGTTTTTCAATATGTATAATTTGTACCATCAAATAGTGGGGGTCTGTTTGTGGCCTGGCCTTCACTTGTGAATTTCACAGTTGCCATGTGTTGTGCTGTGATCTATATAATAGTTAATTAAAAAGAATAAATAATTGCACTGTTACCTTTGCTTTACCTGTAACACCCGCTCTGATACCAATTGTAGGAACGAAATAGTAAAGCGTAATACTCTAGAGGGGGGGGGTGAATAGAGTTGGCAGCGGAATAATGCTAAATAAAAATGTTAGCAGCACAATCACAGAATATTAATCACAACTGAAATAATGTAAAGGCAGAGTTAAGAGAGCAAACGCAAAGACAGCGATGTATACTGGTATCCCTCTGTTGAGGACTAATCCAGTCGGTAGAACTCTTGCTACCAGTTGAATCCACTATTGGAAAAACCGCAAGTTTTCTTACGAAGTCCTTGCAACTTCTACAACGCGAGCTTTGATACGAAGAACTCGTCCAACTTCAAATGTGAAGAGGTATTCTTCAATCAAGCCTTCTGATTACAATCTCTCAAAAATTTCTAGACCGTAACGCACTGGCAAATTGACTAGAGGATTGTAACTGGCTTGGGATCTGAAATTGTAAGCTCTAGAAAAACTCTTTGGAAGACTGAAAGCTTTAGATAGAGAGAAGATTGAAAGTGAATGAGTGAATTGAAATGATCGAAATCCTTCTCTATTTATAGGAGTTCCAAAGGCAGACTTCTGTCAGAATTTGGGCAGAATTCGGGCAGAACTCTTTGAGCAAATCTCGGTCAAATTCGCAACTGCAGGAGGACCAAGTTCCAGAGTTTCAAAATCACAACGGCCACTAACCGAACTCTGGCCGAACTCTGGCCGAGTTCTGTCAGGGCTAGGTTAGGGTTTTAAAAATGGGTTTTGGTGATTTTTGAAAACCTTTTTGAAAACTTTTTTGTAAATATTTTGATAGGTCATTTTAAAAATATTTTGAACTATTTTGGGGATAGCTTATTTGCCAGTACGACTCGGTGTACAACAAATTCCTAGACTCAAATAAAATGAAAAATTACATTGCATAGGAAATACAGACTCGAGTAGGCAAACAGATCTTCAGTCTTGAACGGAGTGGATAGCCAATCTTGCTTATGTCCAAGTAACCGAGATGTCCCAACTAGCTTTGTATATCCAGACAGAGTTTGATCAGTTATTAAAATCAGGTTGACCATATGACCAATGTGCCAACATATATATATATATATATATATATATATATATATATATATATATATATATATACCTTAATATTACACACACTTACACACTCTCAAACACTACACAAACCTATAGCTAATGCATACACACACTAATATCTATATCCCCATATACATTTAGTATCACACACTAATCAATTACTCTCAACTCTACACACACACACACACACACACACACACACACATATGTGTAGCTATATTTACCTTATAACTTAGTATCTTGAGATACCCAATCCTTACCTACACTTGACAATTACAATAATTCTCTCTCTAATACTAGCTAATGATCTAATAATGTACTCCATCCCCGATCGGGTTTAAATTTTTATCCCCATCCCCGTCCCCGTTTAACAATGTACTCATGTATCCGAGCATAATAGTGGGTACAAGCACCTACCCTCTAAGCCTATTTGTTAGTACACAAGCCTTTGATGTCCTCATACCAACTTACCCACACTGGTTCGAGCCCATACCTAAACACCCATCTACTCTATGATTGTAAACCACTCCTTACTAACTGTCTGCTGCAAGTATCTCAAATCAGATACTATCATGTACATTAAAACATTATGCATAAGCCTACTCCAGTGCCTAATATTCTGAGGCTTAACCTGTCCCTAGGCATTACCAGGTATCAGATCCCCATATAAGGTTCATAACTAGAACTGGGAACATCACCATGGCCAACTTTTCTACAAGTGAACACTTATACAAAGGAATGAATTAAATCCTACGTATCCCTCAAATTGCTATAGACCCTTCTACTCACACAGGCACCTATTTACAGGCCTGCTAGTACATAGCCCCAAGTCACGTGCACTCTTGCAGTGACTTGGTATCATCACTCTCTGGTACCAATTGCTACCTAGATATGCTAGTCAAATCTGATATCTAAGTGAAAACCTTATAACATAACATGGACACTCTTGCATTAACTTGGTATCAGTTTGAATATAAAGGGAAGTTCACCTATTATTGTCTAATGGGTATCAAAGAGGAGTTCATGCCTAACATGCCTTCGAAATCCCCACCTGGTTTGCACTAGTCTGTGGCTTTCCTATATGCAGGGTAGGTACATGCTCGGATACATGAGCCTTGTTGTTACTGTTATCAGAGATTTTGTTTAATCCCCATTCCTGTCCCCATCCCCGTTTCTATATCCCCAAACCCGTACCCATCCGGAGGAAAAATTTGGGTCCCCATCGGGTTCGGGGGAAGTTGCCATCCCTACTCAAACACATACAATAGCTGTGTGTGTGTGTGTGTGTGTGTATGTGTATGTGTGTGTGTGTGTGTGTTCGTGTGTCCGTGTGTGTGTGTGTGTGTCTCTGTGTGTGTATGTGTGTGTGGGAGAGAATGAGGAGGAGGAGGAGTTAGGTTAGGGTTTACCGGAGAGGAGGAGTAGCTTGGATTGGGGGAGGAGGAGGAGCTCGACGGAGGGGGGTGGTAGGGGTCGCCGTGGGGGAGGGAGTCGCCGGGGGGGAGGGAGTTGCCGAGAGCTGGAGGGAAAATAAAAATTATGAAATTTTCGAGTGAGGGGAAAAAAGGAAACAGGACTGTGCCCTAAGTAAAAAAGTTAGCGACGTCAACAGTCGACGTCGCTAAACGTCGTAACCATTTTAATATATGGCGACATATTTTAATAATATTTCGCTGAACGTCACTATTCCGCGACGTAATTTATCTACTGTCGCTGAACGTCGCTTTTCAGCGACATTTTGCGATGTCAATAGAAGGGAGTCGCTATATTACATATTTAGCGATGGTATTTTATTCCGTCGATAAACAACGTCACTAATATAGCATATTTTAGTAGTGACATGGCATATAGCGATCGGATTATGTTCTCTAGATGTTTACTTGATGATGGACTTTCATGTGTATATGTTTGACTGGACTTTTAAATTTATCATTTATTAGAGTCAGACTGGATGTGTTGTGGATGTGATACGAGAAATAGCTTGGGTTGGAAGGGTAGTCACTAGGCGTATATATAAGCTACTTTCCCTTATAGTTATCGCTGCATCATTACCAGAGCTGCAAAAATTTTATAGTTACCACAGTTTTCCTTATAGGGACTGCGGATACATCATAGGTACTGGAGTTTCCTTACCAGAGTTTCGGAGTACACCGTGATAGCTCAATGATGTCCTCAAGTGCATCTCACACAGAACAGATAGTTTGTCTAGTAATATTGTCACTTGATTACATGTTTAGTTTCTTGGATCACTTGTTTTAAGATTAGGGGTCTGCTGCTCGGGGTGGGGCCCCGAGGGGGCTCGTAGTATAATGTTTATATGTAGTATGTAGTATATTCGTTTCAGTTTTGAAGTTTATTCATATTTACAGATATCTAGAAATGGCTATATCCATGTATCTGCGAGACCGTTCGTGGATGTACAACCGCATTCGAAATGACAGGTGCGGTGTGCGAGATGAATACATCACCGGAGTAGAACAATTCTTCTAATTCGTGAAGGCGTTTCCTCAATCCATGGACGGCATGGACATTAAGTGTCCGTGTGCAAAATGTCGGAACATGAAGTTTCAACCAGAATTGGATGTGACGTATCACTTATACACAAAGGGTTTTCTACCGAATTACTACCAGTAGACCGCACACGGAGAGCTTGTACCTTTAGCAATCCAAGTGGAGCCTTATGTGGAGCCTTATGTGGAGACTTATGTGGAGCCTTATATGAATGTCCATAGCAGAACTGGTGTCAAAAATGAGTACGTGAACATGGTCTTCGACGCTGCGGGGCCTAGTTTTGATCCATACAATCGTGATGCAGCTGAGGAGGCACCGAATGCCGATGCCGCAAAGTTTATGGAGTTGCTGGAGAATGCAAGGACTCCTTTGTACCCTGGTTGTGAGGACCATTCACCCTTAGAGGTGATCACTCGGCTCTTGAGCATAAAGTCTGACTTTAACATGTCGCAAGAATGCTACAATATAGTGCTCGAGTTGATTACATATATCTTGCCGAAGGGTGTCTAGTTAACGAAAGACTTCTACCGCTCTAAGAGGATGGTAGATCCCTCCGGATGGGATACGAGAAGATTGATTGCTGTCAGAACGGATGCATGCTTTACTACAAAGATGACAAGGATGCAGAAGTGTGCAGATTCTGTGGTGCTGATCGCTACAAGCCAACTGCTGCAGGAAAGTCTAAAAAATCGACTGCTTCAATGCACTACTTGGATCTGGATTCTGCGAAGAATAGCCGTTTGTGCATAAAATCTTCAAACTACAAAGACGTCGACCCAGGCAATGACTTCTTTGGCGTCTTACGGGAGATTGTGGAACCGATATACAATTATGTCATAGAACCTTGTAAGGTCGTCTTGTTCAGATGTGACTGGTTCGATCCAATCCAAGGTCGAGGTTGGAGAGTTGACAAACATGGTCTTGTCGACATAAATTATTGCCGTCGATATCAAGCTTATGAGCCATTTGTTCTAGCAAGCCAGGCTCAACTAGTTTACTTTACCAGCTATCCAAAACGAGGAGCCGGGAGATCAGATTGGTGGACAGTCTGTACGACTAAAGCTTGGAATACCTTCAATGTCGATGAGATAGCTTATCAGGAAGACGAACTACCTCTTATTACAAATATTGTCGATGTGGACTCAACAAAAGTTTCTCATGACATGTTTCATCAATTGGAAGAGGTAGAAGTATCGGAAGAGGAAGAAGAAGTTGATAGAAGTGAAGAGGAAGAGGAAGAGGAATAAGATGAATTTTCAGAAGAGGATTGAATATGTTTAATTTTTAGATGTAGTATGGTCTACTTTTGTTGGCCGGTTGACCTAAATTTGTAATACTTTTATGGCCTAGTAGTCTGGTTTGTTGATTATGACACTTAATTTTTATATATACTTTTGTGGTCTAGCTAGTAGTCTGGTTTGGTGATTTTTTTGTATATACTTTTGTGGCCAGGTAGCTTAGTTTCTATTTCATATTTGTATTTGTTTTAATTTTCTCTAATATTTATTTTTTTCAGATGTGGCTCAATGTGGATCCTTTGGTACCGGTACAGGTGGGAGTCGACGAGTAGGATGGTCTCCATCTACCACTCCTCCTACCAGGTCCTCCTCATCCCCCCGCACTCCAGTATACACTAGCGATCTAGTCGCCGGCAGTGGCCCCGGCTCTAGCAGTTCCAGGCTAGGGCCTTCTACTTCTACGCCGCCGTGCCGTCGCTGTCGAGACTATTTTTTCAGCGGACTTACTTCTTCCCTCCCTACCGCATGGTTGATGTTGAGTCTATTTTTTTTACCGTCGCCAGCAAGCTCATTAGAGACGCGATCTTCGACCAAAAGGATCACGAACGCCGGGGAGAGCCTATTCAGGGTTGGATCTATGCCGCCGATTGGGCGACAATGAAGAGAAGATTCGAGGAGGGAACCTATAAGGAGAAGTCCGCGAAGAACAAAAGAGCACGACAGGCGGGGTCGCAGTGGTGTGGTGGGTCACGGTCCATCATGGATTTATTCACTCATATGGTACATATCTCGCCGTTTACCCATAATTAATACTTTATAGTAATATATTTCTTTCAACTTAACTAATAAATTATATAATAATTTTGTAACAGGTTGACTCGGAAGAGGACCCGAATATGGTGACATTGTTCCTCGCTACGCACACAAAGAGGGAGCGGTTCGTCGACAACAAGGCCCGGGACACCTACGTAAGTTTTACTTAATACTAGATCATTACTATTAATTTTAAGTTACGTAAAGAATTCATATAGATGTTATACGTAAGTTTTACTTAATGCTAGTTCATTACTATTAAGTTTTAGTTACGTAGAGGATTCATATAGATGTTATTTTTAGGTCGAGTTTTTAAGGCTTAAGGAGGTCGGGTCGACACAGTCAGAGGGAGCTGGAGAAAACACCTTCCAGCAGACCCCGGCCGCCGCAGCTCAGTCAGATGACGAGCTGTGGATGAGGGCCGTTGGTGGCATGTATAGGTGTACGCACTATGGTAAGGGCTCCTATGGTGCCTTCATTGCGTCACAGGCCTCTAGGACTACCACTAGTGCGCCCGGCCCCGCACAGACTGAGGAGTCGCTACTAGCCCAGCAGAGTATCGATGCACAGATCACAGCTCTGCGTGACGAGATACTGCAGAGGATGGCGGCAGCGCAGTCGCAGCCGCAGCTGTAGCCGCATACGGATGATCCTGCGCTCATCTCACGTTTTGAGAGGTTTGAGGAGACGACTGAGGCGCTGCGACAGATTTTCCGTGCTACACAGGAGACTACATAGCGGTTGGTCGAGCAAAAGCAGCAGTTCCATGAGATGGCTACGGAGCGACCATCTGGTACGTCGGGAGCATCGTCTACATCCGACGGTACACGGGAGGACATGCTCGTCAGCCTGTTACCGGAGGAGTATCAGACAATCCTTGCGTTGCGATGACAGTCATCTGGTGGCGCTTCTCCTCCAGCTCCGGCTCCAGCTCCAGCTCCAGCTCCAGGCGATCAGTAGTTTTGTTTTTGCATTTTCGGACTTTGTACTCTACATTTTTACTTTGTACATATTTGGGGATATTGACTTTGTTCTTTATATTTGTACGTGTAGTGCCCCGCTCCGCGAAGGCACTAGATAAACAGAAAGATCGGATTGCTGGCTCTGCAACAGAAGACGATTAATCTGGGTGAGTGGACGAAGTCTCATTTGCTGATTCGCTTACGCCTTAAGAATCTGAATTTTTGATTGAATGCTTTTGTTAATAATAAGATGGTAAATCCTTGAGTATGCTTTAAGAGAATTCACATGTTGCCTCGCTAAGATTTGAATGTTGCCTTGATAAAGAGAACCATGCCATGCTAAGAACAAGAAAAGAAATAATCAGCATGCTAATAAGAAGACTCGTTGCCTGCTAATAAGAACTGAAATGATGCTTGTCATGCTTGATAGGATAAGAGAAAACAAATGAATCGAATTGAATGCTTGATCATTGCTTGCTGCTTGTATGCTTGAGAATTATAGACATGTACAGACGGACTTGTACATGTTGACCTGAATAAAAGAAAGGCACGAATTGAACGTGTCGTATATCTGCAAAGGCATGAAAAGAACATGTCGTACATCTGATCTGAAATCTGTTTCATCTGATAGAATCCTGCTAGAGCATGCATATGGTCTCGGATAACTCGTGCACGAGTAAAATTTGTCTCTCGGATGGTATCTGGGGGCGCCTGGAACCGCTCGGCCTAGGAGAGATTATGAGCACACTGGGTGCAAGAACCCATGTTAAAAGTGTAGCCGTTATCTGTGTCCTTAGCGACGAGCTGAACCCAAGAGCGTCACAGCGGCTAATCATGGGTTTCCCATGGACCATCATATAGATAGGTGTGGATTGGTGCAAAGCTGAACCGGAGAGTCACAGCTGCCAATCGGTCTGCATGTGTCTATCATATGTTTTGCTAAGAGCTAACGATGCAGAGACGAACAGGGAATGACAATATTGGTTTTATAATGTTATGCTAATCCTTGTCTTATGCAGGGATGGACGGTCGGCTATGGTAAGAATCACTAAAAAAGTGATAAAACTGTATTGCTTGAGTTTTGATATATAAATGCTTGCAGAGATTAATCTGTTACCAAGAAATGCTATGTTCCACTAAGAGAAAGGATGTAATATCATGCTTGTAATCTGACCCTAAGTTTGTCTTGAACAAGAGAAAAGAATGCTAAAGTTGTTGTCCCTAATGAAATGAATATGCTCATGAAACACGCTGCGCACTGCACATGAAAGGAATAGTCATCGTGCTAGAATTGAATAGTCCCTTGTATGCTTGAAATAATATGAACTGTGGCTTTTCAAAGATGTGTTTTCAAAAGATATGTAAACTGACTCTGTATGCATGGAATGAATCTAGGTAAAACTAGCAAGATCACATCACAAGAAACATTTTCTCACTAAATGAACAGTGATCGTTTCAGACAAATGTAGCTCTTTGTTCACACATTCACCAGTATGCTGATATACTGACCCATCATCAGTCTGCATGCAGGTGCACCATGCATCGAGAAGGATAGCCCGAAGCGATAGCCCGTGCCTCATCCTCAGGAGCCAGAAATCAGAAGAGATGCCAAGAGATGACATCTGTGCAAGAGTTTGGTTTTGTATATAAAAGGATGTAATGTATGGGAACGGGATCATTGTAATCTGTAAAGTTCTGAGAGAATGTAATATTGTATCAGAGAGAATCGAGAGCTTGTAATCTGTTCAAATGAAATCAATAAAGAGAAATGTTCTTGTTACCATTGTGTTCAATACTTGTATTCTGAAATATGTCCGCTGCAGCTTCAATTATCTGCGATACGTTCCGCTGCGTATTGTCAAACTTGTCTATCTTGTCTTGTTTCAGGTCTTGGCCTTGTGCAAGCGCAACTTAGGCTTGCACGGCATCACGCCTTAGCGAGGACGAACGGTCCCAAAGAGCCCAAAGCGAGGACGAAAAGGACTCTGCGGGATCGGGGCGTGACAGTACGTTATATTATTCCTTGAGGATATTATTTGTTCTTTATATGTTTTGTCTATTCTGGAATGTATTGTGCGTGCCGGTGTTGAGTGTTCCGCCGAAGGGGTCGGCGAACCCAGGTGTATTTCTGCATTCTGGATTCTGCATTTTGGATTCTGGATTTCTATTGGATTCAGTATTTTACATTCTGGATTCTGTATTTTTTTCCAATTTAGCGACGTTTACATATGTCGCTAAGATTTAGCGACGTTTACATACGTCGCTAAAAACGTCGCTAAATTGCTGACATGGCAGACAATCTGATGTCACCACATCATCGCAAAAACGTCGCTAATGTGTCGTTAATCGGCGACCACAAAGAAACGTCGCTAATAACGTCGCTATTTAGCGACGTTATGACCGTTGCTAATTTACGTCGCCATAGCGACGTTTTGCGACATTTTTTCGATTCGCGACACACTTTTTTTTCGTCGTTTCCAAAACGTCGCTAACTTAAGTTAGCGACGTTTTGGCCGAGATTATCGACGTTTATAAACGTCGCTAATCTGACAAATTTTTGTAGTACAGGAAAAGGCTCGCTTCGACAGGCCTCTATAAAGAGTCAACTCTTCGGGGTTAACCAAACCCCACAACTTCGACATACTGGCACAACTTGCCAGTATTCTAGCTCGGCTGTCCCTGTTCGAACTCCTCCGTCTATCCAAAGACACTCGGGAGGCTCTCTGTAAAGCCCTGAAGAACGCTGAGTCTTTCATCAGTCAGGTCAAGTAGCCTGAAGACGATCCAATAGCATGTCCACACTGCCAGAGTGTGGGGGAAATCATCCCCAATATCACATTCACTCAACAGAACATGCTGCTCAAGAACAACAGGCACAACAGACCGCTGTATTACACATGGCATGTCAGTGCCATCAAGGTGGATCGAATACAGATCGACCATGGGTCTTCTCTCAGCATCATCCAACGAACTCTGCTCCAGACACTGGGGATCCTGATGCATCATCTGACAACGTCCCACACTACAATCAGTAGCATAAATGCCAGCAAAAGTGAGCCGTTGGGGAATATTCGGCTGAAATGTCATATCGGTGATCTCCAGACCGAGGAGATTTGTTAGGTTGTGGATGCGGACGTCAACTACAACATTCTGTTAGGGCGCTCGTGGCTACATGAGTACATGGTGGTACCATCCACTCTCCATCAATGTATGAAGTACGTATCCACCAACGGCGTTGTCCGAACGGAGTTTGCTGATGTCGACCCTTCAGAGGGATTAAAACCTTCTTCACTGACTCGGACCTTTACAAGTCAATTCATCTTGAAGATGAAACCAATGTTGCCGATGATGAAGCTGAAGACAAAGCCGACTTAGAGGCGGATATGATAATCAATGCTCCCTTGAAAGTATGACTCAAGGGGAAACTGCCTCAAACGTCAGCTCCTATGGTGGTTAAACTTCACGGGAAGGCACCAGCTTCTCTGGGCGGAGCATCCACTGAAGCCCCTTTGAAGGTACGACTTAAGGGAAAACCTCCTCAAGTGGTAGCTCCCCTCGTAGCCAAACTACGAGGAAAGGCACCAGCCGTCGGGACAACAAATGAGGCACTCCTCATGGTGCGGCTTAAAGGCAGGCCTTCTCAGTCGTCGGCACTTCTCACCGCCAGGCCACAGGAGAAGGCGCCAGCATCTTTTTCAGCACAGACCCAAGAGTCAGTGTAATGCACCAGTCCCAAAATAGAAGGACTAGAACGTAATCATGCCAACTATATACATACGAAGTATATGGACCGTCGTATGTATACATAAGCTATAAAATACCGTAACCAAGGCACTAAATCTCATCCACAAAGTGAAGGAATAAAAGATGTCATATAATCAACTATGAATTGTCATTGGTACATGTAGTTGGGCGGAGACAAATCCACTACCAACTATGAAAAGAAATACATAACAAAAGAAAGTTTGGTGAGCGAAGCGAAGACGATCAAAGTGCAATCATCCTCGAAGAAATAGAGATGATCATGGCCACGGCTAGAACACCTGCGAAAGACAAAAGCACACACCTGGCGAGATAACCAAGTCCTCAGAGGGACGTAACAAGATACAATAAACATGCCATATAAATGCTGAATGTAAAATATGCCACAAACAAAAGTAAGTGACAAGACCATAATAAGGTAATCTAACCATACTAAAGTGAACATGCAGTTAAGAACAAACCTTTTGTTGCATGAGCCCTGGCTGTAAATGGGATCTGGTATAGTCTCCACTAGGGTACCAGTGACCTAAGCGCATGACGTTCAAAAACGACAGTGGCCAACCTGAGAGGCTAATCATACCCGTATCTCTAGCGGAGCTTCCGGGTTACAAGGGAAGTACAATCGAAGCCCATACGACAAGGAAATGTTCTCCCCTCCTAATGTACCTATCATGTCGTATCCATGACCATGTAACACTACTAACCGTCAAGTCTTCTAATATACAACTATTGACAGTTTGACCTAACGCATGCGCACGGATGATCAGCCAACTTGTAAGGACCTCTACATGCCACTCATCTCATACATCCTTGTGGTACAACTGTGTCAAGGTATATGCGATACACTACAATCGGTAGTCCCTTAACTCTAGGGCCATATGCAATCAAAGGATAATAACAAGTAAACTAATATCACTGAGAAGGTAGTAAATCAAGAACTGTAAGAACTGGAATAAATAAATAGTAATATGTAATAAAATGTAAACTGAAAATAAATAGTATAATGGCAAGGTATCTTGCCTGGGGTGTTGTCTGGTGGTGAGATGTTCTGTCATATCCTGATTGTCAAATAGCCGAGGTAGATAGACATGGTCCGAATTTGTGAGAAATAGAACGCGTCATTAGACATGATCAAGGATGACAGCCAATAAGTGAATTATAACCATATATAGATATATATATATATATTTTTAGAATATTCATAATATTTGAAAACGATATTTTAATAGTTTTTGGATAATACTTTGAAAAAATTTGGTATCATTTCTAGTTTGAAATATTCTTAAGTTTGCCAAGATAGGAACTAAAAACTATATTTTATTAATAACCTAAATATCTGGAAATTCGAGAAAATCATTTGAGGTTTTTAAAAATAAAACAATAATTCTCTTTTCAGACTATAATTTTCGATCAAATAGCCAACGTTCTAACCAAGTAAAAGTAATTAATTCCTTATAATATTTCTAACCCAAATGTGTAGCTCAATATATTTTTGACAAAATTAATAGGTATATTTTTTTGATAAATTAATATGACAGAAGCAATAATTGATACTAGTAATAATAATAAAATATAATAGTTTCTTCAAAACATAGAAATAACTATACTAAATGTACTCACCTCTCTATTTCACTTAATAGTTGCAAGAAAAAAAATCATAAATATTAAATGAGATGGAGAAGCAGAGGAAAGAGAGAGAGAGAAATTGAGAAAAGGAAAGGAAATAGGGGAAGTGTGCGGGGGAAGAGGGGGGTCGAACGGAGGACTCACCAGAGTCGGGGTTTGCGGCAGGGGACGCGCGCCTGCGACGGTGCATCTGCGCGACGGAGGGAGGCCAGGTCTTCTCGTGGCGGACGTCGGTTGGGGCGCTGCGACTGATCGGCCGCAGAGGAGGAACGAGGCGGCTCTGGCTGCCCCGGCGGCACGGGCTAGTGGCGACGGCGGTGCTGCATCGGAAGGGATGAAGGAGACGGATCTGGGCGGGAGCCCGAGGGGACCCGACGGCTGAGGAGAGACGTCGCTGGCAGCGTCTGATCATCACCCACGCGGCATGGGGCAGCGTGCCAGTAGCCGCAAGGTGTTGGGTGGAGGAGCGCCGGCGATGCGAGGCCGAGCGCACGGATCTGGAGGAGGGTTTTCTCGGAAGGACGGCGGTGGTCTCGCGGAGGCGACGGCTAGAGAGGTATGAGTTAGAGTTAGGGTTAGGGTTTACTTTTCTTTGCTGGTTGATGGTGGTGGTGGTGCTATGATTTTTGGCCGGAGGCGGCGGTGGTGTGTTGCCGGAGTATGGCGGAGGACGAAGGCTGTTTGATACGGCAGATGAGTAGGTTTATCCGACGATGGTTGGTTGCCAGGTCGATGAACGGGGAATATGGTGATGCAGGGGTTTGTGGAAATTTTGGTCGCAAGGGCTGGAAACAGCAGCGATACGGAAATTAGGATTAGGTTTTGGCTTGTCGGGTTGTGTCCTGTCTGACACGGGAGAGTGTAGATGTCCGGGGTTGTCGGACACGGAGAAAATTATTGTAATTGTAATGAAAGAATTATAGTGGCGGGGAAGGGGCACAAACACGATGCAGACACCTTGGGTTGTGGTGGACGAATTTGGATGGTGAAGTTTATGGAGAAAAAGAGAATAAGGGGGCTCTCCTTATATAGGAGGTGAAAGCCATATTTTGATAAGGATTAGGATTGTTTAAACACCCCATTAAATAATTGTCACATTTGTTTTAAAACAAATCAAATCCAAATCCAATCCAAATCCAAATCCAATTAGATTTTATACATAACACATTCTAGCTAAATTAAATAATTGAATCTTAATTTAAATTTTCATAAATAATAACTTAGATACACTTTCAAATTTTCTATTAACTTATAATTTCAAAAATTACATTATTAATTAAAATAAATAATAAAATATTATAAAATATGTATGTATGCATGAAGAATATTATTTATTATTAAAATGAAAGACTTTTATAATTAAAATAATAAACTTATAAAATTTTGGTACGATAGCAAGAATAATTTTTATATATATTATTTTGAAACTATAAAAATAGAAAAATATTTTTCTAAAAATATGTACGTTCGCATATATTCGCACTCGTCGAGCAATTACGAAAAACGAAATTTTACACGCTACGCAAATACAACAATGCGAACTCGTATGCGACGTGCGGATACGAAGTACAGAATAAATACAAAAATATTTTAAAAAATCTTAGTAGAAATTTAGGGGGTTTACATCCTACCCAACTTAAAAGAATTTTGTCCTCAAAATTTAAGAGTAATTAGGGTAGGTAGGACAAAGGGGATGGAAAGAGTTTATTCGAATAGATTTACGAGATCTTCTTGAGACGAGAATGCAAACAAAATATTCGACGAGGAGGCGACATTTCAATGGAAATATGGTATTTGATCGACTTGAACAGAAAAATTTGATGATTTTAGTTTAGATTACGACCTTGTAGATGACTACCAATCAGTGACTAAGTTCGATCAACCCTGACATTAACCTTAAAAAGAGGCAACCTCGTAAGCAGGTAATAAACTCCTTAATCCTTTGATATCATATTCGGGTAATCTCTTATCATAAATCGTTCTTTCCAAACATTACTTTCGTACCACGTCCCCTTAAAATTTAACAAAACAAATATGATTATAAATGTACTCTAACTTCCTCTATCTCGTCATAAAATTTCAATTAGTCTCAAATTTTGAATTCTATAATCTCCTTTATACTAGCTTACTTATATATCTTCCCAAGTTACAATTTCCTCTAAATTAAAATTCCAAAACCTTCAACCAATTTGGCCCAAGTAAAAGTTAAAATTTTCTACAAATTTGTATTTATTGGTCAGTGTACAGTGCATCCATAGGTACCAAAATAAAAGTCCATCTTCAATGATAAATCTCGAAAACTAAGAGTATACCATCATAACTCAATCTTCTATCATCATAATTGAAATTTTTTCTAAAATATTTATCAGTCTCTCTCGAAAATTTGAATTCAATAATCTCCTCTTTTTGATGGTAGAAATGAAACTCATCTTCACTTCATATTCATGATCATCTTATAACTTAATTCTTCATGCATCAAAAATGTAAAGGTTTCTTTCTTAAACAATTGGTTATCCTTGAAAACTAATATTATCATAATACTATATGTTATCGAAGGCAACGTCAATATTGTCTTTATCAAAATTTGCATCCATAAATTTTATATATAAACTTGGTTCCTAAACCACCAAAGCTTTAGAAATTCCACACTTAATATTTGATTACCTCAATATCCTCTTTGTTAGCCGAGGAGTCTATTTACCCTTGATCATATTATTTGATCAAAAATACTATATCATATTCCTCACTTTTGGATTTATCGTATAATTAATTATGTCCCATCTATACCTCGTAATCTCGTAATTATCTTTAACCAACTACATTATTTATCCATGTTGTGGGCCTCTCTAATCTACCTCTACTAACCCAAGAATGTCATGATCAAATTTTAAATCCGCACAAGGAAATCACACAAGGAACATGGTTGCATAGCCATGGAGGAAACATAGTGAATATGAGCAAAGTAATTTAATTGGAAGGGAGAGAAGTAAGGGTCGCTATTATTCCAAAAAGATGTTATGCGTCTAAGTAAATGAAAGATAAAGGACAATGGTTAAGCGATCAAGATAAAACACAAGATTAAGCATTTAAGAAATTAAGTAGATCACAATTGTGTATTGGGTCCATAGATTGAGTCATAGTTGAGTCCCTATCTGAAGTCAGAACGGACAATGTTATCATGGTAGGGTTTATAGCTAGCCATTTTGACCAAAAAGTCGCATCATAAAAATAGAGTACAAGGGGACGTGTTTTAGTGGGGCATGATATACCTGCATGAAGGTGGGCTTGTCTAGGTCTTGCATGTGAAATTAGTTGGAAGAAAAAGTCTTGTTTTGTGCTCCAAATATCAAAGTCACGATGGAGAACGCCAAATGATCAAAAATAGAAAGTGGGTTTTCATAAAGTACTAATTAATGCACAAAATAAAAGGTTAATGTACGAAATAAAGATAATTTAGGAAATCTCGTAGATCAAGTTAAGATAAGTTAGAGACACAGTTTCTAGAGAAAAAATAGTCTCATAGATAAGGGTATGGTCAAGGGAATGATTCTAATCATTTCAAAGTTTCAAACAATTAGATGGTCACGAATAAAGATCTAGATTTGAGGAAAAGTCGAGTATGTCAATATTGAGATATCTTCACATAGTTTGGCAAATGACTTAACTATACTCGAGTATATACAACTGTCATGGCAATTAATGAGGAATACTTGTATCCCATTAGGGTGACTTGCTTGCTTCTTGGTCCTCTACCAATATCTGATCTAATTTCAAATTTCAACTTCCTCAAAAGTTTTTAAATAAACAATCTCAAGATACTCCACCAAATGTCTAATCATAACTTAAAGTTTAATTTCTTTTAGTTAATTCCAAATAACCTTCATCATATCGAATGCAGCACAACTAAACTTTCATATTAAGCCATCACTTTAAAATTTCTAATTCTCAAATGTACCTCGAGATAAACTCTTAGCCTATTTCATCAATCGTAAATCATGCGACTCAATTTAAAATCTTTTTTTTACCAAAATTTAAATATCCATAATCAAGGCTTTAAACTCGAAATCTAAATAACTTTATAAATCATAGATCATATGACACAATTTGAAATTTGAATTTTTCCTTCAAAGTCGATTTCATATCTTCCAAAATATTTTAAACAAAATTTTTACCATTATCTCTTCAAACTCAAAATTAAGTAAACTTATAAATCGTACGACTCAATTTAAAACCTCAAGCTCTCTAATAAACCGTAAATCATAAACCCTCCATATTCTCTAGTCGTTTACAACATCATAACTTATGATTTAAAACTCTTTAATAAATTTTGCGATAAACTTTAACATATTACAATCCAAACTTGGATTTAACCGTAAATCATGTGTCACAATTTAAATATGTTTCTCAAATCGGTTTCATATCCCAAAAAATTATAAACTTATTTCGCAATTTTCAAAAATCATAAATTTGTTTTCTCGATCTAGCTATCCTCTTGTGTATACCACCTTGTAATAGCAAAATAAAATTCTAACTATCCTTTGAAGGCGGTAATATGCTACTACCCAACTTGGAATTAACTAAACCTTAAAATCATACTTTTAGGAAAAATGTCTTTATAACTCAAATAAGACCTCAATGCATATTAATTGTCAATGTAACCTTCTAGCCATGTGTTTAACCTATGAGCATATACTAGTGTAGTCATCTTACTAAGCACGAACTAAGAATTTACAGTAGAAGGAGTCAAGCAAGATGCAAATCAAGGAGGTCGAACAAGAGTTTGGAATTTGAATTCAAGAAAGGATGTCAAGTAGGTGGATGAGATTCTAGACTCTAATCCTATATTGTAGGCCCGTTCGGTACAGTCATGTAACCGAAACGGCAAAGTAGACCTGCATGGGCCACCACAAAAACATGTAACGCCCCAGTCCCAAAATAGAAGGACTAGAACGTAATCATGCCAGCTGTATACATACGAAGTATATGGACCGTCGTATGTATACATAAGCTGTAAAATACAGTAACCAAGGCACTAAATCTCATCCACAAAGTGAAAGAATAAAATATGTCATATAATCAACTATGAATTTTCATTGGTACATGTAGTTGGACGGAGACAAGTCCACTACCAACTATGAAAAGAAATACATAGCAAAAGAAAGTTTGGTGAGCGAAGCGAAGACGATCAAAGTGCAATCATCCTCGAAGAAATAGAGATGATCATGGCCACGGCTAGAACACCTGCGAAAGACAGGAGCATACACCTAACAAGATAACCAGGTCCTCAGAGGGACGTAACAAGATACAATAAACATGCCATATAAATACTGAATATAAAATATGCCACAAACAAAAGTAAGTGACAAGACAACAATAAGGTAATCTAACCATACTAAAGTGAACATGCAGTTAAGAACAAACCTTTCGTCACATGAGCCCTGGCTGTAAATAGGATCTGGTATAGTCCCCACTTGGGCACCAGTGACCTAAGCGCATGACGTTAAAAACGACAGTGGCCAACCTGAGAGGCTAATCATATCTGTATCTCCAGTGGAGGTTCCGGGTTACAAGGGAAGTGTAATCGAAGCCCATACGACAAAGAAATGTTCTTCCCTTCCAATGTACCTATCATGTCGCATCCACGACCATGTAACACTACTAACTGTCAAGTCTTCTAATATACAACTATTGACAGTTAGACCTAACGCATGCGCACGGGTGATCAGCCAACACGCAAGGACCTCTACATGCAACTCATCTCACACATCCTCGTAGTACAACTGTGTCAAGGTATATGCGATACACTATAATCGGTAGTCCCTTAACTCTAGGGCCATATGCAATCAAAGGATAATAACAAGTAAACTAATATCACTGAGCAGGTAGTAAATCAAGAACTGTAAGAACTGGAATAAATGAACAGTGATATTTAATAAAATGCAAACTGAAAATAAACAGTATAATGGCAAGGTATCTTGCCTGGGGTGTCGCCTGGTGGTGTGATGTTGTGTTATGTCCTGATTTTCAAATAGCCGAGGTAGACAGACTTGGTCCGAATTTGTGAGAAATAGAACGCATCATTAGACATGATCAAGGATGACGGCCAATAAGAGAATTATAACCATATATATATATATATATATATATATATATATATATATATATATATATAAATATATATATATATATATATATATATATATATATATATATTTTTTTTTTTTATATATATATATATATATATATATATATATATATATATATATTTATATATATAATATTCATAATATTTGAAATGGTATTTTAATTGTTTTTGGATAATACTTTAAAAAAATTTGGAATCGTTTCTAGTTTGAAATATTCTTAAGTTTGCCAAGATAGGAACTAAAAACTATATTTTATTAATAACCTAAATATCTGGAAAATCAAGAAAAGCATTTGAGGTTTTTAAAAATAAAATAATAATTCTCTTTTCAGACTATAATTTTTTATCAAAATAGCCAACGTTTTAACCAAGTAAAAGTAATTAATTCCTTATAATATTTCTAACCCAAATGTGTAGCTCAATATATTTTTGACAAAGTTAATAGGTATATTTTATTTAATAAATTAATATGACAAAAGCAATAATTGATAGTAGTAATAATAATAAAATATAATAGTTTCTTTAAAACATAGAAATAACTATATTGAATGTACTCATCTCTCTATTTCACTTAATAGTTGCAAGAAAAAAATCAAAAATATTCAATGAGATGGAGAAGCAGAGGAAAGAGAGAGAGAGCAATTGAGAAAAGGGAAGGAAAGAGGGGAAGTGTGCGGGGGAAGAAGAGGGGGTCGAACGGAGGACTCACCAGAGTCAGAGTTTGCGGCCTGGGGCGCACACCTGCGACGGTACATCTGCGCGGCAGAGGGAGGCCAGGTCTGCTCGTGGCGGACGTCGGTTGGGGCACGGCGACTGATCAGCCGCGGAGGAGGAACTGGGTGGCTCTGGCTAGCCTAACGGCACGGGCTAGTGGCGACGGCGGTGTTGCATCGGAAGGGATGAAGGAGACGGATCTGGAAGGGAGCCCGATGGGACCCGACGGCTGAGGGAAGATGTCGCTGGCAGTGTCTGATCATCGCCCAAGCGGCATGGGGTAGCGTGCCAGTAGCCGCGAGGTGTTGAGTGGAGGAGCGCCGGCGACGCGAGGCCAAGCGTACAGATCTGGAGGAGGGTTGTCTCAGGAGGACGGCGGTGGTCTCGCGGAGGCGACGGCCAGAGAGGTATGGGTTAGAGTTAGGGTTAGGGTTTACTTTTTTTTGCTGGTTGATGGTGGTGGTGGTGCTATGATTTTTGGCCGAGGGCGGCGGTGGTGTGTTGCCGGAGTATGACAGAGGACGGGGGCTGTTTGACACGGCAGAGGAATAGGTTTCTCCGATGATGGTTGGTTGCCGGGTCGATGAACGAGGAATATTGTGATACAGGGGTTTGTAGAAATTTTGGTCGCAAGGGCTGGGAACAGCAGCGATACGAAAATTAGGATTTGGTTTTGGCGTGTCGGGTTGTGTCTTGCATGACACGAGAGAGTGTAGATGTCCGGGGTTGTCGGACACGGAGAAAATCGTTATAATTGTAATGAAAGAATTATAGTGGCGGGGAAGGGGCAAGGACACGATGCACACAACTTGGGTTGTGGTGGAGGAATTTGGATGGTGAAGTTTATGGAGAAAAAGAGAATAAGGGGGCTCTCCTTATATAGGAGGTGGAAGCCCTATTTTGATAAGGATTAGGATTGTTTAAACACCCCATTAGATAATTGTCATATTTGTTTTAAAACAAATCAAATCCAAATCCAATCCAAATCCAAATCCAATTAGATTTTATACATAGAAAATTCTAGCTAAATTAAATAATTGAATCTTAATTTAAATTTTCATAAATAATAATTTAGATACACTTTCAAATTTTCTATTAACTTATAATTTCAAAAATTACATTATTAATAAAATAAAATAATAAAATATTATAAAATATGTATGCATGCATAAAGAATATTATTTATTATTAAAATGAAAGGCTTTTATAATTAAAATAACAAACTTATAAAATTTTGGTATGATAGCAAGAATAATTATTATATATATAATTTTGAAACTATAAAAATAGAAAAATGTTTTTTTCTAAAAATATGTACGCTCGCACATATTCGCACTCGTCGAGTAATTACGAAAAAAATGAAATTTTGCACGCTACGCAAATACAACAATGCGAAATCGTATGCGACGTGCAGATACGAAGTACAAAATAAATACAAAAATATTTTTAAAAAAAATCGTAGTAGAAATTTAGGGGGTTTACAGTCAGTACGGGTCAAGCTCCCGATGGACGCTCTGAACTGCCCAAAGCTACTCCAATACTCACTGACGAAGAGCTGCAGGAGTACATATCAGCCAATGTTGACACTCCGTCCCTTGATGATGTAATGCCTCAGGACAAAATTTTATATTTTATCAATATAAGGGTGTCTTTCAATTATTCTAGTCTCCTACACTGGAATGCAATGTATACTTTAGATAATGCCCTGCAGTCGTTGCAAACACAAATAATGATTGTAAATCATGTAAATCGAGTCATCCCGTACCAAGGAGTCTGTTACATAATCTCGCCTCGGAACCAGGACGAGAGGCCTATCATATTCGACAAAGTCGAGCGTCATCAAGACCTTCCACCGACGGAGCCAGAATTCGACATCGACAGAATATAAATTTACCGATACAATGATCGAGCCAAATATCTCATCCAAAAGATGGGTTACAACCTAAAGAGCAGCCAGGGTCTCAACTATGGCAAAGGTCGACGTCTTTCCCTACGACTTCCCGTGCCGAAAGGAAAGTCGTAGGACTATTATCACCGTACTCGACGAGGGGTAGGCTACGTCATGTCTCCGACAACCCTGGAGAGTTCAAAAGCAGAGGATGTCACACATTCTCACTCGTCTGAAGCTTCTACTTAGGACTTTGACACTAGCATCGGCCCAATCTTCAGGAAAGTGCTGTCAGCTAACATGACATCCGTATATCCTACAGAATATGAAGACGATGACCAGACAATAGAGTTCTTCAAAGAAGAACCCTAGGCTCAACGCCTAAGTATACAATAGGAATCTCGCTTTTAACTATGGAACCCCCTACTAAAGACGAAGTCGAGCAAATTAACCTCAGAGATGGATCTTCCTCCAAACCTATCTTCATCAGCAAGAGCTTGGCTGGGGAGGACCGAGAATCCTTGGTCCAGCTGGTCAAAAAATATATTGACATCTTCGCCTAGATCTACGAAGACATGCCCGGCCTCGATCCACAAGTCACAATGCACAGGCTTAATATATTACCTGACACTAAGTCTATTAAGCAGCAACAACGACGTTTTCGTCCTAAAATCATGGACGCTATCGATAAAGAAGTGGATAAACTCCTGGGCAGCGGGTTTATTCGTGAAGAACAACACCCGGACTGGGTAGCCAATGTTGTTTCCGTCACTAAAAAGAACGGGAAGATCCGGGTCTGCATCGACTTCCGGGACCTCAACTTAGCTTGCCCGAAGGACGAGTTTTCACGCCCGATCACTGACGTAATGATCGATAACATATGTAGTTTCGAGCGCATGTCCTTCATGGACGGCTACTCGGGCTTCAACTAGATCAAGATGTTCCCAGACAACGAAAGACACATGTCATTTAGGACTCCGAAGTGGGTTTACTGCTACACAGTAATGCCCTTTGGTTCGATGAATGTAGGTGCCACATACCGACGAGCAATGAGCACCATCTTCCGTCAGCATCTCCATAAAATAGTCGACTGCTATATTGACGATATCGTCGTCAAAAGCCATCTTCAGAGTGATCGCCTAAAAGACCTGAAGACAGTCTTCGATCTCATATGGATGCATCAGCTTAAGATAAACCCTGCTACATCCTTCCTCGGGGGTTCTAGTAGAAATTTTTTGGCTTCATTATCGCTACAAAGGGCATTCACGTCGATCCCGAGAAGAGCAAAGCCATCCTTGACATGGATCCTCCTAAGAACCTTAGAGAACTTCGAGGCCTACAAGGACGTCTCGCATACATTCGAAGGTTTATTGCAAATCTTTCCGAAAAATGCTAACCCTTTACCAAGCTTATGAAGAAGGGAGTCTCCTATGTCTGGATGGAAGAATGTTAAAAAGCTTTCGACGACATCAAAGCTTATCTGAAGAGTCTTCCAGTTCTGGTGGCTCCCGTGTCGCGACTCGCACCCTGAGTAGGGGCACAAGCACATGGGTACGTCCAGCCTACGTCGCAGAATCGGCGGTAGAACGCTGTATAGGTCTACTACAAAGTATAGCATCTACACACAATATAAATGTATCTGTCATCTCCGCATGGAGGTATATAATCTCAACTCAATCATAAGACATCTAGAAAAGATAGGCACGAATATCATATAGATATAATGGAAATAGAAGTATGGAAATAGATGCAAAGTCACAACATAAAAGAGAGTCAAAAACATGATACAAGGTCCTAAAACACAAATATAATATAAGTCTCAGAAGCTAGCTGGATCACAGTCCAGACAAACCAAACTAGCAGATCTGGATAGGTGAAATATTATCTACGGGCTCCAGGGGTAACAGCTGGCCATAGTCTCCATCCTGGCCATACCCATAGAAGGTAGAGCAGTCGTGTAAACCCTCTTCCCGATTCTTTAAATTTTCTTTTATTTCATTTCAGTTTCTAGAAAATAAAATTATTTTTTTATATGTCTTACAAAAGAAAATACGATTTGTCAAAGATATTTTAAATTTACAAAATTCAAGAAATATTAATTTATACTTTATGATTTGAATTTATGAAATTAGTCTAAATAATATATGATATTATTGGAAGCTTAATTCGAATTACTAAGGTTACCAAATACTATAGTTAGATTTAATTAATCTAGTTTTATTTTTATATACAAATATTTGAATTATTCTCAACAATACTGTTTGCCATTGATTATAAAAGAATAGAACTGTTTTATGGGAGGACTGGACTTTTACTTCACAATACAAACTCGCTTGTACAAAAGAGAGCCTAGGAACAAAACCTAGGAAAAGCAATCTAAAGTACAATTATTTATTTTTGATTCTGGGGGTGACGATAGAGGCTCGGGAGAGTGACGGCAACTCTGCCTTACTCCTTGGACGATCAAACTCAGCTTCGGCTCCGGGGAAGAAATGCTCTTTTTGTGGGTGGGGGTTGCTAGTCTCTCTGCTCGGGCTCTGTGCGACTGCTCCTCTGTGCTTGTCTTCGCCGTTCTCTCCTGTGTTTTGTAAGGGAATGGTACCTTGCTATTTATAGGGCTTTGTGATAAGTAGGGTGTGCAGTAATTGCTCCTTGAAAAGTGGATGGTTAGGGATTCGTTAAGATTTGTCTTGATCCTGTTTGTTAAAAATTAATCCGGGCTGTTAATGTTGATTGTAACAAATCTGGGCAGTTAATGTTGATTGTGCCAAATCTGCATGGTTTGTTGGAAATCGATCTGCGCAGTTAATGTTGATTACAATAAATCCGTATTGTGATGATTTGTTGATGTCAGTAAATCCAAGTGAATAAATCTTGGTCAATCTTTTGCCACGTGTCCCAACTTCCTGTTATGTCGATTGCCATAAATCTGAGTTGTTAAGATTTGATCAACTCCTGCCACGTGTCCCAACTGCTGCGAGCCGTATGGAGGACTGTCATAGTTGAGCCACATGAGTGCGGCTTTGTGTCAGAGCCGTATAAGGGTGGCCTTATCTGAACCGCATGTAAGTCCTTTAATCTGAATCGCATGGAAGTCCTTTAATCTGAACTGCATGGAGGACCTTACAACTGAGCCGCATGGACGTCCTTTAATCTGAACCGCATGTAGGTCCTTACAACTGAGCCGTATGGACGTCTGAACCGCATGAAGGTCCTTACAACTGAGCCGCATAAACGTCCTTACAACTGAGCCGCATAGACGTCCTTACAACTGAGCCACATGAACGTCCTTGCAACTGAGCCGTATGGAAGTCTTTGCAACTGAGCCGCATGAAGGTCCTTACAACTGAGACGCCTAGACGTCCTTACAACTGAGCCGCATGAACGTCCTTGCAACTGAGCCATATGGAAGTCTTTGCTACTGAGCTGTATGTGGGTCCTTGCAATTGAGCCGCATGGAAGTTTTTGCAACTGAACCGCATAAAGATATTTGGAAATGGGTGGATCGTGCCAGCTATAAAGATTTTTCTCATTTTTCTAGGAGCACGTCAAGATTCATCATTTCACCTTTATGTCAGAGCCGTCAGTCTGTTGTGTCAGGGCTGTTGTATTGCGTCAGAGTTATTAAATAAGCCAGCTGTACATAGTAATGATGGCCAGCTGTGGATGCCTACTTTTGAACTACCCACGGCCACGTGGCTTTTTTGAGCCGCATAGAGTTCTCGGGAACTTCTGAGCCGCATGAAGCCCTAAGGAACTTATGAGCCGCATGAAGCTCTAAAGAATTTGTGAGCCGCATGAAGCTCTAAATAATTTTCTAAGCCGTATGAGACTCCGACTCCTTTGAGCCGCATGAATTTTACTTGTTCTTTTCCATGCTTCTACAATACCCCTTCAAAGTTTTCAATTTATAAAAATTGAAATACTTTGAATAAGAAGCATGGCTATGTCCGTATAAGATCTTCGCGCCGCATAGACTCCTCTGGCCGCATAGAATGTTCTGGCCGCATGGATGTTCTGGCCGCATAGACTGTTCTGTGCCACGTAGGCATCTCATTTATTTACCTTTAATTTGCTCTGATTTAAAGCCGTCTTTTGGGATAGGATCCCAAGAGTCAGTTTTAAATATCTAGATTTTGCCTTAATGATTAGGATTAATCTTTTCGTATGCAGGGGTTAGAAATCCAAGAGTCGGCCTTGTTTTCTAGGCAGCGCATCATGCGAAGCGTCCCTTGATCTGTATGCCCCCCCTCAGCCCATAAATATGGGTTTTTTGGAAGAGTGAGACTCTTTACTTTCTTTTCTCTTCAACTTTTTTTGCCCTAATTGTCGTCGTCTTCTCTCTTGATCACCGATCAACAATGGCCCCTAAAGCTTCATCTAGTGCTACGGCGAAGGGTAAGAGTACGGCTTCTTTATCGACTGAGGTGCCCACAGTTCATCCTGATGTCCACCTCGCCATTGATGGTAAGAATTATGTGGAAGATCGTATGCTTCAAACCCTAACAAAAAATAGCTCTGTTGCATGTTTTATGCACAAGCCTTTTCTCCTTGGCATTTAATGCGTCCTTTATCTTCATTGAACTGCCCGAGTTCAGTACGATGAAGCCGCATATGTTGTATGGGCCGCATAAACTTCTCATGTCCGAGCAGTATGGGATATGCCCCATGTTTAAGCCATATGAGAAATGACTGAGCCGCATAAGCACCTTTAAAACTGAACCGAATGAAGTCCCATAGAATCGCATAAGCTCCTGATGAACTGGGCCGCATAAGCACCTTTAAAACTGAACCGCATGAAGTTCCATTGAACAGAACCGCATGAGCTCCTGATGAATTGGACCGCATAAGCACCAACAGATCAGAGCCGTATAAGCTCATCTGAACTGGGCCGCATATGCCCGATTGAACAGAACCGTATGAGCTCTTTAAGAACTGAGTCGCATGAAGTCCCCTTTAAAACTTGGACCGCATAAGCTCATCTGAACTCGGCCGTGTGAGACCCTGCTAAACAAAGCCGCATGAACTCCTGATGAACTGTACCGCATGAAATCCCTTGACAGAACCGCATATGAACCCATCAAAGTAGAGCCGCATGAACTCCGTTAGAACTGAGTCGCATAAGGACCTATCAAAACAGAGCCGCATGAACTCCGTTAAGACTGAGCCGCATAAGGATCCGTCCAAACAGAGCCGCATGAACTCTGTTAAAACTGAGCCGCATAAGGACCCGTCTATCAGAGCCGCATGAACTCTTTTTAAATGTTTTCTGGTCATCTCCTGACTTTGTTTCCTTTGTCCTTCTTTCAGCAAATTTGCCAGTTAATGCTATGGGAGAACCTCTGGTGTGTCGCGCTCAATCTGCTGTGGACTATAGATATAACCACATAGTCGAGTATGTGGTGAACCAGTTTCCAAAAGACGAACCTTTGGAGAGGCTAGATGACATTAAAAAGTAGTCCTTCTTCTTTATTTCGGGGATGATGAACTCAGGGCTATTGGGGGGTAAACACTTGAAGCCTGTATTCCTCTTCGGGGACGCCCTGATCGTGAAGAACTTCCAAGTTCTGGATGTATCAGAGAGCTAGAATTTTACTTCTGACGGAATGGCGATCCATATTCCTCTGATGGAGCGTCACTTTCCACTGTCATGGTTCAACATGTTGCCCATGACCAGGAAGATGGAGGATTCCTTGACTCCGACTCGGAGCAGGATGATTGTGGGCAAAATTCCCTACAACAATAGCATGCGGTCAGTGTACGCGGGCAGGGTACCAGTCAGCCGTTACGTGATGGGGTTGGCCCCGGGTAATTTCCTGAATGTGCAGGGTCCCAATTTTACTTTCTTTGAAGCTGATACTTTCTTGAACCAGCTTGCTCGGAAGGGATCCTATCCGATTGGCCGGTTGTCGCTACCGAGTAGGGTACACCCCATCCCTTCGTGGACTAACATGTCCATGTGGATCGCACAGGAATACGAGACTATCCTGCGCAAGATTGGACTCTTCCATACAATTCAGGGTACCAGTCATGGCTTGCCCATAAACAAAAATTTGTTCATGGCCCTGCTGGAGATGTATAACTACCACACGGGGACCTTCTTCATACCCGTGGGGGAGATGGGGCTTGCTCTGCACGAGATGCACGCAGTCTCCAAGCTACCTTGGGGAGACGAAGTTTTTGAATTATATACTCCGACGAACGAAGAGTTCGAGGATCTAGAGCGATGGTTCCCGGGCTTCGTAGCTGTCTACCAGGAACTACTGTGTCATCACAGTACATGCCACCAGATATCCATCAAGAAGGACGGCAGCTCGGAAGGGAACCTTTCCCATACTTCGTCCTGGCTTACCTACCTTTTTACGCTAGGTGCCTCAGGCCGGGTTTCTCCCCGCAGTCCTCGAACCCACGAGGAAAGACAGAGCCAAGTGTCGACGGCCAAGAGGTTGAGGGCCACAGGAAACAAATTTGGGAGTAAAACTGACTCATTTAGCTATTTTTAACAGGATACCCAGCCGATGTCTGAGAGGGCTCTCCTGGCGGGATTCTTGATGGTATGGCTACGAAATTGCGTGGTCTCAGGAGGGGCTGGTTCCATTGAAAGACTCAACCGTAATTTCATCCTCCCTGCTGTGAAGTTGGTCTTCGGAGTCAGGCTAGCTAAACTCTCGGCCATGGTGTACAGTATACACCGTGGCCTTCGCACTTTTACGTCCAAGTTCATCGCCCGTGACTCGACAAAGGACTTCGAACATGTTGAACTATCATACCACTATCTGATGGGGTGGTTGCTGATGCAATGCCGGTCTTTAATGAAGCTTGGCCCAGAAGATGGCGTAACTGCAGATGACGCCTTCATCTTCCAATATCGCCATATGTCTTGGGATTGTGAGACTATGCGTGCTTGTAGGATGACGCTATCAAGAGTGGACAGATATAATTTTTTCGTATCTGTTCCTCGATTTACTGCTGAAGAAATAAGGGCTGTACATCTGGATGGTATTGGGCCTGCCCACTTCTTAGATGGCAAAATGCTCCTTTGGTTGCACAACATTCGCCCTTCCCACCTGGTGTACCGTAACCGCAATGCTGTCTACTTGGAGCCTTACTTGCCCAGTAGGTTCGCCCGATAGTTTGGGTATAGCCAGCTTTTCCTGGACAGTCCCGGCTCTTGTCTGGGTTTTGAAGGCAGCGTCCTCGATGGCATCAGGGCGTGGCATTATTATCATACGGTTCACACCCGTACTAGCTTTTCGGTTTCTGATACTGAGGATTCAGGAGAGATCTTGTATTTGGCGGCTCTCTACTACGTCATAGCGAACAAGCCTCCTGTTGGCTTTGACCCGAGTTCCAGCTTCATTGTTGGTACCGGCTTGGAGGAGAAATCCAAGGGGTCTAAGACAAGGAAGAGGAGGGAGAACATGGTCGATGTGCCGGACTCGAAGTCCAGTAATGCAGATGAAGAGGATGACAAACACGCTCCTGATAACACTCTCCCTTCTACAGATGAGGTGGTGGTGGATCAACTGCCTGTTGAGCCGAGCTCTTCTCGAAAGTGAAGCAGGCCTGAGTCTGCTGGTGGTGACAGAACCTACTCCATGAAACGGGCTACGGTTAAGCCTTGTCGGCTGCTCATTAAGGAGAAAGGCGAGGATATGGGCGCCATTTCGGAGGTGAATTGAATTACAACCCTCTCTTTCTTTAGCTTTTCCTGAACTATGTTCTGATCTTTTTTCCTTTCTCTGTAGGCGTCCGAAGAGTCAGACTCTTGAGAGCCGGCCGCTGTTTCTGAAGTCGACCCAGCCCTGACCACTTTGATTAGTGACATGTGTGCCAAGATTATTTCTGTCGGGGTTCTCTCGGCGACGGCTGAGGGGTCTCACGTTGCTGAGGTCTCAACCCAGGGTGACGTGGGCTCTGTTGAACTCGTCCCCGAGACTGCTGAAATTTAGCAGGGTAACGTTGATCTAGTTGTATCTCCTTCTGGGGCGGCTGGGGCTGAGGAACCAGCTGAATTCGGCTCTGGTGTCGTCGGCGAAGAGGTTACGGCGGTTGTAAGCGAACTTCAGCCTCCGCAATTCTCTCCTGGTAAGATAAGCCAAGTCTTGACTAGTGAGGAGTCTCATTCGCTCTATTATCACATCCTCTAGATTAAGCTGGTTGATGGTTGCTCTGGACATACAGGTCCTGCTCCTTCACTACCAATGACGGATATTGTCAGGGTAGAGCTCGTCAGAGAGAATCTGGTAGAAGAGAGCGTGCCTCCTCCCCCTTCGACTTATATTGAGGGACCTTCCGCTGAATCAAGTTCGGAAGGACAAACGGCTGAACGGTCGAAGCAGGAAGAACTGGTCCCTGCACCCTCATCTGTTCATGTGGCTCCAGAGGTTGACCTCTCTGCCCTGCCGAGCCTCCGGATTCTTCGGACTGCGGAAGAAGAATTGGCCGCTATTCAAGCGTCCTTTCGCTCAGAATTTGTTTCCCTCGTGGCAGGGGCATCAAGTTCTATTGCATCTTCTTCGACTCTGCCAGCCACTCTCCTTTTGACGTCGTCTTCTTCGAAAGTTCTGGATGAATCGTCCAGGGATGTGGTTGACAGTTTCTACCGTCACCTGAGACGAGGAGTCGAAGCTGCTGTGGAGAGGGAGATCTCTTTTGCCCTGTCCTGTCAATGTGCTCATGGCCAGATTGAAATTCTTAGAACCCTTCCTGTTGGGGCAGGGATAGTGGAGCTGCTGGAACCCAAATTGCTGGAAGCTGACCAACTGGTAGCTCAGTATCAGGGACTGCAGCAAGTTGATCTATCTTCAGCAATAGATCAGGAGCGTACCTTCCTCATCACTGTTGTGGAGAAGGTACAGACCACACGAGATACGTCTAAGCCGATTATCATAAAGGACCTCGATAATCTGTCTATTCAGTACGATCAGCTGAGCCGCAGGAGCGAGGATTGCATTGCTCTGGAGGCGGCCGCCTCTCGCGGCATAATCGATACGAGGGAGCAGATCCTCGAGCTCCAGAGGAAGCTGGCTTTCTTGGAATCTGAGCTCGAGGCCTTCCGCGCGGGTAAAAAGCTAATCGTTCAAGAGGCCGAAAAGGTCACCCGAGCTTCTGCTGGCCTGGAGCGTGCTCTGAACAGACTCGAAGATGGCTGGCAGGCCCATACGCATCTGGAGGATGCAGAGCGGCTAACTCAGGAGGCTGAACGTCGGGCCAAGCTGCGATTTGAGCGGTCGACCGCCGTGCTGAGGGATCGACTCAGGGAATTATGTATAGCCGAACCATAGTCGACCTTTTTTTCTCTCTCTTTGTTATTTTCCTTTGTTTTGATAGGGATGTGGTACCCTAATATGTAGTACTTTTGCTTTTCAATAAATGACTATGTTTTCATCATCCATCATCTATTGTGCTTGTACTGTATCTTTGGTATTTGTGATGTTTGCCCCACTGGGGGACTATTTGTGTACCTATTACCTTTGGCATACCTTGGTTTTAGGTATGGATAATAAGTTTGATTAGGGATACCTAGAACGATTCCACGGTAAAGGTGACCATGGAAGTTCTTGGTATCGAGCAAAAGAGTGCCATGGGGAAGCCGGACCTCAGAGGCATGATGAGAAAGGAGCTGCATATACTAGAGGACTTAGTACAAGATTTGTGGTCACAGAGGACATTTGTGGTCAACTGAGGACATTTGTGGTCAATTGAGGACATTTGTGGTCAACAGAGGACATTTGTGGGCCTATTATCCTTGGCGTACTCCGGTCTTGGGTACGGATAATAAGTCGAGAGAAAACTAACATACTTACTCAGAGGTAATGAGGACGTGGTAAATATGAGGGTTTCTTCAATGGAGCCTTTCTACTCAGAGGTAATGAGGACGTGGCAGGAGTGGACACCATGAAGGGTACACAGAACAACTCAGAGGTAATATGGATGTAGAAGTTCTACGTGAGGGGTGGTTTGTTTTTGATGGAAGTGAAAAAACTCAGAGGTGACATCGACGTGGTTGTTTCGAGAAATTTGTGGATCTGTTACCCTTTCTATGTGCTGAAAGTGTGGGTAGTGGATCATGAGGAATGAGCTCATTTTAGGAAGAAAGTTCAGAGGTATGATCATACATGACTTACTACCCAGAAGATGCGATATAGATTCATCTGGAGTAACCAGAGTGTAAGTTTAGCGGTACCTGCGGGTACATAACTCAACAATCTGGAAGATTTATAAGTTCAGAGGTACCAGAGGGTACATAACTCAACAATCGGGGAGATTTAGAGTCAGAATGTAAGTTCAGCGGTACCAGAGTGTACATAACTCAACAATCTGGACGATTTGGAGTCTGAATGTAAGTTCAGCGGTACCAGAGGGCACATAACTCAACAATCTAGGCGATTTGGAGTCAAAATGTAAGTTCAGCGGTACCAGAGGGTACATAACTCAACAATCTGGGAGATTTGGAGTCAGAATGTAAGTTCAGTGGTGCCAGAAGGTACATAACTCAGTAATCTGAGAGATTTGGAGGATGTCATTTTAGACATAATACTTCTTCAGAAACTTGCCGTTGATGGGTAACATGAGCAAGTCTCCATTTTGTTTTGCGAGGTGGTAAGCACCATTGGAGAATACAGCCTCGATGACAAATGGGCCTTCCCACTTTGGCTGGAATTTGTCGGCGGTTTGTGAGTCATAACCATCGGCCTCCGAACTGCCAGAACGAGATTGCCCACTTGGATTGTTCTGATTTTAACCTTCTTGTTAAAAGCTTCCAAGATACGTGCTTGGTAAAGCTCGATTCGTTATTGAGCTAACAGGCGTTTCTTATCTAGAGCATCCGGCTCTTGTAACCGACGATGGTGATTATCATTCGTTGTCAATCAATAGGTAAGGGCAACGCGGAGTGAAGGGATTTGAGTCTCCAGTAGGAGAACTGCCTCACTCCTATACACCAGAGAGAATGGTATGTTCCCAGTGGCCGTCCGGACTGTAGTGTGGTATGCCCATAAGCATTCGCCAAGCTTCTCATTCCAGTCCTGTTTGTTTGAAGATACGAACTTCTTGAGCAGTTTGATTATAGTTTTATTGAATGCTTCTGCCAACCCATTCGTTGCCGGATTATACGGCATTGAAGTAACATTCTGGATTCGGTGTTTGTCGTAGAACCGATAGAAGGCGTGGCTTACGAACTATAGACCGTTGTCATGGATGATTCTTCGGGGCAGTCCAAAGTGATAGATGACGTGATACTTGAGGAAGCTGATCACGTTTGAAGTCTTCACTTCTGCCAGCGGAATATCCTCCGCCCATTTGGAGAAGTAATCTGTGATTGCGAGTATGAAGCGATGTCCTCGGGATAAAGGCGGAGTGATTAGACCAATGATGTCCATTTCCCATGCTTCGAATGGCCAGGATGCCACCGTCGGATATAGAAACTCGGATGGCTGGTGGATGAAATCTGCGTAGACTTGACAGGCTTTGCACTTTCTTGCATAGTCTATCGTATCTGTAACCATCGTGGGCCAGTAATAGCCCATTCGGCGAAGGCGGTCATGCAATTTTGGGCCAGGCTGATGGGCCCCGCAGACGCCGTCGTGAGCTTCACGTACAGCTTCTTTGGCTTCTGTATTTGACAGACACCGAAGCAGTAATCCATCGTACGATCGCCGATATAACATTTTCGTCTCTGTATCGTAGAAGAATCTGAGGGAACGCCTTCTGATGGAAGTGGCTTCTTTCGGGTTCTTCGGTAAGATTTCATAGACTACGAAGTCAATGAATGGCTGTCTCCAGTCTGGTGCTTCGTCGACTGTCAAAGCGGAGTAACTCTTAACACATTGAACATTGTTCTTGGGGCAGACCAATTCACGGCCTATTACGTCAACCAAGTTGTAAGCATGATTCGGAACCGCTAAGGAAGCGGCAAGACCTGCTAGGGCATCGTCTTCAATGTTCTGGAGCCTAGGGACGTGTTCTATGAAGAACCCTTCAAATGATGAAATGATGTTGATTGCTATTTGGTGATAGGTGATCATATCTTCATGGTGAACTTCGTATGAACCCCGGATCTGATTGACGATTAACTGTGGATCGCCGTATGCTTCAAGATACTCTACCCCCAACTCCTTTGTAAGTTGGAGGCTAATGACTAAAGCGTTGTACTCGGCCACATTGTTTGAACAGGGCTCCGTGAAGGAGTAAGCCCGATTGATCACCAGCCCGGAGGAAGAAATTAGCACCACTCCGACTCTAGCGACGATGTTGCCCTTGGGCCCAGTTCTGGAAGCGCTGTCGAAGAACATTCGCCATACGGTATCATGAGCGGTCATATTTGAATGGACGACCTCATTTGGAATCTCTTTGTCTATTCTGGTTGAGTCTGAACCTGGATGAGCTGCTAAAAAGTCTGCCAGAGCTTGACCTTTAACAGCCTTCTGTGTGTTACTACCACATTTCTAGTATGAGGGTATTTTTGTCATTTTAAGGTTATTTGAATTTATTATAAATTTATTTGAATTTATGGGAATTTTTAGGATTTATTTTGGAATTATTTGAATGATGGTTGACTAGGTTGACTTTGACTAGCATTGACTTGGTAGACTAACCTAGAAGCTAACCCTAGTTGTGTTTGGACTTGGTTAGATCATGTAACCCTAGTTAGACTAGAGTTAACCTATGGTTTAGTCATTAAACTCAAGTTGGAATAGAGGGCTTTTAGTCACAAGTCATGACTTGTGATTTTGAACAATAGATTTTAACTAAGTCCAACCCATTAGCCATTAGCCAAACCCTAACCCTAACTAAGTGTGGCCAGCCAACACTAGCCTAGGGAATCCCACCCTATAAATACTCTCTTCCATTAGGGCTAGCCTCTTTAGGAAAGTTTTATTTGGAAAGAGAGGTATGTACCAATTTTATTAATTCGTAGAAAATCCAAATTAATTCCTTTTTCCCTCAAACAAATTGCAATAGGTTTTAATTTAGGTTTTCTTGCTGTTGGTATATTTTATTCTTAGTTTGATAGCAATTTGGTGAAGTTTGGGGAGCAAGGAGACACCCTCCCTCTTTGGAGCTTTTGAGGAGTTGTGACACCAAAAGGTAAATCCCTAAAACTCTTTATTAGGTGCTGTTATTTTTGCATAATGACCTAGATCTAAATATCCCCTAGCTAACCCTAGATTTTTGTGGCTTTTTGGACCCATTTCGTGTCCGTATTGGACACGTATCCGACCATAGACCTAAGTGTTTGATGAAATGCCCCAATGGGCATTTCGTTTTGATTTTTGATTTATGTTTGAATAGAAATTATTGTTTTGATGGGGCTTATTGATTTCTAGTGTCCTGAGTTTGTTTTCGTGTTGTATCGTGTCGAAAATTGGACACGAACACGCGGGTGCACCGCACGCGCGCGAGCCATGTAGCTCCTCTACTGCTCGGGGGCGATTGCGCCTTGGACACAGCACGTTGACACGTGACACTCACTGGACACGATGGGGCAATGACTGACACCACGTGTGTCAAGTCTCATGTGTTTCCGTGTCGTGTCGAGCGAGCACGAGCTCGTGCACTGGTATTTCACTGACACGTGCCACGCGTTCAGTCGCCACTGATACGACCCTAGAATTCTGGACACGACGTACTAGGACACGAATCAGGGTGATGGACATGAAGACCTATCCTAGGCGAATCTAGGTTGGTGAGCACGAGGCCTGGTTTGGCCTGTGTCGGGTGCACGACACGCGTGCACTTGTGCATGAGACAGTGCACTGTGCAGTGCCTGTTGTGCTCGATTTGGGTTTAATTGATATGGACACGTCGTGTCACGTTGTGGTGGACACGAGACACCCTCTGGGACACGAACACTTGTTGGGTATTCATTACCAACCTTTTGATTTATATTTTAGAATGCTTTAAACCATTAATTCCCATTTACCTATTTTGGACTGATACACATATTTCAGTTTATATTCCAGTTTCTAAATTCGAACTTTGGTATCAAATTTAACCCAATTAATACTGTTGTTGTCACTGTTTAAGTCCCTAATGTTGTCCTCCTATATGTGTTCTAATTGTATGTCGATTTTGAGCTAAATTGGTGTTTGTTTGGGTTGGATTTTGGGATACATTGAGATGGGACTGAAAACTGAACATTAAGAGCTGTTTCATTTCCCTTACCTATTTATACACACAGATCCACATGCATGTTTCAGTCCATTTCATGAGATTCATGCACACATTGTATCACACACACTGTTTTGTAGGACTGAATACACACACACATTGCCTACTCTCTAACACTCACTTTCCTGAACACTAAACACAGGTCCACCACACATATTTTCACACATTCCTGAGAACACTCTATGTTCCTACACACATCCTACCATCACATACACATACTGTTTTATGAATCCTTGCACTGTTGTTTAAATCCTGAGATCATATCCTGTCAACACACTCTAGTATACACTCTATTTACTGCTAACACATTCCACACACTGTTAACACATTCTAATGTTGACACACACAAATGTTTATCCACACACACACTGGAACACACATATACAAGTTCACATATCCTCTAACACACCCTATAACACATATTTTCCTGTCACTTATTGCCTACTCTCACCCACACACTTTTGTTCATGAACACACACACACACATCTCATAGGTTTCCCCCTCTCTATGTATACATATTCATATATATGTGTGTATGCATGCCTATGAGTATATACCAATGCCTAACCTAATGTGGATATCAAGATGGTAGAGTAGGATATGGGAATTTATATATGTGTGATAACTAATGTGCTAGGCACATTCTTTGGTATGTGCAGATAGCTATATTCATATATGTGAATAGTGATATATAATTATATATAGGGTTTTGGCCTATAGGTTATGTTGTATTAGCTCATAACCTACATGGTTATGACTCTACATAGGTGTATGGCCTATGATGTGTCTGTTGCCTAGTGAGAGACTAGTTAGACTTGTTTAGTCTTGATTAGGCCTAGAATAGACTATTTAGACTTGTTAGACCTAGTTTGACCATAGTAGACCTAGGTTTGACTTCTTAGTTGACCAGGCTTGACCAAGAGTTGACTTTGGCCTAGATTGACCTAGATTCATGTAGAACGCATTGTAGTGCTTCATTTTATCATTTTAGACTTGTTGTGACTTGTGCTGTTCTGATTAGGAGCCAGACACCTCTCCTCGGACAGTACATTTCAGTTGGACACTCAGATAGCAGGCGAGTACATTTTTTGATCATTTCATATCTTGCTTAGAATTATTTTTCTGCTTTAAATTACTTTACTTGATACTGTCACGTTGGTCACACGGATTAGTACTATATGGATCCCTTCTTGAGATGTTATCCCTTCAGGGAGCATCGGGTACTACATGTTCTGTGCGTTTCACTTACATGGTGTATCACTATGCTTCATTGATCACTTGTGACATATACTCTCATGATCACATAGTTTTTCTTGAATCACCCCATTTATGGGCATTCCTAGAATCACCCATTTATGGGCCCTCCATGTATCACCCCTTGTGGGCCTTTGCATGGAATCATAACATAACCTGGCTGGATCCTTGTGTATTGATTGGGGGTATGGGAGAGTAGAAGTAGACATATGAATAATATCCAAGTAGTATCTCACCTGATCACCTCCGTAGTATCTCATCAGAATCTCCTATGCCATTCACATGTTTATATTGTACTCTGACTCACTAGCCACTGATAGTTCTCTATTTACAGTATATATATATTTCTATTACAGCTTTCTCTGTTTACATCCTGTACTTTCTTTCAGTTCATGTATCTTACTTTACTGCATGATTATATTTTCTAACCTGCTATGAACTGTTGAGATGTATTGTGCTCGCTCATGTCCTGACTGGACCTGTTGAAAATATTACAGAGGACGAGGAGGAGGCCGGTGTGGATACCTTTTATGGTGCTACCTTAGATGAGATGTTGGACCTGGACCAGCAGCAGGTCCCACTAGCAGTGGATGACACACCTCTAGACTAGGATGTTTTCATTTATATTACTCTTTGGATGATTGTATATATTTGATACTTAGGATATGTATTTATTTTAGACACTTAGACTCTCTGTTTGTACTTGCGGATTTCCTTTCATTTCAGCAGTATTGATCTATCTATCGTCTATCTTATCTTCTGCCTTAGTTGTGATTGAGTTTACTTTCTGCTATGTCACCCCCATTCGGAGAGTATAAACTGTTTAGCATTATATGATTAGATGTTGTGACCTAGGACAGCGTTCTACCGTCAACACTGCGGCGTAGGCTGGACATACCCACTTCTCGTGCCCTTACTCTAGGGTACGGGTCGTGACACTGCGGGACGAAGATCATGTGGTAGGGAGACAATAATATTGCCCAGGTAGCGAGCCGAGAGCTGAGTGCACCTGGCTTGGTCATGAGGACCCTGAGGGGGTTAACTCTTGATACGACATGGATGATTTGCCCCGTGACGTAGTGTCGCGTCTTCTGAATGGCGAAAACCAGAGCAAGACACTCCTTCTCCATGGCAGTGTATTGATGCTCCGGCCCCATCATCATTCGGCTGAGGTAATATATAGCTTGCTCATGGCCTGCATCATTGTTTTGTGCTAGCAAAGCACCGAGAGAATGTTCTATTGCTCGCACATAGAGCAGGAATAGTTTTCCAGCAACCGGGGTCACCAGGACTGGAGGGTTCGACAGATATTCTTTGATGTTGTCGAAGACGCGCTGGCATTCTTCATCCCATACGAATGAGACGCCCTTCTTCATAAGGTGGGTGAATGGCTGACATCATCTGGGGAGGTTAGAGATAAACCTCCTGATGTAAGCTAGTCTCCGTTGAAGGCCTCGGAGTTCACGAAGATTTCTCGGGGGACCCATCTCCATGATTGCCTTCGTCTTCTCTGGGTCTATGTGGATTCCCTGGGCAGTAATGATAAAACCCAGAAATTTTCTACTAGATATGCCCAAGAAGGATTTAGTAGGATTCATCTTCAAGTTGTGCGCTCGCATCAAGTCGAATACCGTCCTCAGATCCTGCAGATGGTCTCCCTTGGAACGGCTTTTGACAGCTATGTCATCGACGTAACACTCTACGGTCTTACGTAGGTGATCTCTGAAGATGACGCTCATAGCTCGTTGGTATGTGGCGCCAGTATTCTTTAAACCGATGGGCATGACGGTGTAACAGTACACACCAATCGGTGTTCGGAATGATGTATGCTTCTTGTCGTTAGGAGACATCTTGATTTGATTGTATCCTAAAAAGCCATCCATGAATGACATGCGCTCAAAGCCACATGTGTTGTCGATCATGATGTCCGTGATGGGAAGAGGAAACTCATCTTTAGGACAAGCTTCGTTTAGATTTCGGAAGTCGATGCAAATTCGGATCTTCCCGTTCTTCTTGAGGACTGGCACTATGTTGGCGACCTAGTCTGGATGTTGCTCCTCCCGGATGAAGCTGCTGGCTATCAGTTTGTTGACCTCAGTTTCTATAGAATTTATGATGTCCGGGCGGAAACGTCTTTGCTGTTGTTTGCTCGGCTTTACATCCGGACAAATGTTGAGTTTATGAAGTGCGACCTCGGGGTCTAGCCCTGGCATGTCTTCATAACTCCAGGCAAACACGTCAATGTACTCTCTGACGAGTCGTAAAAGCGCCTCCCGCTCTTCGTCTGTCAGGCTTTTGCTGACGAAGATTGGCTTTGGAGAGGATTCGTCGCCGAGGTCAACTTGCATAACCTCATCTTCAGTGGGAGGTTCACAAAGTTCGAAGCATTTCTCCCATAGTACGTTTAGTTGCTGGACCCAAGGTTTTAGCTCGAGAATTCGGGTACATATTCATCTTCTTTGTAGGCATCAGCAAATGCAATATTGACAGACAGAGCTTGCCTGAATACGTCCCCAATGGTGACATCCGAATCGGAAGTAGGTGATCCGATTGAATGTGAATGCCAGTCGCATTCCTCATCTGAACTTTCGGAAGTTGTTGCAGGTGTAACATAACCTAGCCCACATCTGGTCTTGTTGTAGTAATCCCGTGGTTTTCCAGCCGGGACTGGCAACTGTAAGGGTAGCCGCCGTCCAGTACCGTAGTTCAAGCCTGGCATTGTTTCCAGATCATACCCCTGTTTTTGCATGAGGTACTTGGATCGGGAACTATAGATAAAGGGGCAGTCGCCCGGTGTTGGGTTAGAGATCAATTTCTTGTACCTTGAAGGGCTGTGGATCATTCTTCCGGCCGAAGATGATTGGATGGTCCTCTCCCTCAACTGTGAAGCAGGCATCTTCTATGGGAGTAAGTTGGTTTACGGTGTAGATATTTGTCACCTGTATGTGTAGGTGGGTGCCTATACCGTGTTCCATGGCATATATTGTACAAAGCTTATTAAGCTCGAGGTAGTTCAAAGATAGCCCTTTATTGATGAAGTAAGGTATCTTTTTCAGTAGAATTGCATCATCTGCGGATGGAATATCAGTGTGAGCAGCCATATACTTGGCCAGCTCTGACTCTTCTTCGGCCACCCCGTGTGTCAATGAAGACTGGGAGGATGACTTGGGCAGCTTAATCATTAGGGGCTCCACTGGTGGAGCCAAACTGTAGAAGCATGGAAAAGAACAAGAAAATTCATGCGGCTCAAAACAGAGGGAGTCTCATATGGTTCAAAGAATCTCTCAGAGCTTCATGCGGCTCAAGAGTTTTATGCGGCTCAAAAGTCGCCAACATAGCCATGCGGCTCGAGTAAAAGCCACGTGGCCTTATGCGGCTCGCCTCTACAGCTGGCCATTAAGCAGCGGCCTAATTTAATGCTCTGACACAACAAGGCGGCTCTGACATAAAAGTGAACTGACAACTCTGACATAAAGCTGCAATGATGACTCTGATATAAAGGCATGCTCCTAGGGAAACAAAGAAAATCTTGATAGCTGGCACGATCCATCAAATCCCAAAGTCTTCCATACAGCTTTGACACATGGCCAGCCGCATGCGATTCAGGTGGAGGCCACCCTCATGCGGCTGCTACTCTCATGCGGTTCGGATCATGGGAACCATCTCCATGCGGCTCAAATGCTGAGAGACCACGCCCATGCAGTCTTGACACGTGGCCAGCCTCATGTGGTTCAAATCCTGAGAAGCCACCCTCATGTGGCTCAAATTTCGGAGGCCATACCTATGCGGCTGCCACCTTCATGCGGTTCAAATCCTGAGAAGCTACCCTCATACGGCTCAGATTTCGGTGGCTATATCTATGCGGCTGCCACCATCATGCGGTTCAAATCCTGAGAAGCCACCCTCATACGGCTCAGATTTCGGAGGCCATATCTATACGGCTGCCATCTTTATGCGGTTCAAATCCTGAGAAGCCACCCTCATGCGGCTTTGTCAAGACACCACGTCCCTGTGGCTCGCGGTTAGGACACGTGGCAGAGGATCAGTTTCCCCCGCGTCCCTACGGCTCACAGCATAATGATGGTTGGACATGTGGTACCAAATCAATCAAGATTTATCCACCCAGATTTGTTACTATCAACAACCAGATTTAGTGCAATCATCATAATTACCCAGATCAAATCAGATTTATTACAATCAAGCAGATTGAACATGTGGCGAGAGATCTGAGCTTGTCATAACAAATCATAAAGATTCGTGGCAATCAACATTAATTGTCCATACAGATTTGGCGCAATCAATATTAACTGCCCAGATTTGTTGCAATCAAGATTAACGGTCCAGATTAATTGCCAACAAAATAGAATCAAGGAAAATGGTAATTAATCCAAACCGCCGACTTTTCAAGAGGAAATCATTGCAAACCCTAATGATCACACCCCACTCCTATAAATAGCAAGGTGCCATTCCCTTGCACACAAAAAAAGAGAGAAAACCACCCGGCTGAACACAAAGAGAGAAAAAGGTACGCACAGAAGAGTCTTTCCACACATTCTGAGAGCATTTCTTCATCAGAGCCAAGGCTACGTTCGATCGTCCAAGGAGTAAGGCAGAGCTGCCGTCGCTTTCCCGAGCCTCTACCGTCATCCCCCAGAATCAAAAATAAACAATCGTACTTAGATTGTTGTACCTAGGTTTTCATTCCTAGGCTTTCTTTGTACGAGCAAGTTTGTATTGTGAGTCTAAGTTCAGTCCTCCTATAAAATTGTTCTGCACTTTTACAATCAATGGCAAACACGATGGCGACTATGCTGGGGACTAACTTCTCCACGGTTGAGGAGTTGGTGACGCAATAAGACAGCCAAACTTGGCTCCACTCAACAAATGCTGGTTGCCCGGTTCGACCAGCAGGCGTTTGAAGAAATGCTCTCCGACGGGAGCGCTGTCCAGTCCAGCGGCGAGCCCGCACGAAGAAGGCCTGCAGGGAGTGGAGGCCCAAATCATTCGCTCCTTCCCAAGCTCTCGAAGGAGTACTCTCTGTTGCCCAAGACGGCGGAGAAGACCCTCTTGCGGCCCCACTTCAGACCATAGAGGACTCTACTGTCCCCAAGTTCGGCAGAGGAAAA